>CM053505.1:40504461-40874461 GCA_028627145.1 Eidolon dupreanum
TGCTGCTTGGGACCAGGCAGCCTCGTGTCCTCTTCCCATTCTACCTCCTCCTTTTGCAGGGTAATTTCTTTATTCTCTCCCTAATTGTACTGCCTCTGTTCATCTGGGTCCCAGGTGACTCTGCTTGCTGTTTGCTCTGTGTTTCTGGCATAACTTTAATGTGGTAGTAGGAGCAGATGAAAAAAGCCTCTATCATCTAAGCTATATTTTTCCTCTTTTAATTCTTTTAACATATTTATAATAATTTACTTATCCTTTTCATCTAGTATTTTACTCTTTAGGATACCTCAGGGAAAGTTTCCTTCTATTACTTTATGAAAGTATGTGTCATATTTTCTTGGTTATTTGCAGTTCTAATATTTTGTGTTATAAACTAGATATTTAAAACATTAATATATGTCCATTCTAGAAGTTAGATTATTAAAATTTTATTCATTTTTTATTTTTCAATAACATTTGATATTCAATTAGAATTTAGATTCTTTCCCTTTCTTGGTTTTGTTGCTACTCTTTCTTGTTGTTTTTTGTCATTGTTGTTCTTAGTGTCTTTTCTAAACTAATTCTGTAAATTTTTAATAAATTATGTAAATTCTTTGTTGTGCGTGGCCACTGAAGTCTCTATTCAATTAACTTAGTAGTCATCTAATTATTGAACAGGAACCAATAGCTTTCCCAGTTTTTATTGAATAAATCTGTGTGTGTTATAGCAATACTCAGCCAGACATTTCTAATCTTCTCTAAGCTTCCTTTATTTCATGTTCACAGTATAAGTTTGACCAGAGGTGAGGGCTTACAGTCTTATCAGATCTTTCTTGAGCATGTGCACAGCTCTGGACATGCACATGGCTCTACACATGCATGTAGCCTTCTAGATTTCTAGGAATATGATGAAGCTTTTCACATCTGCTTTTGGACTTACTATTCTATAGCTTTTTCTTCTATATACTTTGATTAGGTGATTGTCTGACCTAGTCAATATTTACCAATTAAGGCACCTGTTATCTTCAACAATTATTGCCAACATTTCTAAAAAATGTCTCAAGGAAATTGCTGTTTACATTGGGAGATCTCTAAGTCAGGCCCAACAAGTGCTGTTAGTAGCATTTTCCACAATATGTCCAGATAGGTCCAACAATGACCATTCTCTGGGAATGCAGCTTTGGAAGGCCCCAAATCTCATTCTAACCTCTTGAGTGACTGCCAGGATGATTGTTTTCACTATGGTTCCAGGCTATTGGTTTTCATGGCTGCTGCTGTTCTTGAGAAAGGGTTATGGAAATAGAGCAAGTTAGAATAATAGAAAGCTCACTGTTCTTCCCAAAATTAAGCTATCTTTTTCTAATAAACATTCAAGGGAATGTTAATTTCTAGAATACAGAAAAAGTTGATTTAATAATAATTTTCCTAACGTTATTTTTTTTTATCAAGGAGAACACTTTCAGGGGTCTTTATTCCACCATTTTAAATATGTTATACTTAGAGTTTATTTAGCTTCCTCTATGTACAGATTGTTTTTCATCAAGTTTAAGACATTTTCATTCATTATTTCTTTGAAAATGTTTTGCTCCTTTCCCTTTCTTGTTTCTGGTGCTCTCATTATAAGTCACACATTTAATAATATCCCATCTTTTTCTGAGGCTGCATTTATTTATCCTTTTTCTCTCTTCTCTCTGTTCTTCGGATTGCATAATCTCTATCAGTCTATATTCAGTTTTACTTATTCCTTTTTCTGCCAGTTCAGATGTACTTTTGAGCCTCTCTAGCAGTTTTTCCTATTAGTTTATTGTACTTTTTGTCTCCAGAATTTATATTTTTAATATAATTTCAAGTTTAATGGTATTCTCTACATTGTGAGTTATTGTCATCACAGTTTCCTTTAGACCTCTCGACGTGGTTTCCTTTAGTTGTTTGAACATATTTATAATAGCTGCTTTGAAGCTCTTGTCTGCCAAGTTCAACAACTTGACTCTCTAAAAGGAAATTTCTATTGCTTGTTTTTTTTTCCTATCTTTGTGACACTCTCTCCTGATTTTTACATGTATCACAATTTTGTTTTATTGAAAACTGGATAATTTACATAATATGTTGTAGCAACTCTGAATGCTGAACTGTATCCCTTGGGCCTTGTTTGTTTTTTGCTTATTTTTTTAGTGACTTGGCTTGGTAAGTTCAATGAAGTCTATTTCTGCTGAAGTACGATATAGATGTACTCCTCAGAGGGCACAGCCTTAGCCATACATATAGTCTCCCCTACCATTAGAATTTTTTTTAGACTTTTACTCTATAAAATGTGGAGGATATTAAATCATCAAGAAGTAGACTAGTAGAAGGCAGTATATTTACTGAGGTTTGGGATGCATTGAATCTATGATGAAAATATACATTATAGACAATTGATAAATCTGTTTTGTATCTTTGTGTTTATTATAAGAATACAAAACTTAATTTTTGATGAGATGACCAAGGAGGAGTAAAGAGAGAAGAGAAGAGGCCTAATGATATTATGTTTTGGAATAGTGAGATTTAATACCTGAAGAAGGAAGAAGAGAAAGCAATAGATTACTAAAGGAGCAATTAGAGAGGTAGGGCAGCTAGAATAATGCAATATTAATAAACCGAAGAGAGCACTTCATTTAATAACTAAGATTTATTGCAAGTTTATTGTTTAAGGTCCTTAAAATGAGCAATTACATTAAATTGTCAGAATCAGCCTAAGGATTAAAGTACATTGTCTCCATTTAACAGATGAAGTCACTGAAGCTCAGCTAGGTAACATAACTTACCTAAGATAACCCAACTAATAAGTGACAAAACAAGAATTTAAACTCTGGTGTATCTGAACCTAGATCTAATTTCTTGTCCATGGTGTCTTCATACTGGTTAACCATGTCAAATGTCAGAGTCCAAGATTGATGAGTACTAAAGAAAGATCCATCAGAATGGGTGATTATAATGCATTTGATAACTTTTAATAGACCAATTTTAGTACAGGAGAGGGAGTAGATTTGAAACATGAGCATACAGAAAGTTAGCAGCATGAGGACAATGGGGTTTTTCAAGTGAAAGAAAAAAAGTTAGCAATATAAAATTGAAAGAACTTTGGAGCTAGACTATACCGAGTTCAAATACTGGCCTTACCAGTGATTGATGCATGAGCCTGTTAACTTATTTCTTTGAATGTCAGTTTCCTCATGAATAAAATGTAGATTCTTATTATCTTTTAAGATTATTGTGAGGATTACAGATAATGAGTGCAAAACATTTTATATATGTTAGGCTTTTATTCATTGAGGATTGATATAAAAGAAACTGGTGTTATAAGAGAGCATAATCTGAAGAATTTGACACCATATTTATTATTATTATTATTATTATTATTATTATTATTATTATTATTCCCAGCAGTAGTACCTATACTTTATTTTTTAGTAACCTATACAGCTCTTACAATCTGATGTAAACTTTAAATTCTTTCCTAAAAATTTTTAGATGCACATAAAGTTACATAGATAATTTCAATGGCTTCACTGATCCCATGAAGGTTAAAAATAATAACTTACATGTTTTGAATATTTACTATATCTCAGGTATTACTATAAGTGCTTCATGCACATTAACTTGTGCTTATTTTTGGATAAAGAAACAGGTTCATGAAGATTAAGAAACTTGCTTAAGATCACAACTAGTAAGTAGGATGGCTAAGAGTCAAATCCAGACTACTCTACTATGTTGCTTTATACATTTATATGTTGAAAGTGCCATATATAAAATGATATTCTTTGCAGTACATTTTGAAAAGCAGAAACAAAATTATAAACTACTTAAAACTTTACCAATAAATTAGAATTAAATAAATCATTAGACATTAATTAAAACCTGTCAAAAACATTCTTCTTTTTACTGACAGACAATTACATTTAAGATATTTAATGAAAAATCAAGGTGCAGATCAATATGTATAGTTTATTATTTTCTTGTATTAAAAATAAGAGAGAAATGATACACACATATGCATATATATACATATATAGATATGCTTGTATATGTATAGAATACTTGTGCAACCATAAATAATAAGCTAAATACAGTGTTTGCTTTTGAAGGAGGGAAACTGGGTAACACAGATCTCAGTCTGCATTGTGCTCTAGCACTAAGTGTATATATTCTAATCTGCAAAATTAGATTTTTAGTTCTTTAAAAGCAGTGATTTGTTTTATTCATTACCAAATCTACCCACACATAGCTTAGCACAGAGTCTTGCAATTAATAAATGATCAATATTAGCTAATTTTGAACTGATCTGAATTTAAATAAATAAAGAGAAAGTAATGACAGAAGAGAAAGCAGAGAATGCCAAAAGTATATTTCAAGGCACCCAGAAAGGCTCTACAGAGAACATATCACTTTCCTTTGAATATTAATATAATATAATAATATAATATAATATAATATGATATAATATAATAATGTTTAATCCCAGCGTGAAATATTACATAGCTCTACTTATAGGTATTTAGTCACAACACTTTGATTAAATTTTTTAACAATGCCTTGAGGTTACCTATGAAACATGATTTGAGACGAGGGTTCTCAGGTATGGTCTGTAGATCCCTGGGGGGCCCTGAGACTCTTTTAGTTGTCTCTCAAGATCAAAGCTATTTTATAATAATGCTAAGATATAATTTCCTTTGCACTCTATTGACATTTGTACTAATGGTACAAGAACCATGAAGGATAAAACTTCTTGTACCTTAATATATATCAAGGCAGTTTTACCAAACTATACTAGTATTCTTCACTATATATTTATGGGTAATGAAAATCTGTTTTACTGAAGGATGTTCTTGATAAAGTGGTAAAATTATTAATTTTCTTAAATTTTGATCTTTGAGTACATACCTTTTTAATGTTCTGTGTGAAAAAATTGAAAGTATATATAAAGTACTTCCACTGTGCACCAAAGGATAATGGTTGTCTCAGAGAAAAAAAAAACACTTGTAAAATTACTTAAGCTTTGTGCTGAAGTAGACACTTTTTTATGAAATACCAGTTTTACTTGAAAGATAGACTGAAAGAAAATTGTGGTTATTTGAATTTGGTTTTTGGCAGACATTTCTTGGAAAAGATTGAAATTAATTTGTCACTTTAGGAAAAAACAACTGATAAGTATTTGCTGCCAATATTAAAATTTGAGTTTTTTAGTAAAATTTAGAACTCTAGACAACTTGCACACATGACCATATGTTTGATAGCTTCCTATTACACATTTTTCTGATGAAACCAGTGGTGATAGTAACAGATGTGATACATTTTTGATTTTGCATAGCGAATTGTATCAATAGTTATATAACTCAATGAACAAATATTTTCCAAAAGACCAATATATTTTGTTACAAATAATGCATGGCTAAGAGATACATACAAAGTACAAGATCAATCAATGAATTTTAATGAAATAAAATGTGAAAAGTTCTTTTATATACTTTCAGAATCCACATTGCAATTACCCTGTGAAGAGCTACTACTTGCTAGTTTTAGGGTTGTATAAAAGAATAAGTACACTTATACAAAAAAAAAAGTTATTAAAATGCTCCTCCCTTTTTCATCTCCATACCCATGTGAAGTCAGATATTTTTCTCCTATATTACAAGTAAAACAGTACATCACAACAGATTGAATGAAAAAACAGATATGAGAATCCAGGTATCTTCTATTAAGCCAAACATTAAAGAGATTTGCAAAAATGTAAAACGATGTCACTCTTCTCACTTTTTTTTTTTGGTAAGTTAGTTACATCTTATAAAATATGTTATTTGTATTAACATATAAAGGATTTATTATTATTTAAACAGATTAATAAATATTCTTAAAATATCAGTTTTTTTAATGCATAATGTAATAAATATTGATGGATACAAGCCATATAAATTAATGCTCTTAGGACTTTAAATAATTTTTAAGAGTGTAAAGGGGTCTGAAACTAAAAAGCTTGAAAACTGCTACTGATTTGAATAAGCTTTGCTGCTTGTCAGTGCCTGAAGTTCCAGACACTTGAAATCTATTTTCTTGTGTTTGCAGTGCTCAGTTCCTAAAAACCCTTCCTGTAAGAATCTACCCAGACCACATTCGTTTGTGACAACAGAAACCTGGAGGGACTGGAAAAGCATTATATATTTGGAGAAATTGCTGAACAAAAAGACTAGCAAAGGAAGGCGAGGCACAAATATACTCTTCTTTTATTCTTCCATTTTCCCAATGATCAGTCCTGGTGACATGTATGAAGTTTGCAAATCTCATAGCAAGGAGTCCAAAATAAGAAACTGAGGCAAGATACACCTTTTCCTTATTACTTGTCATCTTGTTTATTGTTCATGTATCACCAAGAATTTGGGGGAATCTCATCATTCATGTTAATTCACAACATGTACACTGAACCAGCCAGTTTTTTATCTGAAGGAAACCCCTTCTTATGGAAATTATCTGAAATACATTTCTTCGGAAATTCATATCCTGTGAGACTAATCGTTTCCCTTTTCAGGACGTTAGGTTCTTCACAGAGGTTCTTAAGAAGTTGCCCTGTGCTGATACCTGTCTTCAAAACAAACCTCCGGGTTTCAGAAAAACGAACCCCTCTTCCAGTTGCAAAGTATTGTTTTCATTGAAAAAAGATACTTTTTGTGTATGACTTAAAAGAAGTTTTAATGAAAAATATACAAAAATTAAACCTCTAAAAACTGATTTATTCCTACTCATGAAGACTCATTTCCTCTTTCATCTTTCTGCTCTTTTGAGAGAAATAATTCTTTTGAAATTGCCCTCTATTTTCACTCTTACTGTCACTGCCCTAATTCATGCTCTTATTACCTTAAATTTAAATTAATTGTATATTCTCTATTAAGACCTTCCACCTCCTGTTTTGCTCTCTTTTCTAATCCATTCTGTGCACCTTTGTCTCAACAGTTTTTCAGAGAGTGGTATAAAAAATGTTGGGCTCTGGAGACAGAAAGACTTGAGTCTGAATCTTGCCTTTCCCGCTTACTTGTTGTATGATCTTAGGGAAGCCAATTAACCTCTCTGTGCTGCCATTCACTCATGGATAAGATAGAAGATAATATTAGTATCTACTCCATAAGATTGTTCTGAGAATTAAATGAGATGATGCGTGTAAATTGACTAGAATAATGAGCAGTACATAGAGAGTACTAAATAAGTAAGAGTGTTTATCTTCTCTCAGCTATGTTTAAAACCGTTTGAAGCCTTCCTGTATTCTATGGTTTCTGTACTCAGATCTTTTTTACATGGTTCCACCCTCAAAGCTTCTTTCCCCATTCCCTAACATGACCTATGCTTTATTTAAAACTTTGTCCTCATTATCACGTGAATAGTACATGTTTATTCTTTATTCATATCCTTGGCAATATATATTCTTTCTCTCCTTTTTAAGCTGGTATTTGCCAAATTTCAGATATTCAAATGCTCCTACATAGTTTTTGCTATGTCTCTTACCCTTTATACTTTGTGTGTGTGTTTGTTAAATCACGATTTTTAAAGCTTAGCAACCTACTTTAGCCTCATCTTAAGCAATATTATCCATAAAATCATAGATTTGAAGTACTAATTATATTATATTTTAAAACCTTAAAACAAATATATAACTTGAAGTTGTTTAAAAGGTTATTCTTTGTGCCATCAAAAATTACCTTGTATACCTCCAATGGGACATGTCCCATCTATTGGGAATACTGCTTAAACCAAACTTGTCTATTGAGCAAAGACTAGCCAACCTTCCTAAATAGGTTCAGCCTATAGTGAACTCATCTTAACTTTCACATAACCCAATAATAAATTACATACACTACATTTTCTAATTATTTTATGAGTGATCAACTTGTCACTTAAAGTTAACTCTTAGAGGATAGGGAACATATACTTCTGCATCCCACCCTTCTCACTCAGCATCCAACAGAACTGCTCATTGTTGTAGCTCCTTAAGTACTTTTAGAATGATTAATTCCAAAAAAAAGTGCAGGAATACTTTGCAGATATAGAATCAAATATGGAAAACTTCTGAAGACAGATTATCTAAAGCAATTAATATTCACTAGTTCTAACACAAAAGGAACTGAGGTCACAATTTACTCTTTCCTTTTTTTTTCCTTTTTTGTTCCACTATTGTTTCAGAAATGGTTGAAGATGGTTTGAGAGAATGCATACTATAGCAAGATAATATAAATGAATAGCAAGGTAGAGAATAATAAAAAAAATAGGCAAGAACATAAGAATAGAGCCATGAAAGACAATACTCAGAAAAAGCACACCATAAAAATATGTCCAAAGTTGCTACCAAGAGACTATAAATAAGTTCCAATTTTTTTCAGTAGACCATATGAAAAGATACATATGACACCATTATCAGTATCCATAAGAATCAAATCAAATTAATTGCTTAGGAAAAGTCTAGTTCTTCCTAATGCCTTATAAGGTCAGGTAGCACTTTTGGGTTCTTCTCGAAAACACAGTATAGTGTAATGAATAATGACCTCAACAACAGCTATCACTCCTAATCTGCTGTTACTGTTAGAGAAGACCTAAAAACCTTTGAAAGACCAATTCAAACTTTCCCCAGCTTATGGAAGATATGATGCACCAGTTAAAGTAAACTAGTCTCTAAACATAGAGAGAAAATAAGAGTTCAGAACTGTGGGCAAAATGGAACAGCTGTACTATTTTTTGTACTATCTTATGACTGAGTATTTATTACTTGGTTTGAGGTGATAATGATTCCTAAATCATCAGTCATATTCAATATTTAGTAGATTTTCTCCTAAAAGTCAGTTGGAGATGATAATTAAATTATTAGCTTTTTTGGATTGTTCACAGCTTTTCTCCTTTTAATTAACACTCAAAAACTTTACATGAGTTGAAATTGTCTTTGCATAAATTGAGTCACTCACTTCTAAGCTACTTTTGCTTCCCTTTTTAGGGCCAATGAAAGGAGAGTATACTTGCACGCAAAAGAGAAATGAGGTAAGCTGGCAAGCTTTCCTTTTAGCAATGTTAACATGTTGTCTGTGAAATGAAGGTGGGAAGTAGTGACATTAGTTAATTGTCAGGAAAAGTTCCTTTTCTATTTCTGTCTCAGAGTTTGGCTTTAGAACTCAATAGGTCTGGAATTTTCTTTATCCAGAGTAAGATTATACCCTACGAAAACTGGCTCATGCTGCCCAAATGTACAAGGGATGGATTTGTACCAGAAAGCCAATTAAATGATTTATAGTAAGGAACAGAACTGCCAAATTGACTAAAATGTATGTCAGCCTTTCAGTATATTTTCCTTTCAGTAGGGTTGCCAAATCAGAATACTAGATTAACAACAGTTTGGAGCTAGATAAATATATGAAATCAGAATTAAGAAGGCAATTGCAAGTTCAAGCGTATTTTATTTGATATACCTAAGCTAGGATGGGTAACCCATCCTTTTTCCAGTACACACAAGTCATGGCCTTTTCATAAATCATTTCAAGCTCTTAGTTTATAATACTAAAATTATTCTTTTCCCGATGTCCTTGAAATTCGTGATAGGCATTTCTGAGTGTTGGACATGGCAACATCTAGTTCTGGTTTTAGAAACAGAGTTTGTTGCAAATCCAGGTTTCCCTACTGCAAAAATATTGTCATCTATTTCCTTCTTTTTTCAGTCTTATCCATAAATCCAAATGCTACTGTTTCACCTAACCCACAGTACTTTATTTTTCTCCTTTGCTATGGCTATTACCCAGAAAGCTCTTTGCAGCTATAGAGCATAATGTCTGAATATGGTTCCCTTACATGCCCACAGAGGTTTCTGCTGCTTTGCAAGCCTTGTTTCTCAGAACTACTCTCAGACTTGGCTGACACTATAGTCCCTACGAGTATGGTCTTTCTTAATTTGTATACTTAAAAATCCCCATAGGCATTATGCATAAAACTCAAAATCTTAGTAATCTGTAGGGAGACTCTGTAATAAACAATGTTTATTCATGCATTATTTGAACATTTATTTTTTATTCCTTCCCTCACTTATGCATTCAACAAACATTTATAAAAGGACCTTGTGCTGGACTGGTTGAAAAGGCAGAGATGAGTCAGACGTGATTTTTGCCCTCAAATAATTTTCAGTATACTAAGGGGATAAGAAATAAACAGAAATAACTAAACTATACATTAAATTATGAGCATTGAGACGAGAGTTTGAGGAAAATGCATTCCAGAAGGAGGGAACAGCTTAAGCAAAGATAGTCTTACTGTTGTTAGTTCTGACTTGTATTATTGAGGATTTTTTACCCTTTTTCCCTCAGGCTAGAAAAAATTCCAGCTTTCTAGTTCTTGGGTAAACTACTTAAGGTTTTGCTTCAAAATCTCATCTTGCCATGGAGAATACTGGAATTCAGTGAAACAGATAGGCATGTGGGATATGTTGAAAGGATATAAGGTGAGAAACTGTGAAGAAGGCTAATATATAGTCATTGATTTTGCCCAGCTTTTGGCTCTAAGCTATTTGAATTTCTCTGCACCAATGTATTAAAAAATAAAATAAACCTTGAGTAGCGTCATCTACTCAAGGGACTTACCTTCAGTCTGTGCAAATAACGTTTCTGTGGTGAGACACCAAATGCACTCAACTTCCTCTTTCAACAACAAATTTTTCAGTTATCAGCAGGATCCATACCACTCAGATTAAGCTTTTTCACCCCCAGCTCCCTGCAAAGAAACAAGAGTGCTAATCCATCAAGGCTCCAGGGTAAGTTACAGCCTAGTATCTGGGAATTGGTGGTTTCATGTGGAAAGATCGGTGGAGGCATAAAGATCTAGGACAGTGGTAGATTTGAGACCAGTGTCAAAATTGAAAATGGTTCCTGGTTTCTCATTGCAGACTTCTTACAGCAGGAGCAATGGTGATATCCATTGAGTCTGACTAGATTACAAAGTTAAGGTTAATGCCATCAGTCCCCACCATGACACAGGAGCATGGAGTCTGTGACGTGTCTCACTCTTAGCTGAGGGCTCTTTGTTTCTTCATCAACCAGGGAGTATGGCACAAAGTGGTAAGAAAACAGTGTATTCAGTGATACTCAATGAGACAACTTGACATATTCAGCCAGAAAAAGAGGATTTGAATTTCTGCTTTATATTATTTTTCTAGTTGCATAATGAAGAAAATGTTTTATGTATAAGTTCCTTCCTTTGTAAATTTAGCTTTTACAGTTGCAGTAATAGATAGTAAATTCTATCAAGAGAAAAGAATGTCAGATCATATATTTTGGACCTGAAAGAGCTGTTAGAGATCTAAATCCTTCACAATACAGGTGGAAAAACTGAGAGCCAGTGAAGACATTTAGGATAGATCACTCAGCTAGTTAGTGGTAGAGCTGGAACTAGAATTTATGTCTTCTAAATCATGTTCTCTTTCCCATACAGCAGCCCATATCTTTCAGAGAATACTGAAAATGCATTAATAACTATGTTGAATTTTAGGTTAGGGAAGGAGAAAATATCCCAGATGGTAAGCTCTAGTAAAATGATTTCAGAGTCTGTTCAGAGTCATTTCTTGATCTTTTGAAAGGTGATTTTTGACCCAAGTTCTGTTCTACTGGATAGCAGAAACTAAAAGAGAGACACTTATCTCTGTGATTATTGTTATCATTATTCTGAGTATTAGTAGCCTCTCTGGTTCTGAGCCAAGATGACTGAGTCAAAAAGAGACACCTAGTTGGTGATTCCTTGAAGGTGGATTATGCCATGTCATTTGGTACCAGGATCATTTTGGATAAAATGATAACAAGCTTTATTGTGGTTTTTGTGGGGAGTAGTCTCAGTCCCAAGGATCCTGCAAGTGGGGACATTTTTATTTTTATTGTTCAAATGGATCTGAGGAGTTATGATCATTTCTATTAATTGAAGTGTTTATCTCTTAGCAATTCTGATACAGTAAAATTATTTGCTGCTGAAAATAAGTGATATGCTGGTATACTAAAGCAAGAAGTGACCTGAGTTATACAAATAGTTAGGTCTTGCATTCAGGGTAATTGTCTTTGCAGTGTTTCCTGTTGAAGACAGGTTCTTCTCTGATCAAAAGCAGTTCATTTGGGGGCTTAACTGAGAAAGTTATGGAGTTCAAGTTGTATAGTCTTCTCAAATTCTAACAGTGGTGGAACATAAGATATCAAATGAGTGACCATACTTCTGCATGGTTTTGAGTCGTTCTTCATAACCAGTTGTGTCTGAAGTAAGTCAATTGGTATCCTAAGGGGCAGGAAAGTCTATAGCCCTCTGTCACAGTTTAGCAAAGAGGACAGAGCTGTTGTGAAACCACTCTTTTTAAGTGTTCTAATAATCAAAGCAATGACTGGCAGGTAGTTTATGCTTCATTTAAAATCATTTGGTCAAAAGTCCAAGTCAGAAATTTTGCATGGAATTTTTAATCTAGTTTGATTCACATGTATCACAGAGAGAGTGATAAAGCAGATTAATCAATACACAGAGAGTCAAGCTCAAGTCCTGTCAATGACTCACTTCGTGACCTTAAGCAAGTTGCTTTATTTCTTCAGCTCTCAATATTCTAACCTATAATAAGGGGAAGGCTTGGACTAAATGGTCTTTAATTTCTTTCCTAGCAATACAATGATTTGATTCTAGGCTCTTATGTAACTGAGAAGAGTTATATATCATGAAATGGTAAATAATTGGGCTATTATAGGGAAATCTAACTACAGGAAACCTGAAAATATGGTCTATATCTCAAAGAGCCATTGTATTTTTTTTAGAATAATGTTATTATGAAAGCCTCAATTTTTAGACCACAGGCAAGTGTTTTGCAAGCAATTTCCCTTTTCAAAAAATTATAAAACACAAACAACAAACAAGGGAAATAATTCTGAATTCTGATTTCCACTATGACAGTGTCCTTTAGTCAGTATTTCTCAATTTTTAAATCCATAATTTCCTTTGAAAAATATAAAAAACTCACTACAAGATTATTGTGAACTTGCCTCCCTAGGAACAGACCCTGGACTCCTAGAAAAGCCTACCCTATTACATTAACATTTTTTAAAGTATTGTGGGCTCAACAGCCAAAAAAATTTTTGTAGATCTGTTCTTTCACAAGTTTGTACTATGGGGAGAATAATTTTGAATTACAAATATATTTATCACAATAAATATTTTTTTTTCAAATAACACATCTTTTCCACACTTCTACTTTAAGAATTATTGTTTAGTCCTACTAGCCATTCCTCACAACTATACTTTTTGAGGAATTTTCTAAACCTAGAAAAGTACAAATTCAACCAAAGGCCCATGGATATTACTCTTTGTAAAAGTAAAGGGAGAGTGAAATAACATTTATTTAATGATTACTGTGTACCAGACATGAAAATAGGTATGTTCATGTACATTTTCCATTTAATATTCACAACAATCTATGCTGCAGGCACTGTGATCCGAATTTTATAAATGACAAAACTGAAGCCCAGAGATATGAAGTGGGTTGTTTCAAGCTAGACAGCTGATAACTAAGTCAAGATATGGCCCTATGTCTGCCTAAAGAATGTTATTCCTCTCACCCCCAAAATGCTGCCCCAACTGCAAAAATGGCATCTAATTAGACTTTTTTTAATGATTAAAAATCTAATAAAGATGTATATATGTAAGTTCAATTCAAACTTGGAGATTTTAGTGAATAGTATAATTCTTTTAACTCATTTTAAGGTTAAAAATATTTTTCACTTTTAATTTATAGGAAAAATCTGTAAACTTATAGAATATATCCAAATCTTTGTAAGTTATTTAGAATTGATTTTAATTAATTCAGGAAATAGCATAGTTTCAAATTTCAGTTGTATTTCTTTGGCTATGGTTGTGAGTGTTTGAATGAAGGACACCATGTTCATGGTGGTCAGACTGGTTTCGGTAATTCATATGAGACTTTTGTAGTTCAAAGAACAAGGTAAAGGTAAGATAAGACAAAGCAAGCTAGATTCCCAAATGGCCTGTCACAGTTGTCCTCTAGGGAGTGGGAGGGACCACCATCAGCAATCTTTACCTATTTCATTTTCCTTAATCTCAAAATGACAAGCTCACATACCGGCACTATCATTAAAGAACATAGAAGCAAATTTGATAAATGTGTTCATTTAGTAATATTAATGACTGAATGATGTAGGGTGAAAAGATGGGGAAAAATAAGAGGGTCAAGCTTTGTAGAGCTGTATTAGAAAAAGAGCAGTGCAGTCATCTTGATGCTAGAGGCCTAGGTTACATCCTCCTCACTCTGTTATTTGCTAACCTTATATCTTCAGGAAAATTAAATCACTTCTTTGAGTCTCACCTTCCTGATTTGTAAAACTGAGATGCTATTTTTACAATATATACCTTTGATGATGTTTAATAGCAATTATAGATGTAATAATACTTTGTAAAGTAAATCAGCACTGGGTTGAGATGGTGGTAGTTGCTTTAATGATGGCAGTGTTAATGCTGGTGGTATTTGGAGGAGCGGTTGAAAGGAAGCATGTTGATAAAGTCAAGTAAGTTAGAGCTGGAAATGAATTAAAGCTTATCCAGGTCAAATTATCTTATTTTAATAATGAGGAAAATTAAATCCACTGAGTGGAACGGGCTTAGCAGGGCAACATGAAGATTTGAGTAGTTACTAGAATTAGTATTAGTATTGGAATAGTTAATTTGCACTTGAATAGTTAATAGTTATTAGTAAAATTAGTATTTGAATAATTGAGGATCATATTAGTATTTGAATAATAACTAGAATCCAAGTGTCTTAGCTCTAAATCCAGTACTCTTTTCAATATAATTGACTGCTTTTGAGTAGTTTCCATTCTACAACATGTTGTCACATTCAGCTCACTACTGTAATAAAAATTTTTTCTAGTACTCTATATACAGATGTATATACTCCATAAAGAACTCTGGTTTTTATACAACCCTACCCTGACACCTGGTGGGCAGCCATTTGTCATATATTCAGAGTTATAAAAGTGCTAGAACTAGAACCAAGAATATAGCTTATTCATCATTGAAGAACATTCTTATCTGTAGAAATCACCCTTTAAAATATCCATCTATGCAATAAGTTGTTTGGAGAAAAATAATTTTAACTTTCTTTACTCATGAAGATCCTTATTGCAATTGAAATCATAATAGCTGTCACTTTTAGAAAGAAACTTAATTCTGTTGAACCTCTAATTTCTTATCTGTAAAGGAGTATAATAACAATTAATTCAGAACTTGGACAAGAATTAGAGGTAACATGAATAGCCGTTAGCTAGTAACTGACAGAAAGCGTGTGGAAATTTCTTGGACTTAGTATTTCAGAGACTTAGGAATCTGGTCTAAATTCTGATGTTACAGCAATGTAAGCTCACTTTGGTTGTACCTTTGTGAAACCACAGTATGGAGCTAGTTGTTTGAAAAGAAAAGTTGCCTTTGGGTGGATGTTATTGGTACCTACTTTCTTGGACTCAGCTTCATTTAAACATATTTAAACACCTGACATACTTTTGTGTTCTGAAACAAAATTTAGTTATTTTATAAAGTAGTATTTAATGACCAAATTACCATTTAAGTTTTGAGGATTCCTGTTGGATTTTAAATAAAAAGCTGAGATTATAAGCTTTAAAGCTCTCAGATGTACAGATTCATTAGACTCTAACTTTATTATCCTATGAGTCTATTCTCCATACTCTTATCTTTATAAGTCATTGTGTATGAACTGAGCTTCTACTGCATGACTAACCCTCTACAAAGAAAAGAATATAAAAGTATAAGATAAACTTCCTTCAGAGATTCTCATTGTACAACGTATAAGTCCACTAAGAGTACAAAAAAGGACAAAATCAGAATAGGGTTGCCCAGTGCAAGGAAAAGATGAGGACTGAGATAGGATCTTGAGAAGAGCAAAATATTGACCTCTAAGATGGGATCCGGGGAGAAAGAAGTTTGATGGAGTTTCAGTTATAAATTTATACCAATCTTCATTATCAGGAACATCCTTAGAGCCACACATTAAAAATAAATCTTATTAGCTTGAAAATAGCAGCTGATATTCTGCTCTGATTATTAGCTTAGAACTCTGTGCTGGTCATTCTCTTTAGAGTTTAGCTCCTGTCACTGGACCCCCATTTCAAAATAAGAGGTATCTCTCTTCAGGGCCATGGTATTTGATGTAAGCTGTGTGTACCCTGAACAGTACTGCACATTGGAGAAACCAAGGGGAATTTACTTCTATAAGAATGGTATTGGAGGCACTGGGAATTCTGCTCTCATCTCTCTCTATGGTTGGTCCACAAACACAGTGCTATGGTCTGAAGTATATGCTGAAGATATGGCATTTTCATAGGTTATAATTTTGCTTGGCTTGTATTACCTGTGTGGTCCTGGTTAGCTGAGTTGTTAATGCAACATTAATGAGGTTAAGTCCTTGGGGTTAATCTCTACATGAACAAGTTAACATCAATTGTCTTAATAATATTATGTTTACCCTTGTTCAAGAATTAGCAAGAAACAGAGTGATAAACATATTTAGGACATGACTTCTGACTTCAAAAACATCATAGTCCAGTGTGGAGAGATCCATAAAAATTTAACAGTATAAGAGTTATCAGGAGATTCTGGTTAAGATAGCAGAGTAGGTAGACACTGTGCTTGCCTCCTCTCACAACCACATCAAAATTACAACTAAACTACAAAACAACCATAATTGAAAATAAACTGAAGGCTAGCTGAACGGAAATCCTACAATTAAGGACATACAGAATGTGCCACCTCAAGACTGGCAGGAGGGATAGAGATGCAAAATGGGCTGATCCCACACCACATGTGGTGGTTAAAAATTGAGAGTGGTATTTTGGCTGTGGAGGTACCTTTGGAGGTACCATTGGAGGTAAAAGGGGTCCCACTCCCATGCCAGACTCCCCAGAACAGGGTTCTTATGTCTGGAAGAGAAGTCCTTATAAAATCTGGATGTGAAAATCAGTTGAGATTGTGGCTGAGTAAGACAGAGGGCTGTGGAAGTCTCAAGTGTTCCTTTTAAAAAAACAGTGCATGGACTTACCCACTGATGAACTTACTCTGAGCTCCAGAACAAGAGCAGTAGCTCGAAAGGTGCCAAGGACCTCTGGGGAGAAACTGAATTGTCTGACTTTAGGGTGAGGGCTGGAGGGGTAGCTTTCTCCCAGACAGAAGTCCTGGCAAAGGTTACTGTTCCTTTATTTAGTCCTCCCCTGACTCACCTTGTAGATGCAGGTGGCCATCATATCTGAGTCTCTATCAAGCTAACTAACACTGCTTGCCCTTCCCTGGTGATTCCCCAAGATTCTTGTGGATCCACCCAAGCCACTTCCAGTGGCTTTTCCAGGAAAATGTGTTGTCTTGGCTTATGCTGTGGACTTTCCTAAAATCTCTCAAAGGTTCACAAAACCCAGTTGAGCAGCATCTTGCCTCGATGAGTGCCATACCTCTTGCTGAGCAGGCCCAAGCGCAGCCCTAGTGGCAGCCAGCTTCAGTTCATAGTTTGACCTCTTGAGGCATATCCAAGCCTTTCATGGGTAATGGCCATCTGTGGATTGCTTGATGGCTCATGCCAGGTGACCTTGGGCAGGGTATAGGCTGCAGCTGAACTTGGCCTGTATGGGGCCTCTCCAAAGAGGCCCTTGGGCCAATACACCTGATGATCAGCTTCTATCTGAGCTGGAGTACCACCTGGGGCCACAGCCAAAGATAACACACCAAAGGACAGACTGGGAATGAACCAGAGCTATGCTAGAGTGAATGCTGCCCCATAGAGTCAACCCCTGCACAACAACTCCTTGAGTGTAGTCACCAGCTAGTCCTAGCAACTAATCAGTCCAAGGGTCAATGCCGCTCACTGATATGTAAACAGCAAACAAGGCTCAACTACAATAGGAGGGCACACACAATTTATACAAGGAACACACCTGGAGCACCTGGCTTGGGTGACCCAGAAGATTGTGCCACTGGCCCCCCAGGACACCTACTACATAAGGCCACTCTACTAAGACTGAGAGATGAAGTAGCATTACCCCACTCATAGAAACAAACACAGGAAGGCAACCAAAATGGAGAGACAAATAAACATGTCCTAAATGAAAGAACAGAACACAGCTCCAGAAAAAGAACTCAACAAAATGGAGACAAGAAATCATCAGATGCAAAGTTCAAAACACTGTTTACAAGAATGCTCTAAGAATGGAGCATTCTTAGATGGACTCAGTGAGAACTTAACCAAAGAAATAGAAAACATAAAAACAGAGATAGAACATTTTTAAAAGTCAGAAATGAAAAATACAATAACCAAAATGAAGAATACTTTAGAAGGAATCAAGAGTAGATTAGACAAAGCAGATGACTGAATAAGTGACTTAGAGAATAAGGTAGCAGAAAACACCCAATCAGAACAGCAGCAACAATAAAATGAAAAAAAAATGAATATAATTTAAGGGTACTCTGAGACAATATCAAATGTGCCAACATTTGCATCATAGGCATACCAGAAGGAGAAAAGAGAGTGCAAGGAATTGAAAACCTATCTGAAAAAATAATGATGGAAAACTTTCATAATCTGGTGAAGGAAATAAACATGCAAGCATGGAAAGTGCAGAGAGTCCCAAACAAGATGATCCCAAAGAGGACCACACCAAGACACATCACAATTAAAATGCCAAAGGTCAAATACAAAGATAGAATCGTAAAGGCAGCAAGAGAAAAGCAATTAGTTACCTACAAGGGAGCTCCCATAAGACTATCAGCTGACTTAGCTACAGAAACTTTGCAGGAACGAAAATTGGCAGGAAATGTTCAAAGTGATGAAAAGCAAGGGCTTACAACCGAGATTACTTTACCCATCAAAGATATCATTTAGAATTGAAAGACAGATGAAGAGCTTTCAACAAGAAAAAACTAAAAGAGTTCATCACCACCAAGCCAGTATTACAGGAAATGTTGCAGAAACTTCTTAAAAAAGAAAAAAAAAAGTTAAAAAATATGAATAGTAAAATGGCAATAACTACATATCTATCGACAATTACTTTGAATGTACATGGATTAGGTGCTTCAACCAAATGATAGGGTGGCTGAATGGATAAGAAAACAAGATCCTTACATATGTTGCCTATAAGAGACTCACTTCAGATGAAAAGACACACAGAATGAAAGTAAAGGGATGAAAAAATTGTTTCATAGAAATGGAACCAAGCAAACAAAAAAGCTAAGATAGCAATTCTTACACCAGACAAAATGACTTTAAAACAAGGGCTATAACAATAGACAAAGAAAGACCCAACAGTGCCACTTCTTGGTATTTATTCGAAGAAACCCAAAACAGTACTTTGAAGGGACATGTGCATCCATATGTTCATTGCAGCATTATTTAAAATGGTCAAGATATGGAGGCAATCTGAGTGTCCATCAATGGATCATTAGATAAAGAATAGGTGATTATATATACCTATATCTATCTATATATCTATCTATAAATCTATATCTATATCTATATCTATATCTATCTATATCTATATCTATCTTTATAGATATAGATATAGAACCATAAAAAATAATAAAATCTTGTTATCTGCAACAACATGGATGAACCCAGAGAGTAACTCAGACAGGGAAAGACAAATGTATTTTATACATCATTTTGGTAGCCATATGTTATCACTTACATGTGGAATTTAAAGAAGAAAATAAATGAACAAACAAAACAAAAACAAACTCATAGATGCAGAGAACACTTTGAGGGTTACCAGATGGGAGGGGGATTGGAAAGTGGGTGAAAAAAGGGAAGGAATTATGAAGTAGAAATTGGTAGTTACAAAATAGTCATGGGGATGTAAAGTATAGTGTGGGGAATATAGTCAATAATATTGTAATAACTATGTATGTGTCTTACGGGTACTAGAATTTTTGGGATGATCATTTCTTAAGTTATTTCAATGTCTAATCACTAATATAATATATGCCAATTGTAATTGAAAAATAAAAATATGTATATATTAAGAAAAAATAGAAACATAAAAAGTTATCATAAGGCAGAATATTTGTTCAGTTAAAGATATTTACTAAATGACTATGTACCAGTCATTCTGCTAGGTTCTGGCGATTTAAAGATGGATAAGATATGGTCTTTCCCTTCAAAATGTTCATAGTTGAGTAAGAAATACAGAGACATAAATGGAAAAACTTAATCTACGACAAAAGCAATTCCTGTGGTGACATGGGAGCCCAGATTTGCATTTTTATACATCATTTTGGTAGCAGAGTAGAGAATATATTTTAATACGGCAACCCTCCATTCAAGCAGATCAGTTAATGAGTGTTTTAAATGAGAGAGGGAGGTAGGGAGGTAAGGAGGGAGGGAGAGAGAGAGAGAGAGAGAGAGAGAGAGAGAGAGAGAGAGAAAGAGAGGGAGAGAATATCAAATTAAAGAGAAGATGGGATCTAGAATTATTTGTGTCATGTAACTGGATAGTTGGTTGTGGATATATAAAAGGTCAGGGAGTATGATGAGTTTTGTTTTGGACATATTTATTTTGAAGTACCTTGGAGATATTCTAATGGAAAATTTCAGCTGGAAGCTTGACATATAGGTTTAACTTCTGAGGAGAGGCCATACTTGGACACAGAGACATGACAGTCATCAAAATATGGCTGGTAATTGAAGCCATGAAAGTGAATACTGTTACTCAGGACCCAGATGGTGAATAAAAAGAGAAGATGCAGACCTTGGAATAATAAACATTTAAAGGACATGCAGATATAAAAGAAACTATAGAAGAGACTCAGTATGAAAAAATTATAGTTAAGAGGAGAATCAAAAAAAGTTGTGGTTAAGAAGCCAAGTAAAATGAACATTTCAAAAAGATGGAAGTGGTCAGACTGTGTCCATGACAGGAGAGAAGTTCTACATGATTTAGCAGCCTGATGGTCACTTGTCACCTTTGCTAGAGCAGTTTCAGTGAGGTTGTGAGAGAATGGTAAATGCACACTACCTTGGAGGGCATTGAAGAATGGATATAAAGTAAACATGTAAACAACTATTGTGAATTTATTTAAGATGAGAAGGAAGGTGATAAAGAGATAACATAAGATGTGTAGAAAAGATAAGAGTTATTTGGGGGTTGGAGAGACTTGTTGACAAAGATCTTACTGAGAGTGGAGAAGGTCATGATGATCTAGTAGTAAAAGGATCAATTAATGAGAAATAAAAGGAATTGAATTGACATAGATGGACCTAGACAGAGAAAGAAAAATATCATATGATTTCACTTATATGCAAAATCTAAGAAACAAAAGGAATAAACTATTCAAAAACAGACTCACAAATATAGAGGACAATCTGGTGACAGCCAGAGAGGAGGGGTTGGGGGCCTGGGAGAAAGGGGTGAAAAGTTGAAGAAATACAAATTAGTAGTTGATAGATGGCCACAGGGATGGGGAGCACAATATAGGGGATGCAGTTAGCATTAATGTAATGGTGAGTTTTAGAGCCAAAGGAGAGAAGGAACAATCAGGGGGATCATTTATAAACTATATAAATGTCTAACTAATGTACTTTATACTTGAAATTAATAAAATAAAAATTTTAAAAAAGAAAAAAGGGATTAAAGGCACGGGGATTCATCTTGAGCAACAGAAAAGGCAGCAGTGCTGGGAAGTAAGAGAGATGTAACTGTAGATAAGATTGTGTGCATTGGGAGGAGGCAATGGATGCAACTGAGTGCTTCTCACCCAATAACCTACAATTTCTTTGTGACTTAAGAAGTAAAACCCTTTGCTGAGAAATACGGGGGACTGGAGAATAGGAGAGAGGAAGCTTTAGTAGAGTTGTGAGAGTGCTGAATGGTACCATGGGAATAGAAGAAGATACTCATTAGAGGTGAGTAAAAAGAGGCTGGAGCAAAAATAGTCTTAGACTGGAGATCATAAATTTCTAGTCTGGGCATTCCAAATAGATCCTGATATTTTTAATTGGACCATTCAGCAGTTTGGACAGTAAGAAAGAAAATGAATTGCGAACTTGATCTGGGATTAAGACTTTGCCAGGCTGGTGCAGCAAAAGAGTGGTGAACAAGGAAGTTAAGTGTTTTTGTGTGAGAGTAGTTAAATTGATCATTTAATCTGGCTGGGTAGAGGAGGAAGTAAGATGAGAAAGTGTGCTAGGTCAGACCAGAGGAAATGGAGAGCCTTAGAAATTTAAGGTCACTGGGAGTGTATGGTGCAAACTATTACAGTGAAATTTGCAGCAAGGCTTAGTGATTAGAATATTAAAGAAATCACTTGAAGAGTCAGAAATTGAAGCTTGGCAGAGTATGAATTTCAAAAGCTTAGAAGAGAGCGCTTCCTTGGAATAAGAGAGAGGTGAATTGACTCAGATTGTCAGGAGAGGTGAATGCTGTTTGCTGCTGATCTGAAAGGACTTTGATAAAGTGCAAAACTTTAAAGTGATATCTTTTAATAACATTCACATGTTTCATAAATGAAATTATATTTGACTCCTCAAATAGTCTCTGAAACTGGTCAATTCCATATCTGACTTGAAATTCTAATGTTCCTGCCATACCAAGTACAGAGCTTATTTTTTATTACCTCAACTGTTACAGTAGTAGAGTGACCAGCATTCCTGTTTGCCCTGGACCATTATAATTTTAGCACTAAAAATCCTATGTCCCAGGAATCTTTCAGACCTGGGCAAACCTGGAATGTTGATCACACTATAAAATCCCAACTAATTTGGACTTCCTGTCTCTGTTTTTCCATCTTTCTAATCCATCTTCCACACTATTGCCAGAATGATCTTTTTAAAACACAAATATGGCCATATAACATCTATTCCCAGAGTCCTTCAATATTCCTTATAAAACCTTCCATGATCTGGTTGTGTATACCTTTTTAGTCTCTTTATCTTTCTATTACCTTCTCTCTCTTTTACCTTACATTCCACCCCCCCCATTTCACCCTATTCTCCACCTGGGCTAGAACACCTGTTATTACTTTCTGTAGGTCATTTATATACTTTGGGACTTTGAATGATCTTAATTCACCTTGAGAATTCCTTTCCCATCCTTTCTTCTCCTACACCCTGCCACCTCACAACTACTTATTGAAAATAAATCTATACTTCAACATGTGCTTGCAATCCTCCTTTTTTGTGCATTTCTACTTCCACAGAAACTTCTTTATTATCTCTTTCATGGCACATTAAATAACTCCAACATGGGTAGTTATTATCGCTATCTCTCCTAAATAACTACAAACTTCTTAAGGACAACAATCATGTCTTATTCTTCACTGAAATTTCCCACCTCATTCCAATATCCCCAGAATATTATATACACACATAGAAGAATGTTCATTTGCTGAATGAACTCATAAATTGCTAAATCCCAGATAAATGGTAAGCTTTATTTTTATTTATTTATTTATTTATTTATTTATTTATTTATTTATTTATTTATCTTTAAAACTTATTTATTTAAATTAGTTTCAAGTATACAGTCCATTGGCTAGACATCTATATAGTTCATATAAATGATATCCCCAATTGCTCCTTCCCTCCCCTGGCCCTCCACCTAGCCATCATATTAATGCTAACTGCATTCTCTCTGTCGTACTCCCCATCTCCGTCACCAACTATCAATTACTAATTTGTACTTATTTAACCCTTCACTCCATTCTCTCAGCCCCGAACCCCTCTCCCCTCTGTCTATCATCAAATTGTCCACTATATTTGTGAGTCTGTTTTGATTAGTTTATTCTTTTTTTTCCTTAGATTCTGCATATAAGTGAAATCATATAGTATTTATTTTTCTCTATTTGACTTATTTCACTCAGCATAATAACCTCTAGGTCCATCCATGTCATTGCAAATGGTAGGATTTCTTTTTTTTTAATGACTGAGTAATATTCCATTGTATATATGAATCATAAATTTTTTTTTTATCCAATTGTCTGTTGATGGGCACTTAGTTTGCTTCCATATCTTGGCTATTATAAATTGTGCTGCCATAAATATTGGAGTGCATAGATTTTTATGAATTATTGTTTTGGTTTTCTTTGGATAAATACCCAGAAGTACAATTGCTGGGTCAAAAGGTATATTCATTTTTATTTTTTTTGAGAAACCTCCAAACTGTTTTCCATAGCAGCTGTACCAATTTGCGATCCCACAAACAATGTATGAGGGTTCCCTTTTCTCTGCATCCTCATCAACACTTGTGTTTTGATTTATTGATGTTAGCCATTCTGATAGGTGTGAGGTGATATCTTGTGTGATTTTAATTTGCATTTCTCTGAAGGTTAGTGACCTTGAACATCTTTTCATATGTCTATTAGCCATCCATATTTCCTCTTTGGAAAAGTATCTGTTCTGCCCATTTTTTTATTGGATTTTCTTTTGTTCAATTGTATATGTTCTTTATATATTTTGGATATTAACCCCTTATTAGATGTATCATTAGTGAATATCTTCTCCCAAATAGTCAGTTGTCTTTTTGTTTTGTTGATGATTTCCTTTCCTGTACAAAAACTTTTTAGTTTGATGTAGTCCCATTTATTTTTTCTTAATGTACGCTTTCTTAAAGAGATGGGACTTTACCATAGTTTGAAGAGTTACTAGGATATTAATACAATAGTGTATAATTTAGACATAGTAAACTTTATCTTTTCCCCATCCAATATATCTGTTTTTCTTTCCAACCTTGTACCTACAGGGACCAGTAAGAGAATGCAGATGGCTTGACACATGTGCCATATTCTCTGATTCGAGGTGCTCTGTCTCTAAGAATTCAATTAGAGTAACCTGACATGTTATAAATATCATTGAACAAAAGGCTTATAAACCTCACTTTTGGTCTTAGTTCCATCATATTATAATCCTGTGACTGAACACGGTACTGAATTATTCTTGAATACATCTTTTGTCAGCTAAACACTATGATAAGAGTATTAGTGGTATTTATCCCACTTACCTCACAGTGATGATGCTGTGCTAACATGATTATTTCTTATCATTTATGCCATTTACCTTAGTTTTTGTCATGTAATAATTGTGTTATTGAAGATTTTAAAATTATTTTCCCCACCAGACCAGAAGCTTCACAGAGACAAAGATTATGGTGGGTGATTCTGTATTCTCCACAGAATTTAGCACAGAGTTCATAGGGTGACTTTTATGAGTTGAAAAAAGTAGGTGTAGGGAATATTGATGATAATATCCTAATTAGAAGATAAATTTTGGGAAAATAGCAGGCAGCAGAAATGCATTAGTTGACATATCGAGGTTTGCATTTTTTCATAAAGCTTCCAAATAAGGACTTTAAACTATTGTGTATTCAATTCAATCCAATTATCCTACTTTTTTTTGAGTGCTTACTAAATAGCAGCCTATGTCTTGGCTATATGGTGATGAACAGAACAGATTTTTTTATGGCACTAATGGAGCTAACAGCATAGTTGGTGAAATAGTAAATAAACATGTAAACGAATCTCTAAATTACAAATATTGATACTATGAAGAGAAAGAAAAGAGAATATGAGAGTATATAGTGATATGTAAGACTACCTAGATAGCACTGGCAGTGACAATCTCTCTGACCTTCAAACTGACGTTAAATCGAATCACACAAGTATAGATCTAAAGGAAGAGGATTTATGATAGAGGGAATAACATGTGCAAAGGACTTAGTAAATAAAAAAAACCTTGCTTATTCTAAAAAGTGAAAGCTTCTCAGTGTATTTAAAACATACAAGATGATAAAGAGAATGACATGAGCTGATACTAGGGCAGAAGAGCCATATTATTCGTGACCTTTAGGCCACAGTGAGAAATTTGGCCTTACTACAATAGAAAACCAGCAAAGGATTTTAGATGAGAGAATGATATAAAATTGCAAAGAAATATCTCTTGGGCCACAGTGTGAAAAGGGTAAGAAGTGGTCAATAAATTACATAGTCCCCACCATCAAGGAGTACAAAATCTAATTAAAGAGAAAGATATGTTGATAGAGTTTCAATAAGTGTGGTAAGTTCCATGACAAAGATAAGGGAGCATTGAAACAAGCATGGGTTCCAAATCTAATATACCATCTTTACAACTACTCAAATTTTGTGACTTTAGCACAACTTATTTAACTTCTCTTGGTCTCAGTTTCCTCATATGTAATATGGAAATAATTATAGGACTTCTATGAGGATTAATGAGATAATATGAAGAGTACATAACCTGTAAATAAATGTCAACCTTCAATAAATGGTAACTATAATTAATGTTAATGTTAGACACAGTATGGGAAATGGACAGCAAGGGACAAGACAGGTGCAGGGAGTCCAGTAAGGTATCTCTTACAATAGTCAACAAGAATGATGACAGTGGCCTGCATTAGGATGGCAACAGTGGGAGCATAAATGGATTGGAGATGGATTTGAGAGCTTTTTAGGAGAGAGAATCACTTGGTTTCTGATTGGATATGGGCAAAATGCAGTGATAGAGGTTGAATAAATTTCCAGTTCTCAGCTTGAGTCTCTAGAAAGAGAGTCATGGCACTGACTGAGTAGGAGAACTCAGACTTAGGAGTGAGTCATCAATCTCACACCTTATACTGAGACAGGAACCAAACAAATAAAAAACATCTAGATTGAAAAGGAGAGATTCACAACCAAAAATAAGCAACAGAAGAGCCAGAACCAAAGAGAGAGACAATCAGTGGCAGAGATAAGGAGAAGGAACCTACTGCAACTCTAGCCCTTCCATTCAGCATTTTCTTGTTAGTGGCTTTGTAGGTTGTTCTCCTTTCTTAAATTTGAGAAATGTCACAGATTGTCCACATCAACCTAAATGTTCCCTTTCTGAGAGAGTTTATATTTCCTCCCTACCCAAGACAAATTTCCCCAGCCTCTCTCTACCATGGAGATTTTACATTTAATTGTCACCAAACAGATTTGGGTAAAAACCCTCTACCTCCCCTTCAGTCTGAAGAAGAAAAAGGATTTTGGAAAGCAGGCCATGCAAATCTTTAAACTCACAATAAGGTGTGAATTGCAATGGCATTAAGGACCCAGAGAAAGGAGAAGTGTGAACTTGATCTCTAACTTGCTGTTTTGGCCTAATAAAGCTCTGTTATTTAACACAAAAGTGTGAACAGAACATACTCCTTTAGTTAGTGAAACTTATTACACCACTGAAGCAGAAACAAATCGCTGAATCTGAAAATTGCAGAAGTGGAAGTGTGATTTGTGTGTGTGTGAGCTGTTTTTAGTTCTTGAATTTGAAATGCACTTGATTAATCTTCACTTGCTCTCTCACAGCTTTTGCTTAAATAATAGGTGATAGAAACAGTCCTGATATTAAAGTCAAAGTGGATCATGCTAAGCAAAATGTCAGACAGAAAAAGTTGAGGACCATTTGATTCCACTCATATGTGGGATATAAAACTAAAGTCAACAAACAAATAAGACAAACAAACAAATAAAAACAAATGGACACAGACAACAATTTAGTGGTTACTGAGGGAAAAGGGGGAGCAGGGAGGAAGATGACGATAAGGAGGGTCAAGTATACAGTGACAGAAGGAGATTTGACTTTGGCTGGTGAACACAATAAAATATATGGAAGATGTATTATAGAACTGCACACTTGAAACCTACATAGTTTTATTAACCAATGTTGCCCATGGTTACCAGAGGGAAGAGGGCAAGGGGGAGGTAGATGGGTAAAAGGGGTTAAATATTTGGTAATGGAAGGAAATCTAACTTTAGGTGGTGAATATGAAATGCAATATATATATGTATATATACATATGTATATGTATATAATATATTGTTGAATTATACATTTGAAAATTATTTGATTTTATTAACCAATGGTACCTTAATAATTTTTAATAAAATATTAAAAAAATTGTTTTTGCTGAAAATAATGTCAAAGTGGGTAGTGAGAAGAGATTGATGACATGTGTGGGGGCAAGTGTTTAGTTATGTCCTGATGACCTAACTAGAATAATCAAAATGTTATAAGATAGTAAGATTCTACTATAATGTGCCCTCCAGGTGTCACAATGAACCCCATTCTACTGAGTAGTCCATGGAGAGACAAGTGGTGTAGTAGAAATAGCATAAACTTTGGAACAAGTCAGACATAATAGTACATCTCATTGTTACCATTTTCTAGCTTTGTTACCTCAGGTAAATTACTGAATCTCTCCAAACTCTAGTTTCCTCATCTGCACTGTGAACATAATAATAGTACCTACCTCTTAGGATGATTGTGAGAATTAAATTAGATATTACATATAAAACATTCCATTGCAGATTCCTGGGGTACATCATTGATAGTCATACCATGATAATTACTTCTTGTCTTTTCACCTGTGAGAACCCTGCCACTCTCTGTTCTAAGTTATAGATATATAAACGAGATGACTGCATGACTTTTTAGAACATATCACAGATAGGACAACTAAGGAGAACTAAGTATAAGGAGAGGGAAAGTGAAAGCACTCTTTAGAGTAATGGTAGCTCATAATGTTGACTCTCTTTTATCTGTGAATTAATTGGGGTTCTGTTTTTTTCATTTTTATCACATTTCTATTTCCTAGAGCAGCACTTAAAATATACAGAAAGTCATTTTGCTGCTTATAAGGAGAATATATGGAGAATATAAAAGTAAGTCACTTTTTTGTTTTTATAAACACAAAACAAAACAAAATAAAAATAATAACAGCAACGAAAACCCTTTCTCTGCCTGAGGAACAACCTCATTGCTTTATTTTTTCTATTTCTAGCTCTAAATGCAATTAACATTTATGCAATATGGACTGAAGCTATGTTTGTAAAATTTTTCTTTAGGAGGACAACACATAATGAAGAGAAGGGTGTATGTAAAAGTTAGTCATCTCGTTCTTCTACTTGAAGTCCCAGATCTCTGTTTAGTGGTTTTAGAGTCTTAATGAATCCTTCTCTGGGCCTTGCTTCTTCTACCCATATTATGTGGAGGCTGAATTAAACTCCTCTCCAGTCTAAAATCCCACAATGGAGTTAAAGCAAAATAATGAGATTTTCGCTTTTCTACCATTCCTATTTGCAGGCAGACTGCATAAATCCACGATGAGACCTGTATACAATACATAATAAAAACTACACTAAAACATAAAATAAGATTAAGGAAGTCCAAAAATCTTTTTTCTCCTTATGATGACTCCTTTAATGGAAAAAAATGGTATTGTCTTCATTGTTTCCAAAAAAATAATTTTGGTGGTCTGTTTTGCTGGTGCCCTCCCTGATCAATGTTCACTGTGACTGTTGGATAATCTGTCATGTTCATGATGTCACACTAGTACAGAATTGCCCTTAGACAGAAAATTAGTGTCTTCCCTTCCAGACCACACAAGCTAATATATTACTGAAGATTTTCATGTAAATTTAGAATACAACCTAAGCCAAGAGAGAGAGACAAAGTGCATTAGAACCACCAGCTATTGTGTGTGATAGAATATTATGGAGGTAACATTCCCAAGACCTGAAAATCATCCAGGATACTGGCAATGCAGACTAAAGGAGACCAGGCCATTTTCTAAGTGCTGGGGTGCCAAGGTAGGCAGTCAGGACCCAATGTGCAAAGTGGCAGACAAAGGAGAGACAAAGGGACATAATAGGTAAGGATGATTTTTATCATTGCAATTGGGAATGAGTGAGCACTATTCACTTTAACCAAAGATTGAGGCAAGGAAAAATTTAGACACAAAAGAAACAAACCCAAATGCCACACTTTTTTTTTTTTTTTTTTTGCTGTGGTGAGCAATAGACTAAATGTTTCAGGATATTTTCGCCTGTAAGAGACAACTTAAGACTATCCAGGAGGGTAGTGTGGAGACAATTCCATGGTCCTCTAATTGAATTATTGGGTAACCTTACATCAATAGTAGATTTTCTTTGAGTATTTGCTTCTCTATTTGTAAACAGGTCCCTTCTAATAGTAATATATTTTATGTCTTTGTAAGTATGTAAAGAAATCTAGGTGTTGGCTAAAGAACTGATTAATCATTATATATTTTTTCTTTACTTTTAACAGAGATCATAACTCCACGACTTACCTTGATGAATATACTGAAATATTCAAGATGGGTAGCAACAGTACTAGCAATGCTGAGACTTTCTGCGGTACTAATGTGACATTTCAGTACTCCCTCTATGCAACCACCTACATCCTCATATTCATTCCTGGTCTTCTGGCTAATAGTGTAGCCTTGTGGGTTTTGTGCCGCTTCATCAACAAGAAAAATAAAGCCATTATTTTCATGATCAACCTCTCTGTGGCTGACCTTGCCCACGTGCTGTCCTTGCCCCTCCGGATTTACTATTATATCAGCCATGACTGGCCTTTCCAGAGGGCCCTTTGTCTGCTGTGCTTCTACCTGAAATATCTCAACATGTATGCCAGCATTTGCTTCCTGACGTGCATCAGCCTTCAGAGATGCTTCTTTCTCCTCAAGCCCTTTAGGGCCAGAAACTGGAAGCGTAGGTATGATGTGAGCATCAGTGCTGCCATCTGGGTCATCGTGGGAGCTGCCTGTTTGCCATTTCCCATCCTGAGGAGCACAGGCTTAGCCAACAACACTAACTCCTGCTTTGCTGATCTTGGTTACAAGGAAATGAATGCAGTGGCTTTAGTTGGGACGATTACAATTGCTGAGCTGGCAGGGTTTGTAGTTCCAGTAGTCATTATTGCATGGTGTACCTGGAAAACTACCATATCTTTGAGACAGCCATCAATGGCTTTCCAAGGAATCAGTGAGAGACAGAAAGCACTTCGAATGGTTTTCATGTGTGCTGCAGTCTTCTTCATATGCTTTACTCCCTATCATATTAACTTTATTTTTTACACTATGGTAAAGGAAACCATCATTAGCAGTTGTTCCATTGTCAAAAGCACACTGTATTTTCACCCTTTTAGTCTATGCCTTGCAAGTCTCTGCTGCCTTTTGGATCCAATTCTCTATTACTTCATGGCCTCAGAGTTTCGTGACCAACTATCCCGCCATGACAGCTCTGTGACCCGTTCCCGCCTCATGAGCAGGGAGAGTGGTTCATCAATGATTGGCTAAAAATAAAATAACTTTTTGATTACAACTTTGTTTAACTGTTTCCTGTTTTTTTTCCCCTAAGCCAAAAGACCAGCAAGACAATTTCTTTAATTTTGGGAACAATAAAAATAAATGTCCTCTTGTTTAATAATTGTGGTCGTAGGGGTGTGATAGTGGAGACAGAGTGTGAAAAATGTGAGAGAGGAAGGGAAGATTGGATTTGCCTGTTTCCTCTTTGAAATTCATGGCATTTTCTTATTTAAGAGACCTAGATCAAGTGTTTTCAACCAAATGGAAATTAGATATTTTATCTTAAACAATTCTTCAGTAAATATGATATTGTTAATAAGACACAATAAATAAATATTTTCCAGATGTAAAAGTAAATTTTATTTATGTGAAGACATTTGTTTGTGAATAAGAGTAAAAATTCTCCAGTCTTTCTGAGATAAATGCACAGGACAGGGGGAATAAAGATTCAGGCAATCGATGCAAAAAATTTAGGACCACAAACCTATTACTGATTAAATGTGAGAATTTATTCATTCACTGAAAATATATTGGCTGCCTGTTGCATTTTGGGTTGCCACTTTCTTAAATACTTTCACACATAGCATCTTGTTTAGCCCTTCTAATAAACTTGTAGAAACTTTCAATACAAAAAAATAGATAAATGGAACCTCAGAGGGGTGAAACAACTTGCCTGGGGATAAACAGTGGTGGTTAAAATTTATCCTGTATACACCACATAAGTTTAAGTTATTCTCTCTATTTATGTTTTCACTTTTACTAGGTCGATGCTAAACTTGACTTGAATGGTGAAGACATAGACTAAAGCTAAGCTACATGAGACCAAGACCATTTTTACACAATTTACCTGAGATTATCTGAAAAGTCTGTGGGTTGTAGGGGTGAATGTCAGCCTTTAGGCTTCATGGTATCAATGACAAATAAATGAATTGCTTTAATACTGTCCTGATCTACAGAGTCCTGATGATCAGGGGTATAAGAGACCCAAATGGTTCATTATTTCCCCAAAATATGTTTTAAGACTTAATGTAGGCCATACAAATTCCATAAATAGATTAAAGAAAGAAAGCTGTAAAGCTGAGAGATGAGCATTCTGTGAAATTTAAATTATTTTGAGCTTCCCCGACTTATTTCTTAAACAATACTATACATCTCTCTGAGCAAATTTGTGTTTATTAAGAAGCCTCCCTGTGAACAGAGCTCACCAAATTGCATTAGAAGAAAAAAATATCGCATCATGAATGAATGAGAGAAAACTTATCTTCATTTTTCTGGAGGTTATAGTTATTGCTTCAGAGTCGTTATGAACGATTTGAATATAAGCAATCCTCATCTTCTCAGGTTGGCATTTATAAAGCTCAATCCATCATTCTAATCATTTATGTCTGCAATGTAAACAAGCACAGACATGGTGTGCAGAGAGGAAGAAAGAATTGATAATCCTCAAAATATCCATTGGAACAAACTGACTATGGAGGAGCATGAAGGGACAACCGAAAAGGAGGAATTAAAAAAAAGAAAACAAGATTTCTAGGAAGGGGTGAAGTACTATAATTATAAAGTACTGAAACTATTTTGCGCTTTATCAACAGTATTCTGAAGGCACTACCTAAGTAGGGTTTCTAGATATGCTTGGAGATAACGACAGTATTATAAGAATAATTGTATAAACAGCCTCACTCTAAGGAGTGATTTTGAAAGAAACACATTTAAAACTATACATCATGCTATGCTTGTGGGAAAAGAAACCTCAATTCTAAATAGTCACACTTTATATTCCTTCTTTTCAAGTTGTTGACAAGAGGTAGTGCTTCAAGTACAGGATTTGTGGATAAGTGGGCAAATTAAATTATGTGCCTTTCATTTGGCCACCACTAAAGTGGAATCTTTGGGCTTTTTCTGACATGTGAGTCCCTGTTTCAGTGAGAGAGGAAAAGATAACATGAAAGCAAGCAATAGATGATTCTCGGATTTTAAAGGCTGGGATGCCTTATATAATGCCAGTTGGAAAAGTGACGATGCTTGATATTATGAGATAACAGCTCAAGAAATCAGTGAAATGGTTTGAAAGTATTATAACAAACAACAATTTGAATAGTTATCCTTATGCTTTTCACAGAGGCATGATGTAAGACAAAGAGAGCAGCAAAATATTTATCCTTGAATCAGCTTTTCAAAAAGTCACCAAAAAACTCGACATTGTTCTTAAATCTCTGCAAGACACTGGTCAAAATCCACTCAGAAATCTTTCAGAATCTCATAATCTTGATGAAAGACTCTTTAACCTTCTGATAGTTTTGGTAAAAAAAAAAAGAAAAGGAAAAAAAAAAGGAATTTTGAGGAATATAATAACTTTGTACGTCAACTTACATGAGCTTAAATGCAGTTTGTGCATGATTGGTTAAGCTGTTCACTTTTAGAAAGCTTTAAATACTAGCACATAAACTGTGCTGATATAAAATTTATCATAGATTAGATAAATTATACTTATGGAATATGTGGTCATTTCTATTAAAATATTAAGCATCATGCTCCTACGTGAAAATTTAACTCCTCTATTATAAAATTGCTAATGTAAGAAAATCAGTTTCTCTTTACATTCATCTGCATATTTTTCAGAAATATAACCCACAATAAATGTAAGGTTACTGCTTATAATATAAATTTTAAATCACATTTTTCTTTTAAGTAGTAAGTAGTTTAGACATCATAAGAATCCTTTAGAACTTATGCTGTGCCTTTAAATACATTACAAATGTAATATGTAATTACAAATAAAAGAATACTATTATTCATTAAGACTCTGAGAAGTTTAGATGCTACTTCAACCTAAACTCCACCTGCTATTAGGCAGCCCACAATTCTCATAAGATGCCTGTTATTACGATAAGCTCAAGCCAATGAAATTTCTTTATAATAAGTTCCCTAGGACTACAACAAAAAAAAAGAGAAATATTTATTAATTTTAAAGCATTAGTCTGAGGGCAGAGGCCTGCTTGATACTCTCCAGGGACAGATGCTGGTAGGCACAATTTTCCTGCTCTCCCTCTGCCCTGCTAAAGCTGTAGGCAGCGTCTGTTTTTTCCTTCCCACAAGTACCATCTTTATGCTTCAGTTAGTGAAAGCCATCTACTGTACTCTCCCTCTGACTTGCTGAAGCTGGTAGCCACCATCTTATTCCTTTTTTTTTCTTTCTTTTTTCTCTTCTTATGTATTTCTTTTTAATATTTTTTCACTTTTTTTCTTTATCTTTGGAAGAGGAGCTTCTACACACATCTAGTGCCCCTATTTTTATATCTGGTGATCTAATTTTTGAGGTTGCTACCCAGGGAATGCCCCTTGATTGTCTTGCTCTGGCAGCCAGGGGAGCTTCCAATACTGAGTCTCATGGGATTATAACAATTGGAGAAAAAGTTTTTGGCAGACTACCACTCTCAGGGCACTGAACAGAGAGCAAACTAAAACACACCCTCATCTTTCTGAGAAAGAGAACCATTTGCTTGTCCAGGATCTTTGGCTTGAGGATCAGGCTTATGGTGTGGCACACTTATAGGGGGTCTGTGGAGGTGCTTACATGGAATGGAAGCCTGTGAATGCAATTTTTGCATTCTACTTTGCCTTACTCCAGCTCACTGGGATCTTCCAGAAAGTAGCCTATACCCTCCAGTTTCCTGATTTTTGCAGCAGCTGCCAGAGGACACCTCTTCATTGCCAGGCTCTGTTAGTTAGTAGGGCTTACACTTGTGGGTCTCTTAGGATAGTAATCAGTAGAAAGAGTTGTTAAATAGCTATCATGCTCAGGTCTCAACAAAAGGTTACAAATCCAGGAGTTCAGTCTTTCTGTGAAAGAGGCCTAATTTGCTAGTCATCATTGCTGCAGCCTGAGCAGGTGACTTCTAATTAAACACCAAACTAAGGGTTGACTGTTAACCTTTCCTGAGGCTTCAGAGAGTGGGAGTTATTTTAATCTTCTTCTTCTGCCACATGCTAGAACAACAGCATCCCTCAGAGCAGAGCCCTGATGTGACTGGTGCTCCAGTTTTTATGTCTGGTGCCTTGGTTTTATGTAGCTTACACCTAGGGGATACCCCTTGGTCTCCTGGCTCTGGTGGCCAGGGTAGTTTGTGTTCCTGTGTTCCATGAAACTGTAACAACAGTAGAAACAGTTCTTGGAATGCTACCACCTCTGGGGCACTGTACAGACAATAGACTGAAATATTACATCAAGACTTTCTGTGAAAGTAGCCTACTTATTTATTCTGGAGTTTCAGCTCTAAGGGCAAGCTGAGGTTTGGCATACATCTAGGGGCTATTGAGGTGTTCTAAGGGAATATAGGCTGTGGAATGCCATCTTTGTGCTCATCCTCTGCCTTGTTACAGCTCACTGTGATGACCTAGAAAGGAGTTTATACATTTATATAGAGCCCCAAATTTTGCAATTGACACCTAGGAGATATCACCAGAAAGACCTGGCTCTGGTGGCCAGTGGAGATTCTGCTTGTAGTCCCACAGGGCTATCTATATTGACATTCTTTAAAAACTGCTGCCTGATGCTTTGGCTTCCAATCAGCCTGAATCTAGATTCTGACTGAGATCCTCCTCTTTGGGACACAGATCTTGGCACAAACTCAACTACTGGAAGCTATTAAAAATAAAATAGCTGCTTAAACAATCACAAAAGCTTGAGAGACAACCCAGAGCTAGCATAGAGTTAAACAATAAGTTTCATCTCCAACACAAGGTCAAGCCTTCAAAACTGGGAGAGTTGGCTATTTCATGTAATGTCTAGAAACAAGCACAGAAAGGCAAGCAAAATTAAGAAACAAAGATATGGTCCAAACAAAAGAACAAAATAAAACCTCAGAAAAAAACTTTAATAAAATGGAGATAAGTGATGTACCTGATATGAAGTTCAGAGTAATAGTCATAAAGATGATCACTGACTCAGCAGAATGGATGAATACAATAAAAACTTCAACAAAGAGATAGAAAATATAAGAAAGGATCAAACAGAAGTTACAGAGCTAAAGAACACTATAAATGAAATGAAAAAAATACAGTAAAAGAATTTGACATCAAACTAGATGCAGCAGAAAAAGGATCAGTAAACTTGAAGACAAGGCAGAAGAACTATCACACAGTAAGAGCAGCAAAAAGAAAAATAATGAAAATGAATGAATGTAGTTTATGGAATTTATAAGGCAAAATCCAGTATACTAACATTCACATTATAAAAGTCTCAGGGGCAGAAAAGGGAGAGAAAAGGGGCAAAAAAAGTATTTGAAGAAACAATGGCTGAAAACATCCTTAACCTGAGGGGGAGAAAAAAAACAACAACACAGATATATAGATTCAAGAAGTCCAAGGAGTTCCAAAGAAGATGAATCCAAAAAGCCAGTCAAGGTGGTGGCTTGGTAAAATCAAGGTTCACCTCCTTCCATGATCACATCAAAATTACAATGAAATTACAAAGTTATAAAACAAACCACTTGGAGACTCACCTGAAGTCTAATTAATCATAACACATATTTCTGAAGTTATAAAGAAAAAAACACATTAAGAATGGAATGAGGGATGGAGACATAAAGCAGGTTGGTCCTGCACCTACACATGGCAGTTGAGCAGCAGAAGTGAGAGTGCAGCTGCAAACACCCCTGAAAAAATGAGGGGTCTTAGCTTTACACAGGGTTCCCCAGACCAGGGTTCCAGTCCAGAGAAGAGAATTTCTTACAAAATATGACTGTAAAAATCAATGGGGATTCTGGACATGTGGATGAGATGGAAAGAACCTGAAAACCCAGATGTCTTATTAAAGGGCCTGCATACAGACCCACTTGCTCGCAGACACTCACCCTGGGCTCCAGCAGAGGGTCAGCAGCTTAGGAGGCACAAGAGACATATGCGAAAAGACTGAGCTTGGTGTTGCTGGGTCAAGGACTGGAGGGACAGTCACCATTGCTCTTTGTTGGGTCCCCCTCTGGTGCAGTTTGAAGTTGGATGCCATTTGCCTGTATTGATTCCTCCCCCTGCGGATCCAGTTCTGAAGCTGTGTTGGCCTTGTGAGATCAGCCCGCCCCACCCACTTTACTCAGCCTACAAATTACCCTCGTTGGCCCATTCCCGGGCAGCCAGCTTCACCCTGCTCCTTCCCTGGGCCACACATTTATTGGCAGGCAGGAACCCTCAGCTCATGTGGTAATGTGAGAAAGCCATGGCAATCTTGTGAAAGAAGAATAAAGTTGGAGGTATCACGCTACCTGATATCAAACTGTATTGCAAGGCTATAGTAATCAAAACAGAATGATACTGGCACAAAAATAGATACATATATCAGTAAAAAAGAACAGAGAGTCCAGAATTAAATCCATTCCTATACGGTCATTTAATCTATGACAAAAGAAGCAAGAACATACAATGGGGTAACGATGGTATCTTCAACAAATGGTGCTGGGAAAAGTGGACAGGTAAATGCAAGAAAAAAGTGAAACTAGACCACCTTCTTATATCATGTACAAGAATAAACTCAAAATAGATTAAAGATTTAAATGTAAGATCAAAACCATAAAACTTCTAGAAGAAAACGTAGACAGTAAACTCTCTGGTACTGCTATTAGTAATTTTTTTTCCTGACATATCTCTTTAGACAAGGGAAATGAAAAAAACAAAAACAAATGAGACTACATCAAACTAAAAAGCTTTTGCACAGCAAAGGAAACGATAATGGAACAAAAAGTCGACTGACCGAATGGAGGAAGGTATTTGTCTATGATACAACTGACAAGGGATTAATATCTAAAATTTATAAAGAACTCATACAACTCAACAACAAAAGAACAAACAATCCAATTTAAAAAATGGGCAGAATATCTGAATAGGCATTTCTCCAAAGAGGACATACAGATGGCCAACAGACCTATGAAAAGGTGCTCAATGTCACTAATCATCAGGCAAATGCAAATTAAAATCATGAGATATCATCTCACACCTGTCAGAATAGCTATCATCAATAAATAAAAGAACAACAAATGTTGGTGAGGATGTGGAAAAAAGGGAACTCTCATACACTGTTGGTGGAATTGCAAATTGGTATAGTCACTATGGAAAAGAGTTTGTAAAGATCTATGTACCACTACATTCACAGAAGTGCTATGCACAATTCCCAAGATATGGAGGCAACCTCAGTGTTCATTAATAGAAGATTGAATGGAGAAGTAATGGCACATACATACAATGGAATATTACTTAGCCATAAAAATGAAATCTTACCATTTGCAATGACACAGGTGGACTTAGAGAATATTACATTAAGTGAAATAAGTCAGAAAGATAAATGCCATATTATTTCACTTATATGTGGAATCTAAAGAATAAAACAAAAACAGACACATAGATACAGAGAATAAACTAATGGTTGCCAGATGAAGGGGAGTTGGGAAACTGGGTGAAAAAGGTGAAGAGATTAAGAAGTACAATTGGTAGTTACAAAATAGTCATGGGGATGTAAAATACAGCATAGGGGATATAGTCAATAATATTGTAATAGTCATGTACAGTGCCAGGTAGATACTAGACTTATCTAGGGGATCATTTTGTAAATTATATAAATATGTAACCACTATGTTATACACCTGAAACTAATATAAAATAATACTGAATGTCAACTGTAATTGAAAAATAAAAATTAATTTAAAAATTAGTTGAAATGGACATTCTGTTAAAAAATTACAACAAATTAAATAAGAAATAAAAACTGAACCCATTGTATAAGAAATTAAGAGTATTAACACATCTCCAATAAAGGCAACTATACAACATGCAATGTTTATAATTTTCAATGGGTATATAATTTCCATTTTTTATAATTACTCCAAAATTATATAGAAACAGATTTAAGTTTCCAAAGTCATTTTGTAATACAATCATAGTTCTTATTAAGATAAACACATAAAAATGACTTAACATTACTTATAAATCTAGACTGAAAGCTAAAGAAAATAGTGGCAAAAAAAAAAAGCTCATTAATCCATTAAAAACCTATACTACCAGTTTTAAGCAGGAACTCTATAGCATAATTTACTTAATCATACTTTTAAAACAATATCAGGAATAGAAGAAAAAAGCAACATAAGCTTTTTTTTAATTATAAGCACACCTAACAAAACCAATTCCTTCTTCCTGTTTCCCTGAATTGAAAACAAAACTAACTTTAATATGAAAACCTGAATACATGTCAAATTGTGAAGGATAAGCCAATAAAGCAAACTGAATCATCTCATTGTTTTAACTTGCTATTATCAAATAGTCCAATAAAAAAAATCATATATATGCAATTTGACTATCACCATTTGATCAGAACCGAGATACAATGATGGATTTGACAATTAAGCCCCAGAAAAATTGGCCTTTTGAATGTATTTAGCCATTTGGCAACCTAAAGATGCTTGGTCCATGGTAGACAGTAGATTTCAGTTTGCAAAATACATGGTCAGTCTCACCCAGGCTTGTAATAGAAGAAATATTTGCTAACAGTCTTTATCAAAAGTCTCTGCTTAGGCTCAATGGTAAGATAGTTGTGTATATAGACATAGGCACAATAAAGATAAGGCATTAAAACATGATCCAATACTGCATTTTTGGGACATTTGGCAAAATTTTAAAATTAAGTACGATGTCTTCAGGAAGGGTAACTATAAAGACTTTCATAATACAACCAGTGGGCCACCAAGAAATATAAGTCCTCATTTCACTGCATTTAAAAATACCTCCCTTTTTGCTACTCAAGTCATATGAAGTATTTGAAGCAGAGAAATTTAACCTATGCTTTTCTTTGGATAACCAAACTTACTTTAAACAAGTATTACTGAGCTTATTTCTTTGTCATGTGCAAGCCATGGTAATGAATCAGTAATTACTGATACACAATGAAGTTACACTTGGATTTTTTTCTTATATCTGAAGATGCCATGGACACAGATTACCTCTAACCACAGACCAAAAAAGGGTGGCCAAGTCATAGGAGAGGCACCTCAGAATAACTATAAAAAAAGATATAAAAAGAGAGGAAGAAGGAGCAGGAGAGTTTAAGAAGAAATCAGTCTTAGATTTACCTTTTTTTCTGGCTTCTACAACCTTTAGAGTTTTAGTTCCCAAGTATGAGTGCACAGAGGCTGCCTTACTTGTCTTTGCTCTCTTGACAATCTCTGTACTATCATTCTTATTCACTTACTCCATAATCATACTGAAGTAGAAGTATGGATTTGAAGTGAAACAGATTGGCTCCAAGTCCTGACTTTTCCACTTACTGGCCGTTTGACTTTGAGCAAGTCATTTTAGCTCATTTAATTTGGAGTCCATGAACCTCAGTTTTCTCACACATAAAGAAAATTACCAATATTTGTCTCCAAAGACTTTTGTGAAAAATAAATAATGGCTGAAGGGTTTTCCTACATTAACATAGTTTTATTGTTCATTCTATTTGCTGATAGCATAATAAGTGAAAGACATCTTTCTAAATTGTTTAGGGCATAAAGTGGAATAAGATAATCACTTTTGGAAGACTTCTCTAAGATCTGAGTATTCTTTACCTTACAGTCTCCAAAACACATAGACTTATCAAAACTTACCAAGTCTATGTTTTGTTCCCTCAGGGTTATCATTTTAGTTATTAAATATGATAAAATAATCTATGATAATGTGTCTATGCCTCCTGAAAACATCATAGGTTACCCCTTAGAATATAGGGATATTTAAACTAGAGTTCTTGGAGACTATGTGGAAAACAAAAAAATGATTGATAGTGGAAATTTCAAGTGTCCACCTATATGAAATTCAGTTTTCTGTAAGCCACATGTGGAAGTGGTTTTATACTCAAATGTGTGGGAAACTAGTCTTGCTAATATTTTAGTGTAATGAAAAAAGATGACTTTCTTTTGGAAAAACAGTTTTGCAAAATATATCAAAAATTTTTAAAAATATTCATACACTTTGACTTAATAATTCCACCTCGAGGAATCTTTTAGTGAATTAAATTTGATAAAAAATATTTTTGACAAAGAAGTTAATTCTGGTGCTATTTATAATAGCAAATAATTGCAAACAGTGTAAATGGCCAATGACAAGAGTGTTTGAATAAACTGTGTGTTTATCTGGCATAATGTTAGAGAGCCATTGAAATTATTTTATGAATATTTTAATGATGTAAGAAAACACTTATGTTATAATGTTGATTAAAATAAAGTACAAAATTAGATTTGGTTTGAATATTCAAAGTTACATATACAATATGAGTCAACTAAGTAAAATAGATCCATATTTTAAAAATATATTAAAAAAGTAAGGTATTTATTCATTTAACAGATCTCTATTGATCACTTGCTCTCTGTTAGGTGCTTTCTAGACACTAGGTATATACAGTTGAACAGATAAAATTAGTCCCAGCCTTTGTGGAGTGGGAAGTATAGAAAAAAGCTAGTTATTAATTGTATGAAGTACAATAAAAAAACAAATGAATTGTGTGAAATAAAATACCTAGAGAAAACTAATTTAAGATTAGATGGTCGATGAAAGTTTTGATGAAGTGATATTTATGTTGAGACTTAAAATAATTTGAAGAAGGCACCCATCAAACAAAACAGAAACAGAGTTGTAGATACAGAGAACAAACTGATGGTTGCCAGATGGGAGGAGAGTTGTGGGGTAGGTGAAAAAGAAGGGATCAAGGAGTGTAAATTGGTAATTACAAAATAGTCATGGGGATGTAAATTACAACATAGGGAATATAGTCAATAATATTGCAATAACTATGTATAGTGCCAGGTGGTTACTAGACTAATCAGGGAATAATTTTGTAAATTATGTAACTATCTAACTACTTGATATACACCTGAAACAAATATGAAATACTATTGAACATCAACTATAATTGAAAAATAAAAAAAAACCTTCAAAATAAATAAATAAAGTTATTGATTTCTAATTTAAAAAGAATTCTATGGCAGAAAATAGTCAGCTATAGAAAAATGGAATGTGAAAAATTTAAAGAGAAAAGCATGACCAAAATAATGCAAGGTCTTATAGCAATGATAAAAATACTTTTTTTAATTTCAGAGATAGTTTTATTGTATTACACTAAAAGAACAGCAGGATGGTTATACAATTTTCTCTCATTCAGTTTTGTAAATTTAAAGTACTTGTAAATTCTTAAGAATGCCTTTACCACAAGATTAGAACAGTAAGTATAATAATCAATTTCTTAATAAGTAACATCTTATAAATTAAAACACATTTAAAATAGTTTTAAATGCACTCTACATAAGTAATTCAGTGTGTTTTTATATCATGTTCACTTATGCTTAAGAATTAAAGCCAGTATATTACTGTGATGGAAATCTCTCATTCATGCAATATACAGGGATAATATTCAAGTCAAAGGAAAAAAATCCTACTCTTATTTTTTTAATGTATCCATATATAACTATCTATGTGATGAGGAAATCTATGAAATTTTCCACAGATTAGAAATATATTTTTATTTCATCAAAAGCCCTGATATCTACAGCTAATTTATAATTATATGGTATTTCAATAAAAAAATGAGCTCTACATGTTCCTATAAACAAAAGCTTCTGGTGGACTAAGGACAGTCAATAATTAATGCAATCATTCAAGGAATTATGGATGTTCCTTAAGGAGTGCAAGTTCAAACCTGTCAATGCCAGAGATAACCTATTTATGTTAATTTATCCACAATTCCACTTAAATTCTTTATCCTAGTATAACATGTGAAAACTCTTTCCACAAGCAAAAACTGTGGAAAAATTTAAAAACTGAATAATTTTTTAAAGTAACTGATCAGATTCCATAGACTACTCTTAGAAATAGGATCTTACTGGATAGAATCCCTTCATTTGGTGGCTTTTCGCATGCACTTAACCAGACCATTTCCTCTATGTGTTTTTCTAAGAGCTCACCAAAACATAGATCATGCCCTATAGATAGTAAAGTAATTTTAGAAGCTAAAAAGCTAATATGCACCATCCTTCCTTCTGACAATATGCTAGGATATCTGCATTCATGATGGTTGTAGGGTCCTAGAGTCCTGGTCCACTCATCACTGGTCTATTCATATACCTCCAAATATGATATATCATATTTGAGACCCAGTGTAAGTCACTCTACTGCACAAAGAAACATGACACAGAAGAAAGCATAGATGAGGTACTCTAGAAGGACAAGAGGACTGAAAGTATTACATTGATCTATAGTATTCTTGTAATCAGTCTTCAGCTCATCAAATGCTATAATGTGCCAAATGGTGAAGAAGATGAGAGCGTCAGTGAGCCGCAGCACCAACATGTAGCAGCAGAGGGCTGCCAATGTGAATGTCATGGCTGAGAGGAGGAGCAGAGATGAGCATCAGTGCCAACAGAGAAAGTTGGTGCAGGGCTCTCTGGGTAAAATGATTCACTTCACCCAGCCACAGCCAAGACTGACATTGATGCTGTTGCACCACCAGGGCACCCCCGCAAAAGACTGAGTTTTAAGAGGAATAGTAACCCATCAAATGACCAAAATTTGCATTACATTAAAATAATAAAAATTTATATCAAAATACATAAAAAATAAAGTAAAAAAGCAGGTACCAAAGGGGAGGAAACTATTTGCAATATGTGCAATAAAACAGTTAACAGCTCTAAAAAACAAAGAGTTATAAGTGAACAAGACAAAAGATGAACATCCCAATGAAAAATAAAGAACATAAACTGGTGATACACTAAGAAAAAACACAGTTTTGGATATTAACCCCTTATCAGAGGTATTGTTTGCAAATATCTTCTCTTATTTGGTTGGTGGCCTTTGTTTTATTGGTGTTTTCTTTGTGCAGAAACTTTTTAGTTTGATATAGCCTCATCATTTATTTTTGCTTTTTACTTCGCTTGCCTTTGGGGTCAAATTCATAAAACATTTTCTAAGACTAAGATGTGGGCCCCAGGTCTGGCTAGGATCCAAGCTTGTATTTAGGAATAGGACCCCAGATTTAGAATGTTACCTTACTCTAGTAGGGTACCTGTGCCTAACATATGCAAGCATGATTCTGCTTATTGTATCATGCATGTGTGGCAGAATGCCACTATTGTTCTTGTACATATATAAAGCCCATGTGGTCCCTGAATGGAGCAGAAGCATACTTCTCACAATAAAGTAGGTGCCTGTCATTTCATTCACATCTTGGATGCTCATGTATTCTTTCAACTGAGTGTCTCACCACCAAAACCTTCCCTTTTCGATTGGCTCGGCACTGACATGTGGAGTAGCTGACAGGATGAGGTGAGTACAGCCCCCAGCACTTCAGAGACTGTCCCCAGGTGGAAGATACCCAGGTGGCTCTCCGCCTCCTAGTGGTATCCCGTGGCCATGTATCTGGCTATGTGGATGCCACCAGAGGATTGGAATGGAGTAAAGCTGCGTCCAGAGGATGTTCAGAAAGTCCTGGAGATGTTGGAGCCAAATGTCCCGACTGCTCACCAAGAGGCAGCAGGTCAGGTGGCCTGGATGTTCTTGGCAGTGCTATGGCAAACCAGCCTAGAGGTTCAGGATCAGGCTCAGCGGGTGTAGCAACTACAACATCAGGAAGATGCTCTGGAAAGGCGACTGGTGGCAGCAGAATGCATGCTGCGGATTCCTGACAGGTCACTGCCATCGTCCTGGTCTGGGAGCCCACCTATGACACTGCAGCAGGTGCAGCCAGAGATATGGCAGCAGGTTGAAGTGGAACAGCCATTAGCCCCAGAGTGGGGGTGGGGGACAAGCTGGTGGCACCTCCCAGGCTAAAAAGCATACCACCTTGATCCAGTACAACCCCACCAAACTCTGGGACCTGACAAAACAGGTATGGCAGAGAGCCAAGTGTGGTTGCTGCAGCTATGGGATTACAAGGCCAAATGGACTGAATTATCTCCAGAAGAGATGGCTCAGCTGGCCTCCATAACAGTGATACAGTCCCTCTGGCAGCGCCTCCTGTGTATGGCACAGGGCGTAGGCAATCACTCCCTGATTAATTGGCTCATGTCTGTTGCACTGACACTGTGGGCTGACCTGGGGGAGCTGCCAGAGAAAGTGAGCAGATGGGCCATGTACTTAGATCTGGTCCACATAATTTGGGAAATAGCATGAAACGGATGATGTTTCACATCCAGTATACTAGCCCCAATGACGAAGTATTTACAACCCCTACGAAGGACTTGATTTTGACTTCTGGCCCTTCTGGTACTTTTGGCACCATGGTGGCACTGCTGTTCCCTTACGTGGATAGGCAGATCCACAAGGTGACTTCTGCCATGGCCAGGTTGGGGGACATGGAAGTGAAAAGCAAGAAATATTCCACCTAAGTGAGCCCAGAGCTGCCCCCAGCACTCCCAAACTGGCCAATGCACAGATGGAGGTGTGGCTGAAAAAGGAGAGCAGAGCAGCCCCCAGCCCATTCAGCTGTGAAAGTGAACTGCAGGCAGATGTGATTTGATCTCCTCATGGCAGGGGTCACTGCGGAAAAGATTGAGCAGCAACCTAATGAAGTGCTGCTTGTGCTGTGGAATCAGCTGCACACTGACCAGCAATTCACTCTTATTCCTGGGAAAGCCACAACCCATGAGGTGCAGCTCGTCAATTATCTCCAAGATTAGGGATTCTGCCACAACACCCAGTTGGTGGGGAAGCCAGTTGACCCGAGGCTGCGTGTAGAATTGACTATACATTAGTCACCTTGCAATGTACAGAGGGTATTAACTCTAGTGGACACAGGTGCTGACAGCACCCTGCTTTATGGGAATCTGGACAAGTTTCCTGGACCCACTGCAACCAAAAAAGGCAATGGGGGTCGAATCATTCGCATGCAACAGGTTCCTGTGACACTAGGTATTGGCAGATTTCCTCCTTGGAGGTACCAAGTGTACACATAGCCCACACAGGAGTACATTTTAGGGACTGATGTTTTGCGAGGCTTGATTGAATACCATTGCCAGTGAATTCTGTCTTCGCATCTGGGCAGTGAAAACTATTATCCATTCTCCATTGGTGTTGCCCCAGACTACCTGGGTAGTGAACACAAAACAGTATTGCCTGCCTGGTGACCATGAGGAAATGGAGTTCATGGCTCCATTATGGAGCTGGAAGAAGCCAGTGTTATTTGTCCTGCTCATAGCCCATACAACTCCTCTGTGTGGCCAGTAAAGAAGCCTAATATCTCCTGGTGCATGAGAGTTGAATATCAGGAGCTGAATAAGGTTGCGCCACCCCTGCATGCTGCCATGCCTATTGTCATGAACATTATGAACTGGTTGTCACATGAACTTGCATGATATCATTATGTGACAGACTTGGCAAATATCTTTTTTCTCTATTGCCATAGCCCCAGAAAATCAAGAACAGTTTGCCTTCACCTCGGAAGGGTGAGAGTAGACATTCCTCATCCTTCCAGGGCTATCTGCACAGCCCTACTTGTGTCATGGTGTCGTGGCTCAAGATTTAGCTATGCGGAAACAACTGCCTGCAGTGCACTTGTATCATTATATTGATGATATAATGCTAACCTCTGATTGTATTACAGAACTAGAAGCAGCAGCAACCAGCCTATGAGAAGCTCTCGCTGACTGCGGTTGGATAGTCAGTGAGGACAAGATTCAGGTACTCTGTCAAATTCTTGAGAGTTGTCTAGTTGGGTAAGATAGAAGTAATGCCAGGGGTGGTGTTTGATAAGATACAGACATATACCCAACCTGAGACTAAGAAGCAGCTCCAAACCTATGTGGGACTGCTGGGGTATTGGAGAGCATTCATTCCCCATGTGGCCCCCTTGATGTGACCCCTGCACCATCTAGTGTGACGGGGTGCCCAGTGGGATTGAACTCCCGAGATAGAAGAGGCCTTTAAGGCCACAAAGCAAGCTATAGCACAATCCCAAACATTATGTGTAGTAGATCCAGCCCTTTCATTCCTGCTTATGGTGCAGGTGGATGATGCAGGGTTTGGATGGGGCTTGTGGCAGAAGCATGGTTCCTGGAAGGTGCTGATAGGCTTCTGGTCCCAATTGTGGAAAGGCACAGAAGTGCAGTATTCTCTGAAAGATAAGCAACTGGCTACCATATATGCCGTCCTTCTGGCCAGTGAGTGCATCACTGGCCCTAATACCGTAACCGTGCAGTCCACATACCCCGTATGGGTGGTTGTGGTTCTGGGTGAAGACTCCCTATATGGGAATTGCAGAGACCCTTACACTGACCAAGTAACGGCGTACCTCAAACAGCAGGCGCTGTTCTCTGCAAGCCCCCTGTCAGCAAAACTGCACTCCCTGTTGGGACCAGTGCAGTTTCAGGCAGAGCTCCTGGTGGAGACTGCTGAAATGGAAAACTTACTGAGTCCCTATGTAGAGGGTCGGGCTCCCATCCATGAGGATGCCTGGTACACAGATGACTCTTGCCATAGGCAGCTCCTGACATGGGCTGCTGAGTCATTGCAGATGTCCACAGAAACCATTTGGCATGAAACTGGTGCTCGACAGTACAGCCAATGGGCGGAGCTTCACGATGTGTGGTTGGTCCTCATGAATGAAACTGACCCAATGCACATCTGCACCAAAAGTTGGGCTATGTTTCAAGGTCTAACTCTGTAGCTGCCCTGGTGGGCTGCCCAGGAGTGGGTGATAGGTCATCCCCCCCGTATGGGGCCAGGGGTGTGGAAAGACCTCTGGAAGTGGGGTCTTTAGCAGGGGTCCACCATATACCATGTCCCCAGCCATTGGCTGTTACAGGCCCTGGCCAATGATGCAGCCGATGCACTGGCACAAGTTCGCTCCACCCATGTACTGCCAGTTCCAGTGGACATTGGCCCCTGGATCCACCGAAAACTGAAGAATGTAGGAGCCCATACCATGGAACAGGTAGCAATACAATGGGGGCTATCATTGACCCAGGCACAAGTACAAGTTGCCACGTCATAATGCCACTGGTGTGTTGAGCAGTACCCAGAGAGACAGCAGGTAAAGAGTACCCCAAGGGTGGTGCCCTGTGGGGCTATGCCACTTCAGGAATGGCAAGTAGACTATATAGGGCTTTTACCCACAGACTGGGGACACCATTATGTGTTCATGGGTGTGGACACGGCCACCGGGTTCATAGGGTTTGCACGGCCAGTGGCAGCTGCTTATCAGCGCCATACTGTGAACACATTGGAGCACCTCCCGGCCTCCTATGGCTGGCTCTTATTATTCACCAATGACAGAGGCACTCACTTTACAGGGCAGGAGTTATTGACCTGGGCCTGCACCAATGATGTGTGGTGGCAGTTACATGTTTATTGCCCATAGGCAGCTGGAATGGTAGAATGATTCAGCAGCTTGCTGAAAGATAAACTATGTGCCTTGGGCCCAGGCTGGTGCCATTGGTACACTAACCACTCACAGACTATATGCCTTCTGAATGAGCAGCCTCAGCAAACGGGGTTATCTCCCTTTGACAGGGTTGTAGCAGGCTTGCTGTGGGCAATCAAAGTGTGTCCAGGTATGGCTGCTAAAGAGCTCTTGCCCCGGGCCTACCAGAGAATTTTGCTCTTGCCAGCCCCAAAACATTTGGCAACAGGTAAACAGGCCACCTGGTCATGGCCCTGGACTATACAGGTAATAGAGGAGCCATGGATAACCCTGGTGGAGCCCTAGGGACAGGGCTTACACAATGAGTTGTGGGTAGAACCCTGGGTTTATATTTGGCCTATGCCCTTGCAAGTGTCACTCCCAATGACTGCGGAATGTTCATTGTTAGTGGGGACTTTTGTCCTTAGCTTCTGGCCCATTCTTTTCTATATCATAATGCCGGTGGAAACCCCCTGGCCTGCTACCCTTGGAGAAACTATCTGGTATCACAGGCCAGGGGCAGCTCCTCTCCCAGCCACCTTTTTGTCTCAAGATGGACAAGTGGCCTGTGTCCCCCCCCCACATACACAAGGACAGGACTTGCCCCTAATGGTCTTTTTGTCTAATCTATTCTATCGCCCAGGTTGACAACAGAAAACAGTATCATGTCCTGTGCTCATGTGTTTGTTGTTATCCACAATGTTTCCCACTGCTAGGTGTGTAATGAATTGCCAATGGAAGCGGCTGAGGGACTGCTGTGGCGCATTACTTCAGCCATGGCTGAGAATTAGATGTGGCTGTGTACCTGGAACACCACACCTGAATGGGACCAGTGATGATGGGCTACAGAAGCGCTACTCTGCCATAACCATCGCAGTTCCCCACCCATCACAGGCTATGCCATTTCCAGTGAGTGGGGATGGCTAGTGGGGGAACATGTGGAACTGTGGGAACAGGACCCCCACTGCATAGAGCAAGTGAGATCTCTGCCCAATTGTGTTGTGGGGTGGCTACTTGCCGAGATGTGTACCACCCTTGCCAACATTACCAAGGTCTGGTGGAATGGATGATGTTATGTCAGTACAGAGCCTACCAACTGGCTACCTGTAGGGTGTCTCTGGGTCTACAGGCATTATGGCTGGCCTTACTTGCTTGCTGATTAGACTGGCCGTTGTACCTGGGGACGTTCATACTTAGCTGGACATGTATTACCTACTTTGCCCCAATTGCCTCATAATTTGGATCCTGTATATCACCACTGGCACCGGCAGAAATGGGCAGCGTGGTGGTTTTACCCCCTGACATTATTCATTCCAATGGTGAGATCCATAGATGTAGACTTGCAGGTAGAAGCTTTAGCCCAGCACACCACACAGACATTGAATGTTACGTGTCAGGCTATAACCCTTTTAATAGATAAAACCACACAAATAAAGAAAGTAGTTCTGCAAAACCGTATTGCCCTTGACTTCCTAACTGCTGCCCAGGGTGACACCTATGCCCTACTCCACGTAGAATGTTGTCTACATTCCTGATCATGCCAATCAGGCACAGGCAGCCCTCCAGCAAATAGATGCTGAAGTCCAAACCATCCATGCCCTGTAAGAAGATTCCTTGACAGCTTGATGGAATTCCTTGGGGTCCTCCTAGCAGTGGGCAGTAGCCGCCCCAGACCTTATAGCCTATAGCTTGGTAGTGTTATGGGCCCAAGGTAGCACCTCCTGGGCCAGATCCTACAATGCAACCCTGTAGAGGTGGAGTGGAGACCCCAGGTCTGGCTTGTCCCAGGTCTGGCTATGATCCAGACTCGCGGCTAGGAATAGGACCCCAGATTTAGAATGTTACATTACTGTAGTAGAGTGCCTGCACCTAACATATGTAAGCATAATTCAGCTTATTGTATCACACATGCGTGACAGAATGCCACTCTTGTTCTCTGACACATATAAAACCTGTGTGGTCCCCTAATGGAGCAGAAGTGCACTACCCACAATAAAATTGGTGCCTACCATTTCATTCTCATGTCAGCTCCTTGTGGGTTCTTTCAACTGGATGTCTCACCACTGAAACCTTCCTTTCTCAATCAGCTTGGTGCTGACTTCCTTAAGTTTAGTACCTATATCTTCTTTTATGTAGTTTATTGTTTCAGTTCTTATATTTAGTTCTTTGATCTATTTTGATTTAATTTTTGTATATGGTGACAAGTAGTCCAGTTTAATTCTTTTGCATTTTTATTTTCAGTTTTCATGAAAATACTATGGTGGTTACCAGAGGGGAAGGGAGTGGGGAGAGTAGAATAGAGTAAAGAGGGTCAAATTTTTGATGAAGAAAGGAGACTTGACTTTGGGTGGTGAAAACAATGCAATATACAGATAATGTATTATAGAACTGTACACTTGAAAATTTTATATTTTTTTATCAAAATTTACCTCAATAAATTGAATAAAAGTAATAAAAATCATAAAAATATAAGCTACCTACTAACAAAAATATAATATTAATATGAAATATATACCAATTAATATAAAAAAATGGGATATATTTCTTCTATCAAAATAACAATTAAAGAAAAATATACATTATCTTGGTGAGTATTCAGGGAAACAGGCTCTGTTAGTTGAACTATAAATTGGTACCTTTCAGAAAGACAAGTTTTTTCAGCAATGATGTTTCTAGAAACATATCCTTACTAATTAGAGTGCTCAGGGGTCTTCTGTAAAGCTTATTCTCAAGGGATCAAACTTGACATTCCTTTTAGTAACATGAGTCTATTATGAAGTCCCTGACATATTGGTATGGATGAGTTTGAATATTTGTGCTTTAAAAGAGAATCAGAGACAAGTCAATGTTTACCAAAAGTCCAAAATGTGTGATTTTAAATACATTAGCAACATGTACTTTTTCTGCAACCCCTCAAATCATACTGTCATCAATAGCAAGTATTAATTAAGTGATATGATATGTTAGACACTGAGTATGCAGGTAGACACAAACTTTGAGTAAATCTAATATAATAAGGAGAAACAAGCCTTAGACCTTAAAATAGAAATAGTAAGTTTTGTATTTATGTGATATTCTGAGTCTAGACAAGAAAAACCAGAGTAACTGGTACTAGAAGTCACCTGTTTGCTTGAAAAATTACAAGAACCAGGTGCTATCAGTATGCATCATGTGTACTAACAAATGTGAAATGTTAATCTGACACAATTCTGGATGATAACAGCAAAAGAGTAAATACTTAGTGAACACTTATTATATTTTAACTTTACACATAGAGATGTGTGGGAGTTCGTGTTTGTGTGTGTGTGCATGTGAGAGAGAGAGAGAGAGAGAGACAGAGACAGAGACAAAGACAGAGAAGGAGAGACAGAGATAGACATAGATAGTGAGATAGTGTGAGTAGCGTGAGTCAGAAATCAAGTTAGGGAGAGACATAGACAAAGGCACCATGGAACAAAAGGAATAAGAAAAAAGAGGCATGGAAACAAACTGTTAGAACTCAAAGAAATGCACATTAAAATAACAAAATACTTATTTTGATTCTTTTCAAATTAGGCAAGATTTTTTTAAAGCAAAAAATACAATCATGATAAAACTGTTGACATAATCCAAATTGGTATATTCTCACATCTTTAATGCCACATTAGAGATGTTCTTAAGGCCTTAATGATAAATAGTCTCTAATGTCAAGTGAGAGCAAAAAAGTATCTGGTGGACTGTATCACTAAGATATGGACATGATTAAGAATTATGTGTTGCATTTTGAGACTACCCAAAATGTGGAAACAACCACAGATTGCATTATCATGGAAAGACCATACAACTGGGAGGTAGATAACCTGAGTCTGAGTCCTTACTGGCTCTCTAATTTGGTTTACTTCACTTAACTTCTCTGAGTTTATTTCCTAATTAGAAAAATGGGGATAATAACAGTATCTATCTCTAAGAACTATAGCAAAGATTAAATAAGTTTATGAATGAGCCATTTATAAAAGGTAAACCACTATAAAATGTTATTTTTAGAGATAATTTTTACATTAAATAAAAAAATAAAAAAGAGCATTTCTTTCAGCTCTGCATTTTAACTTATAAGAATTTAGCTTAAATAACTAATTAAGGATACAAACAGATTTAGCTACAAGGATGCTCATAACAGTATAGTTTATAATAACAAATTATTATTGTCAACTTAAATGATGCTATAAGCTGCAATCTATACAATTAAGTGAATAAATATTATCTGGACATTTAAAATGGTGTTGCAAAAATAAAAATCATAAAATAAAATGGTATCATAGATGGTTATTTACATAAGATATTCATAATAAACTGTTCATTAAGATTAGTAGATTATGAACATTAATATTAAATTTCAAATTTTAATGATTTCCATGGATGCACTGATAGTAAAATTATGAATAGTTTATATTTTCTGTCATTCTGTTTCCTTTTATTTTTTCTTTTTTCCTTCCTTCCTTCCTTCCTTCCTTCCTTCCTTCCTTCCTTCCTTCCTTCCTTCTCTTTCTTTCTTTCTTTCTTTCTTTCTTTCTTTCTTTCTTTCTTTCTTTCTTTCTTTCTTTCTTTCTTTCTTTCTTTCTTATTCTTGCTTGCTTATTTTCTTGCTTACTTGCAGTCTTTCTTGCTGTCTTCCTTTCTGCTCATTTTACCTAAAAATATTTTCTAATCAAGCATAAATATTTCTTTTAACATTGGAAAGAAAAATTATTTTAAGTAAAGAAGAAAAGAAAGTAATCCTACTAGAGAAAATAGATTTTAAAAAAGAAACTTTGAAGAATGATCATACTAAAGAAGATACTTGAAAATTTATAATCACATCTATCTCTTCAAAGCTTAAAACTTGTTAATTAAAAGAGTGTTCTGCTTACTAACCTAATCAGGGAACCTTGTAAAAGGAAATATTCTCTCAAAATGATTCTTTCTACCCTCTTCACACATAATTTTAATCAATAGTTTATCTCAAGACTGGAATGAAACTGGAAAATAGTACTTCACCAACCTACTGCATAGTCTAAAATAAGTTAGGGAGTTTCTCTAATTTTTCTTTTTATATTTCTGACAAATATTAACAGTAGACTTAGATTTGTTGGCATAATTTTGACAGCAGCTAGAAAGTATTAGGCATAAGTAAAAGTTTTGACCTAAAAGACATTTGGTACGAAGTCTCCCCTCTCCTCATTCACACTCAAAGTGAAAATTTGCATTTACCTTCAGATATGAAGCCAATCATGAATGATGCTGCATTTTCACATTCTCAGGTCTCCGTATATCTTCTCTGCTGCTTGCTTTGCCTCAGTATTAAAACACAAAATGCATAAGTTCTTCCAAAGTCCCAAAGTAGACTCTCACCATTGTTTGGGAGTCTCCATATCGAAGACAACAAGGACAACACCCCGGGACACTGGAATAGGAGCCCAGTCCATATATATATATGAAAGATGGATATTTTAGGGCATAGAATTCTCCTACATTCCTATAGCATGTATAAATTTTGAGTTTTTATGAAATAAGACTATATACACATATTATATTTATAATTTTATATTTGTAAACTAAATATACAAATATTGAATCATTATTTTGTATACCTGAAGCTAATATAAAGCTATATATCAATTGTATATTAATTTTAAAAACTCAACAGACTAGGAATAGAAGGGAACTCTTCAACATGATAAAGAGCTTTGATAATACACTTGTAGATAATATTACAATTAATGGTAAAAACTGAAAGCTTTCTTTAAGTTCAAAAAGAAGTGTGTCTACTTTTGCTATTTCTATTCAACATTGTACTGGAAGTTCTACCTAGAAAAGTTATACAAGATAAGTACCTAAAATCATCTAAATTGGAAAGAAGAAATTGAAACTATATTTGCAGATGACATGTTTTTATATATAGAAAATTATTTTAAAAATCTATTTTAAAGCCCTATCAGAGTTATTAAATGAATTTAGCAAAGTTACAGGATACAAGATTAATGTGAAAAAATTAGTCATATTTCTATACATTAGCAATGAACAACCCAACAATGAAATTAAGAAAAAAAATCCATTTATGATAACATTAAAAAGAATAAAATACTTCAGAATAAATTTAACCAAGTTTCAGGGTTCAAGAGTTGTGCATTAAAAACACAAAACATTGCTGAAATTTAAAAAGACAAAGAAATGAAAGGCTTCCTATGTCTACAGATTGGAAGACATATTAGTGTTAAGATGGGAATATGTTCCAAAGAAATATACAAATTCTATGCAATTTCTGTAAAATCCCAATGACAAATTTTTGCAGAAACGAGATAGTTAATGTTAAAATTTATATTGACTTGCAAAGGACACTGAATAGACAAAACAATCTTGAATAAGAACAAATTTGAAGGACTCACAGATCTCAATTTCCAAAATTATGACAAAGCTACAGTAGTCAAAACAGTGTGGTACTAGCATAGGAATAGATATATAGATCAGTGGAATAGAATTGAGAGTCCAGAAGTAAAATCCCATGTCTACGGTCAACTTATTTTAGACAAGTTTGTCAAGATCATTCAAAGATGGAAAGAAAATTTTCAACAAATGGTTTTGGGACAACTTGGATCATACACAAAAATAAACTCAATGTTCCAGTCAAAGTGGATTAGATTAAAGTAGGGATTGCAGTCTATGGCCATGCCACCCTGAACATGCCCAAGCCCATCTGATCTTGGAAGCTAAGCTGGGTCGGGCCTGGTTAGTACTTGGATGGGAGACCACCTAGGAATATCAGGTGCTGAAGGTGTTTAAAAAAAGTAGAGATTGTCTCCTCCCAGAAATACATTAAAATTACAATCAAATTTTAAACTAACAACATGGAAGACCACCTGAAGTCTAACTGATCATAACAAATACATCTGAAGATATAAAGAAAAGCTACATTGAGACCAGTAAGAGGGGCAGAGACATGAAGCAGGCTGGTCTCATACCTGAGTGTGGCAGTTGAGCTCTGGGAGGGAGAGTGTGGCTTAAGAGACCCCATGAAGGGAATAAATGCCCTAGGCCTACACAGAGCTCCCTAGCCCAGGGTTTCAGTCCCAGGAAGAAAAGTTCCTACAAAATCCAACTATAAAAATCAGTGGGGATTCTTGCCATCTGTGTGAGACAGAAGGAACCTGAAAACCCAGACATCTCCCTTAAAGGGCCCATGCACAGATTCACTCACTTGCAGACACTCATCCCAGGTTCTGGAGGAGGGTCAGCAACATGAGTTTGGTGGTGCCAGAGCTAGGGCTGAAGGGACAGTTGCCATTATTCCTTTATCAGACCACCCTCCAGGGCAGTTTACAGTTGGGTACCATCTTGCCTGTGTTGAGCCCTCACCCTGCATGGCCAATTATGAAGATGCATTAACCTAGTAAGTTCAGCCTGCTCTTCTCGTGTCTCCCTGGGATCCTTCTCCACCTAACCCACAATATGCCTGCTGTGGGCCTGTTGCCAGGCAGCCAGCCCCACCCTGAACCTTCCTTGAGCTGTGCATTCATAAGCAGGCAGCAACCCTCAGCTGGCAGCTGCCTGCATGAAGCCCACACATTATGGGGGAGATTTTTAATGACAAGCCACTGGTACCAGCCTAAACTGCAGTGTCTCTTGGGCAGATCATTGGCAGATGGTAGTGAGCTCTGTTGTGATCTGTGACTTTCGCAGGAGCCCCTGGGTTTAGCTTTGGGTTCAGCTCTGACATTGGCCTGACAAAATCAGCTCACTATACTCTGTGTCTCTCTGAGACTCTACACCACCCAACCCACAAATTTCCCATGGTGGACCCATTTCTGGGCAGCCAGCCCCACCCTGTACTTTCCCTGAACCATGAATTTGATGGCAAACAAAAGCCCTCAGCTCAGGCAGCCTGCACATGGTCAGTGCATTCCAGGAGCAACATTCAGAGGCAGGCCATAAGCCACTCTCCGAGCTATGGTATTTCATGAACATATCTTAGGTGTCTGAAGGCCTGAGGCAGGCAGCAGCTGACCTTGCTGCAATCTGAAACTTTTACAGGAAGCCACAGATTCAGCGCTGGAAAAAAATCCTGATTCTGCATTGGCCATGTGAAATCTGCACACCTTACACTGGTGACTCCCTAGGTCTGCAAACCACCCATCTCCCATATCAACCAAAGGGTCTTTAAACTGTGGAGTCTTACAGGCAGCTGGTAGACAGCCTCAGTCTTTGCCATCCACTGGTCCTTTAATAGAACACCCCAGGGCATGGTACTGGAGGAAACAAACCTGGGTTCACAGCATACTTCCCATTTGCTACCAGATCCAGCATAGGCAGTAACCATTCGTGGATTGCTTTGTAGGTCTTAACAGGTAACTCAGAATAATCAAAGGCCTTGGCCTACATAGGAAGCCCCTCCCAAGGGGCCTCAGAACTAGCACACCCAGAGGATGGCATCAGACCACAGCAGAGCACCACCTGACTAGCCTTATAAGCAAAACATCCAAAAAGTGGTCTCAATAAGTACACAACCTTGTTGAGGTGAATCCAACTGTATGGGGTCAATGCTCACACAGCAGCTCATATCCTGTGGGTGTGACCAATTCCCACAGTCAGCCTGAGAGTCGACCCCATCCACATGGTAACAGCAATCAAGGTTTAGCTGCAACAGGAGAACACTCACAACCTACTCAATTAATACATTCAGAGCCCTTGATCAGGGAGGCTGTGCCACTGAACCACACAGGACACCTACTGCATAAGGCCACCAGGCAAAGGTTGTGTGTGAAAGTAACGTTTTCCTAATACCTAGAAATAAAACAGAGAGGCAACTAAAATCAGAAAAAAACATAGCCATGGCACAAATGAAACAACAGGCAAAAACTCCAGAAAAAAAAAATACTAAAGAAAATGGAGGCAAACAACCTACCAGAGACAGTTCAAAATACTAGTTGTCAGAATGCTTAATGAATTTAGGGGGACAATAGTGATCTCAGTGAGGACTTCAATAGAGATAATAAGCATAAAAAAGACAAGGGGATCCCCCCTCCAAAAAAAAATAACCACTCAGAAATGAAAAAACACTAGAAGGAATCAACAGTAGATTAGATAAAGTGGATGATCGAATCAGTGAGTTGGAAGATAAAGTAGCAGAACACACTAAATCAGAACAGTAAAAAGAAAAAAGAATTTTTAAAAATGAGGAAAGATTAAGAGACCTCTGGGACAACACTAAATACACTAATATCTGAATCATAGGGGTACCAGAAGAAAAAGAGAACAAGGGATTCAGAACCTATTTCAAGAAATAATGACTGAAAACTTTCCTAACCTGGTGAAGGAATAGACATACAAGTCCAGGAAGCATGAGTTCCAAACAAGAGGAACCCTAGGAGACCCACTCCAAGACAAGACATTAAAATGACAAAGAGATAATTTTTAAAGCAGCAAGAGAAAAGCATTTCGTTATCTACATGAGAGCTCCCATATGACCATCGGCTGATTTCTCGACAGAAATTTTGCAGGCCAGAAGACTGGCAAGAAATATTTAAGTTGATGAAAAACAAGAACCTACAACCAAGAATATCTAGCGAGGTTATCAAATAAAATATAAGGTAAGATAAGAGTTTCTAAGTCAGGAAAAAGCTAGAGAAATTCATTACCAACAAGCCAATATGAAAAAAAAAATGTTAAGAGTTTGTCTGTTAAAAGAAAAAGGGGGAATTCTGGGAAATATGGAGGAGTGAAAGATGTTCCTGGATCTCCCCCTCTGAAACAACAATAAGCTGAACATCTAAAACTCGACAACAACAAAAAACACCCAAACTGCACACCAGCATGTCTGAGTGTGAGATCTGCACCTAAGAGCCACCACAGGTCAGAACCCCAGGTTTTGGGTAGTGGACTGGGAGAAATAAAGAAATTGCTTCTTGCAGGCTCTGAAACTCCCTGTTGGGGGAGGGGGAAGGGAGAAGGTGTGGCAAGTTCCCTGAACAGCCTTGCCTGGGAGAGTTGTGAGTTTCACCCAGCCGGCAGCAGTATCCAGTCATCAGGGCAGAAAGCAGAGAAGTGGCATGGGACCACAGAGAAACAACAGTTGATTTTAACCGGCCATGGTTGCAAAACCGCAGCCCCCAACTCCTAACCCAGAAGGCCCTTCCCCAGGGGAATCTGAGCAAATGCTGCTGAGACTGTAGCTGACACTGAGAGGGACTGACACTGAGGGCAGCAATGTGCAATTAAATATCTTCAAGAAAATAAAAACAGCAATATTTAGGCTTTATATAAAGCTAGGATCCAAGAGGCTTAGATGCCTCCAACTGAAAAGCAAAAGAAAAGTGCCTTCATTGCAGCAGTCTAAAGAGAGACCTTTATATAATAAATATTTCTCAAAAAAAAAATCAGAATATATTTCATTAATGCTTAGGTGGAGAAAGAGTCCATTATATACCATGAACAACCAAGGTGACAAGGCATTTCAGAAAGAAAGAGAAAAATCTCCAGAAAGTAAGCTAACATAGAAATATGTGACTTAAATGTCAGAATTCAGGATGGTATTTCTGAAAAAACTCAGTGAATTCTGAAATGAGTCATATCAACAATTTCATGAATTGAAAAACAACTAGATGAGCAGAACAAGGAGATCGAAACTCTCAAAAAGAAGAGAATAGAACTTCTGGAGATAAAAAAAAAAACACTCTGCAAGAGTTGAAAAATAAAATTGCGAGCTTGAGAAATAAAGTTGACCAAATGGAGGAAAGGATCAGTGACATCAAAGACAGAAATCTAGAATAAATTAGAAGGAAGACGAGAGAAATCGAAGAATGAAAAATAATGAAAGAGAAATTCAAAAAATAGCTGATACCATCAGGAGAGGAAACATAAGAATAATGAGCATTATAGATGGCAAGGAAAAAGATCAGAGAATAGACATCATTTTCAGACAAATAGTTGATGAGAATTTCCCAAATCTAAGGAATGAATGCAGCTTGGAATTCAAGAAGTCAACAGAATACCCAATTATCTCAACCCAAAAAGGCCTTCAACAAGACACATTGAATTAAAGTTATCAAAAATCAATAACAAAGATAGAATACTCAGGGCAGCCAAGGAGAAGAAAATAGTAACTTATAAAGGAAAACCCATATGATTATCCTCAGATTTTACAGCGCAAACTTTACAAGCCAGAAAGGAATGGAATCAAATATTTAAATTATTAATTGAAAGGAACTACCAGCCTAGAATAATGTATCCAGCTAAGCTCTCCTTTAGATATGACATAGAAATTAATACCTTTCCAGACATACAAAAAATTGAGGGAATTTTCCACTACGAGGCCTGCACTACAGAAAATACTGAAAAGGATCAGCTCACCTAAAACAAAATGACACACAAAAAAACATAATTAGTAGTAAAGTGACTATCACACAAATAGAAGCAGAAGAGTGCAATCTTTACTAAGAACAGGGTATTATAAGCTTAAAAATGAAGAAAAGAATTGCTGTAGAAAGATAGTAATGAACATTTAGCAAACATAGGGACATTTTGAGGTAACAGTGATGAAAAAGGGAGGATTCAAAGATGGCATTATAAAAAGGGGAATGGAGATAAGGCATGAGTAGAAGAAAATGAATAACTGAATATATATAACTATCCTTTTCATGTTTGTAATGGTAACTGCATGCCAAAGATTCAGAACAGAAGTATATAACATAAATCAAGAAGAACCACAGGTAAAAATAACGAATGTCAACCAAAAACCAACCAACCAAACAACCAAAAAACAGAAGCACAAGGACAAGTATGCAATGGAAACACCGAGCTACCAGAAAGCAAAAGATGAAATGGCTGTAAGAAGTCCTCATATTTCAATAGTCATCCAAAATGTAAATGGACTGAACTCGCCGATAAAAAGGCACAGAGTTGCAGAATGGAACAAAAAAAACCCCAAAACCTAAGCATTTGCCGCCTTCAGAAGACACATCTCAGCTCCAAAGACAAACATAGACTCAAAGTGAAAAGTCGGAAAATGATATTTCAAGCAAATGGCATCCAGAGAAAAGTGAGTAGTGGTACTAATATCAGAGAAATAGACTTCAAAATAAAAAACCTGAAGAAAAGTAAAGAGGGACACTTCATAATGGTAAAAGGAATCATGCATCAAGAAGACAAAACACTTATTAATATCTATGCTCCCAATAAGGAAGCATATGTAAAGCAGTTACTAACAGAACTAAAGGGAGAAACAGACCAAAACACTATCATAGTAGGTTAATCTAATTAACCCACTGCTGGGTATGGAAAGATCATCAAAACAGAAAATCAATAAGGAAATAATATCCTTAAATTACACATTAGACCAACTTGACATAATTAACATTTACAAAGCCTTCCATCCCAAAACAGCTGCTTATGCATTCTTCTCTATAGCACATGAAACATTCTCTAGAATTGACCATATAGCCTCAACAAATATAAGAGGGTTGAAATCATACCAACCATATTCTCTGATCATAATGCTTTGAAACTAGAGATAAACTGCAAAAAGAAAGCAGGAAGAACCAGGAATATATGGAGATTAAACAACATGCTACAGAAGAATAACTGGGTTCAGAAAGAAATAAAAAAAAAGAAATCAAGAGATACAGAGAAACAAATGATAATGATAGTGTAATATATCAAAATTTATGGGACATGACAAAAGTGGTCATAAGACAGAAGTTCATATTGTTACAGGCCTATTTCCAAAACCAAGAATGAGCCCAAATAAATAACCTAAGACTTGATCTTAAAAAACTAGAAAAAGAAGAATAAATGAAGTCTAAAGTCAGCCAAAGAAAATAAATCATTAAAATTAGAGCAGAAATAAATTAAATTGAAAACAACAACTAAAAAAATAGAAAAAATAAATACAACGAAAATCTGATTCTTTTAGGTTAATAAAATTGACAAACCCCTGGCTAGACTCACTAAAGAAGAAAGAGAAGGACACAAATAAACAAAATCTGAGATGAAAGAGGGGAAATTACAACTGACATCACAGAAATACAAAAAATCATGCAAAAATACTATGAAAAAGTATATAATAACAAATTTAATAACCTAGAAGAAATGCACCAGTACTTAGAAAACTATAATCTTCCTAGACTGAATCAAGAAGATCTGGAAAATTTAAATAGACTGATCTGCAGTATGGAAATTGAAACAATCATCAACAATCTACCAAAAAGTAAAAGTCCAGGACCAGATGGCTTCACCAGTGAATTCTACCATACATTCAAAGAAGAGTTAATGCCTATTCTCCTCAAACTCTGCCAAAAAATCTAAGAGGAGGCAATACTTCCCAACTCATTTCATGAGGCCAATATTTCTCTGATACCAAAACCTGATAAAGATAACACAAAAAAAGAAAACTACAGACCAATATCTCTCATGGACACAGATGCAAAAAATCTAAATGAGATACTTGCAAACCAAATACAGAAACATCTTAAAAAGATTATACACCACAATCGAGTGGGCTTCATACCAGGGGCACAGGGATGGTTCACCATATGCAAATTGATTAGTATTATACATCACATAAACAAATTAAAAAATAAGAATCATATGATCATATCAATAGCTGAGGAAAAAGCCTTCGACAAGATACAGCATCCATGTATGATGAAAACACTTAACAAAATCGGTATAGAAGGACAGTACCTTAACATAATAAAGGTCATATATGACAAACCCTCAATCAACATTAAACTTAGTGGAGAAAAACTAAAAATATTCCCTCTAAGATCAGGAACAAGGCAAAGCTGTCTACTATTTCCACTGTTATTCAATGTAGCATTGGAGGTCCTAGTAAGTGCAATCAGACCAAAGAGATAGAAAAGGCATCCAAATAGGAAACAAAGAAGTCAAACTGTCACTCTTTATGGATGACATGATTCTCTATAGAGAAAACCCTAAAGTCTCCACAAGAATATTACTAGAAATAATAAGCAAATACACTTAAGTCACTGGATACAAAATTAATGTTCAAAAATCCATAGCATTTATATACTCCAATAATGAAGTGTCAGAAAAAGAAGTGGAAAAAAGAATTCCTTTTGCAATTGTACCAAAAAGAATAAAATTCCTAGGAATAAAGTTAACAAAACATGTGAAGGACTTATATAATGAAAACTACAAGACCCTATTAAAAGAAATCAAAGAAGATACAACAAAATGGCAAGATATTCTGTGTTATTGGATTGGAAGAATCAACATAGTGAAAATGATTATACTACCAAAAATATTTTACAGATTTAATACAATCCCCATCAAAATCCCATTGGAAATTTTTAAAGAAATATAACAAAAAATCATCAGATTTGTATGGAAGCACAAAAGACCTCGAAATGCCAAAGCTACCCTGAGAAAAAAGGTAAAGTAACTGTAAAGTAACAGTAATCAAAATGGCATGGTATTGGCAGCAACACACACACACACAGACCAGTGGAACAAAATCAAGAGTCCAGAAGTAAACTCATATTGATATGAGCAAATAATTTTCGACAAAAAAGCCAAAAACATACAGTGGAGAAAGGAAAGGCTCTGCAATCACTGGTGCTGGGAAAAATGGAAAGCCACCTACAAAAGAATGACACTAGAGTGTTGTCTATCACCACACACCAAAATTAACTCAAAATGAATTAAGGACCTGAAGATGAGACCTGAAACAATAAAACGCATAGAAGAAAATATTTGAAGTAAAGTCAAGGACTTTGGACTTAAAGAGGATTTTATGAAATTGACCTCAAAAGCAAGGGAAGTAAAAGCTAAAATAAATGAATGGGATTACATCAAACTAAAAATCTTCTGATCAGCAAAGGATATCATCAACAAGGTAAGGGGACAACCATCTGAATGGGAAAATATATTTGCAAGCAACACTTTCGATAAGAGCCTAATATCCAAAATAAAAAGAAATCGTACAAGTCAATAACAACAAAAAACAAACTATCCAATCAAAAAATGGGCAGAGGACCTGAACAGACACTTCTCCCTAGAGGACATACAAATGGCCAACAAATATTTGAAAAGATACTCAACATCGCTAGCTATTAGGGAAATGTAAATCAAAACCACAATGAGATACCATCTCACACCTGTTAGAATAGCTATCATCAACAGGACAAGTAATAAATGCTGAAGAGGTTTGGAAAAAAAAGAACCCTCATACACTGCTGGTGTGACTGAAAATTGGTATAGCCAATATGGAAAACAGTATGGAGGTTCCTCACAAAAACTGAGAATTAGTCTACGATGTGATCCAGTAATCCTTCTACTGAGTATTTATGCCAAAGCCTTGAAAACCCATATACAAAAAGATATTTGCACACCAATGTTCATAGCAGCATTATTCACAGTGGCCAGGACATGGAAGCAACTGAAATCTTCTATAATAGATGATTGGCTAAAGAAGCTGTGGTATATATGTACAATGGAATATTACTCAGCCATAAGAAGAGATAAAATACTGCAATTAGCAACAACATGGATGGATCTCGACATAATCATGCTAACTGAAATAAGCCAGACAGAAAAAGTTGAAAATCAAATAATATCACTTACATGTGGAATATAAACCTAAAAGCAACAAATGAACAGGACAAACAAACAGAGACTCATGGATATGGACAATGGACTAGTAGTTACAGAGAGTAGGGAGTTGGGGAGTGGGAGGAAGTAGATGGGGTAAAGGGGGTCAAACATAGGGGATAGGTTTGGGTGAAGTGGTTAAAGGTTATTAAATATATGGTAGTTGAAGGAAATTAGACTTTAGGTAGTAAACACACAATATTATATACAAGTGTCAAATTATAACATACACATGAAAATTATATAATTGTGTTAACCAATGTTACCCAATAAAATTAATAAAAAAATAAAATAAAAAAGGAAAAAAAAGAAAAAGGGGAAAAACCATAAATTTGAATAATAAAATGACAATAACTTTGTACTTATCAGTAATCACTTTAAATGTAAGTGAATTAAGTGCTCCAATCAAAAGACAAAGGGTAGCTGAATCAATAAGAAAACAGGAACTATATATATGCTGTTTATGAGATATTCACTTCAGATCAAATACGCACACAGACTGAAAGTAAAGGGATGGAAAAAGATATTTCATGCAAATATAAATGAAAAATGTGGGGTAGCAATACTTATATCAGACAAAATAGATTTTAAAACCAAAGCTTTAATAAGAGACAAAGAAGGGCATTACATAATGTCAAAGGGATTGATATAACAAGAGGACATAACCCTAGTAAACATATATACACCCAGTACAGGAGCACATATATATATATATATATATATATATATATATATATATATATATATATATAAAGCAGTTACTGACTGGCATAAAGGGAGAGATTGACAGTAATACACTCATAGTAATTGGCTTTAACACCACATTGACATAAATGGACAAATCTTCCAGGCAGAAAATCAAAAAGAAAACAGCAGCCTTAATGACAAACTACACCAGATGGATTCACTGATATTTTCAGAGCATTTAACCCCAAAGTAGCAGAATATACATTCTTTTCAAGTGCACATGAAACATTTCCTGGGATAGACCACGTGTTAGGACACAAAATAAATCTCAAGAAATTTAAGAAGATTAAAATTATATAAAGTATCTTTGGCCACAATGGTATAAAACTAGAAATCATTTGCAGGAAAAAAAAAACTCAAAAATATACAAACACAGGGAGGCAAAACAACATGCTACCAAATAATGTGTGGTTAACAGTAAGATCAAGGAAGATATAAAAAGATACCTAGATAAAAATGGAAATGAAAACAATGACTCAAAATCAATGAGACACTGTGAAAGGAGTCCTAAGATGCAACTTCATAGCAATACACGTCTACTTCAAGAAACCAAAAAAACTCAAATAAGCAATCTAATCTTACACTTAAAAGAAGTAGAAAAAGAACAGCAAACAAAACCAGAGTAGAAAAAAAGGAAAGCACAAATATCAGAGCAGAAATAAAAAATAGAGTATAGAAAAACAATACAAAAGACTAGTGAAACTAAGAATTGGTTCTTTGAAAGGATAAACAAAATTGATTAACCGTAACCAGCTTCATTAAGAAAAAAAGAGAGAGGACCCAAATTAATATCAGAAATGAAAGAAAAGTAATGACTGACTCCACAGAAATACAAAGGAGAATAAGAAAATACTACAAGCAATTATATGCCTATAAATTGGACAATCTTGAGGAAATAATACATTCCTAAAAACATACAATCTCACAAAACTGAGTCAAGAAGAAACAGAAAATCTGAACTGACCGATTACCACCAACAAACCTGAATCATTAATCAAAAAACTTCTAAATAACAAAAGTCCTGGACCAGATGGCTTCATAGGTGAATCTAGCAAACATTCAAGGAAGAATTAATATCTATGCTTCTCAAACTATTCCAAAAAAAATTAAAGGGGATGGAAGCCCCACTAACTCTCTTTTCAAGGTCATCATTACACTGATTCCAAAACCAGACAAAAACATTACCAAAAAACAAACAAAACAAACAAAAAAACAACTATAGGCCAATATCCCTGATGAACATCAATACAGAAATCTTCAGCAAAATATTAGCGAAATGAATTCAACAATATATTAAAAAGATCATATACCATGGTTGAGTGGATTTATTCCTGGGATGCCAGATTAGTTTAATATCTGCAAATCAATTAAAGTGATATACCACATTAAAAAATTGAAAGATATAAATCATATGATCATTATCAATAAATAGAGTAAAAGCATTCGATAAAATCTCGCATTCATTTATGATAAAAAATGCAGCAAAGTGGGAATAGCGGGAACAAACCTCAACATAATAAAGGCCATATATGACAAATGTACAGAAAACATCATGTTTAATGAGGAAAAGCTAAAAAGCATTTTTCTTAAGATCAGGAAGAAGACAAGGATGCCCATTTTCACCACTTCTATTCGACAATGTATTGGAAGTCCTAGCTACAGCAATCAGACAAGAAAGAGAAATAAAAGGCATTTAATTTGGAAAGAAGTAAAATTGTCGTTACTTGCAGAAAACATCATACTACATATAGAGAACTCTAAAGATTCCACAAAAAAACTGTTAGAACTGATAAAAAAATACAGTAAAGTAGCAAGATACAAAATTAATATTCAGAAGGTGTGTGTATTTTATACACCAATGATGAACAATCAGAAAGAGAAATTAAGAAAACAATCCCATTTACAACTGCATCAAAAACAATAAAATCCTTAGGAATAAAATTAACCAAGGAGGCAAAAAATCTGTTATCAAAAAATTGTAAGTCATTAAGAAAATTGAAGAAGATATAAATAAATATAAGCATATACTGTGTTCATGGGTAGAAAGAATCAACATCATTAAAATGGCCATACTACCCAAAGCAATCTATAGATTCAATGCAATCTCTATCAAAATACCAACGGCAATTTTTAGAGAACTAGAACAAATAATCCAAAAATTTATATGGAACCATGGCAATCATGGAAAAGCCATAGCAATGTTGGAAATAAACAACAAGGTTGGAGGTATCACACTACTTGATATCAAACTGTACTACAAGTCTATTGTTATCAAAATGGCATGGTACTGGCATAAAAATAGACATATAGATCTATGGAACAGAATAGAGAGCCCAGAAAAAAATACACACCTATACGGTCATTTAATCTATGACAAAGGAACCGAGAATATACAATGGGGTAATGACAGTTTCTTCAACAAATGATGTTGGGAAAACTGGATACACATGCAAAAAAATGAAACTAGATCACCTTCTTACACCATATACAAGAATAAACTCAAAATGTATTAAAGACAAATGTAAGACCCCAAACCATAAAACTTGTATAAGAAAACATAGGCAGTAAATTCTCTGATATTGTTATTAGTAATCTTTTTTCTGATATATCTCTTCATATAAGAGAAACAAAAGAAAAAATAAACAAATGAGACTACATGTAACTAAAGTTTTTGCACAGCAAAGGACACCATCCACAAAATTAAAAGACAACCTACTAAATAAGAGAAAGTATTTGCCTATGAAACATCTAACAAGGGGTTAATATCAAAAAATATATAAAGCCTTCATACAACTCAACAACAAAGAAACAAACAATCCAATTAAAAAATAAGCCAAAGACATAAATAGACATTTCTCCAAAAAAGAAATACAAATGGCCAATAGACATATGAAAAGATGCTCAAGGTCACTAATTGTCAGAGAGATGAAAATTAAAACCACAATGAGATATCACCTCACACCTGTCGAGATGGCTGTCATCAGTAAATCAAAAAGCAACACTGTTGGTGAGGACGTGGAAGAAAGAGAACCCTCATGTACTGTTGGTGGTATTGCAAAATGGTATAGCCACTGTGAAAAATGGTTTGGAGAATCCTTAAAATTTAAAAATAGAACTACCTTTGGACCTAGCAAGTACACTTCTGGGTATTTATCCAAAGAAAACCAAAATACTAGTTTTTAAAGATCTGTTTAATTCAATATAATATATATTATATATTAAATTAGACATAATTTAATTTAATTTATATAATTTACAAATTATATGTATTTATGTGTGTGTGTGTGTGTGTGTGTGTGTGTGTGTGTGTGTTAAAATGTGATAAGTGCTGTAGAGGGAAACAAATCAGGATAAAAGGAATGGGGCAAAAAACAAGTGTTGGCGAGGATGCATAGAAAAGGTAACCCTTATACACTGTTGGTGGGACTGCAAATTGGTATAGCTGCTATGGAAAACAGACTGGAGGTTTCTCAAAAAATTAAAAATGTATATACTTTTTTACCCAACAATTGCACTTCTGGGTATTTATCCAAAGAAAACCAAAATAATACTTCATAAAGATCTGTGCACTCCAATATTCATGGCAGCACAATTTACAATAGCCAAGATATGGAAGCAGCCTAAATGCCCATCAACAGACAATTGTATAAAGAAGTTATGATTCATATACACAATGCAATATTACTCACCCATAATAAAAAAATATCTTACCATTTGCAATGACATGGATGGACCTAGAGGTTATTATACTGAGTGAAATAAGTCAGAGAAAGATAAATACCTTATGATTTCACTTGTATTGCAGAATCTAAAAATCAAAAGAAGTGAACTAAACAAAATTAGACTCACAGATACAGAGAAAAAATTGGTGATTGCCAGTTGGGGTGAGTATTGGGAGGCTGGGTGAAAAAGGTGAAGTGATGAAGAAGTACAAATTAGTAGTTAAAAAACAGTCATGGGAATGTAGAGTACAGCATAGGGAATATAGTCAATATTATTGTAATGGCTGTCTGTAGTTCCAGAAGAGTGCTAGAGTAATTAGGGGATCACTTCATAACTTATTTAAATGTCTAACCATTGTACCATATACTCGATACTAATAAAAATAATTTAAAAGATCAAAATGTATGGAAAATCTAAAGGTAAAAGCTAAAATTATTAATTTCTTAGAAGAAAAATTAAAAATAAATCTTCATATTTATGGATTTGGCAATGGATTCTTTGATATGACACTAAAAGCTGAAATGATAACAGAAAAAGTAGATTAATTGAACATGAAAATTAAAATTTTCTATCGAAGGACTGTAACAAGAGAATGAAAAAACTACTCACAAATTGAGAAAAATATTTGCAAAACTTTTCTGATGAGGCAGATGTAGCTCCAATATATAAAGAACTCTCTCACAAATCAACAATATAGAGACAAATAGTCCAATTTAAAATTGACAATGGTTTTGAATAGATATTTCTCCAAAGATATAAAAATTATCAACAAGCATATGAAAACATGCTCAACTTCAATAGCAATCAGGGAAATACAAATCAAATCACAATGAAATACTTTATACCACTGGGACAGTAATAATAACAATAATTGTAACAAAAACAAAAACAGAAAATAACAAATGTTGGGGAAGATGTGGAGAAATTGGAACAGTTTTGGTAGTTTCTCAAAATGTTAAAAATATAATTATCATATGACCCAGAAATTCCAGTCTTTGGTATATACCCACAAGAATTTAAAACAGATGTTCAAACAAAACTTTTAAATGAATGTTTGCAGCAGTGCTATTTGTAACAGCCAAAAGATGGAAAATCCCAAATACTCATTACCTGATGAATGGATAAACAAAATGTAGTATATCTATGTGATGGAATATTATTTAGCCATAAAAGGAGGAAAGTACTGATATATGCTACAACATAGGTCTACCTTGAAAACATACTAAGTAAAAGAAGTCAGATATCAAAAGACACGTGGTATGTAATTCCATTTTACTTGAAATATACAGAATGGAAAAATTCATTAAAACATATAGCAGTTTAATGGTTTGCAAAGACTGGGGTAGTACAAGGGGATGAGGAGTGACTGCTTAATGGTACTATGTTTACTAGATATATTGGTTGCACAACATTGTGAGCATACTAATATCCACTGAATAGTACACTTTAAAAATGCTAAGATGTTGAATTTAATGTTTTGTGGATTTCACACTACAAGAAATTATATAATATATTATTTTCTTTCATTTGAGTTAGTGTTAAAGCTTCCAAAACAAGAAAAGCAGGCATGGAATATAGAAAATAAGACCAATAATCAATGCAGTGTTTGGTTAATGGCTAATATTTTAGTGAGGAAGAAATGATAGTCTGTTATCTATCATCTATTGAATATATAATTTTTAAAAAATTGACTTTATAAAACATAATTTTTAATCTATAATATAGATCCAGTCATTTCAAATTACTTTCTTGTCTAGAACTTCCTAGTTTTTTTCTAGATTTATTGATATAATTTATATATAACATTGTACATTTGTATTGATCTGACATATTTATATATTACAAAATGATTAGCAATATAGCATTAGATATTACCTCTATCTCATCACATAATTATTATTTCTTTGTGTGTGTGTGTGTGTGTGTGTGTGTGTGTGTGTGTGCTTGTGTGCTGAGAACATTCAAGATTTATATCAAATTTCGTGTATATAATACAGTATTAATAGCTATAATAACCGTTATGCACATTAGAGTCTAAGAGCTTGTCAGTATGATAACTGGAAGTTTGTACTCTTTGACCAATATATTCCCATTTTGCCCATCCCCCAGCGCTTTGTAACCACCACTCAACTCTTTATCTGAGTTTGGCTTTTTTAAAAATTCCCCATATAAGTGATATTACATACTATTTGTTTTTCTCTGTCTGACTTCTTTTGCTTAGTGTGATGCCCTCAAGTTTCATCCAAGTTGTCACAAATGGAAGAATTTTCTTCTTTCTCATGTTGAACTATATTAAATTATATAAATATATGTATATATACATATATATGCATATGTATATATGTATATATGCATATATGCATGTATATATGTGTGTATATAGATAGAGAGATGATAGACGATAGATAGATAGATAGATAGATAGATAGATAGATAGATAGATAGATAGAAAGAGAGACAGAGAACACATATTTTTATCCATTTTTCTGTTGACAGATACTCACATTGTTTTATATTTTGACTATTTTGAACAATGTTGCAATGGACATAAAAGACCAGATATTCCTTCAATACCTTAATTTTAATTTCTTCTGATAAATCATAAGGTAATTCTATTTTTTATATTTTTGAGAATTCTCTATACTGTTTATCTTAGTGGCCATACCAATTTACATTCCCATCAAAAGTTCACAAAGGTTTTTTTCTCCACACCCTTGTAGACACTTATCTCTAGTCTTTCTGATGATAGTCATTCTAACAAGTTTGAAGTGATATTTTGTCATGGGTTTGATTTGTACTTCCATAATGATGAGTGATGTCAAGCACCTTTTTAATGCACCTGTTGGCCATTTGGATGTCTTCTTTGGACAGCTGTCTATTCATAAAACTTCCTAATCTTCTTATTTCATTGGTCAATTAAATTGAGCTAAAAGTATAGGCTGATATGCCACCAATATTTGTTTTCCTAAATAAGGACATAATAACACCCAAACTCCAGCTCGCAATCGCTATTTTATAAAGAAAATATAGCTTCAAAAAGCAGTAAGATTATCAGAAAAACGTGACCTTCTTTAAATGGAATTAATTTGTGTTTGTGAAAAACTCATTGCATTTTCTTATTTTACCATGAATTCATATAAGTTATCACAGAAAAACTTTGCTCCATGAATTAGTTTGAAAACCACTGGATTAAAGTACTGTACTATTTTCAGTAATGACAAAACATTTCATTTTATGGATATATAATAAATAATTTGGCTAATTCTCTATTAGTGCTATTTTAGGTGACTACCAATATACTTAAATACTTGCACACATCCATAATTATTTTCTCAAGATAAATTTCTAGAGGTAGAAACTGAGGCGAACAATGCATAAAACATGACGGTTTCTGATATGTGTTGCCAAATTATAAAAATGTATTATCAATTTATATTTCCATGAATACTATATAAGAATGTCTAATTATTGTTACTCTAGCAAATGTTATTCTCATAAAGAAAATACTTAGTACTCATCTGACATCATACATTGTTATTACAATTTTATTGACTGGATGTGGAATTTCTGCATGTGTGTTCATGAGAAATATTAGTCTGTAGTTTTCTTATTTTGTGTTATCTTTACCACATTTTGATATCAGAATAATATTCACCTCATAAAATGAGTTAGGATATTGCCTCCTCTTTGATTATTTGAAAGAATATGTGGAGAATAGGCATCAAATCTTCTTTGAATGTTTGGTAGAATTCACTGGTGAAGCCATCTGGTCCTGGACTTTTACTTTTTGGTAGATTGTTGATGATTGTTTCAATTTCCAAAATGCTGATCAGCCTATTTAAATTTTCCAGGTCTTGATTCAATCTAGGAAGGTTGTATTTTTCTAAGTACTGGTCCATTTCTTCTAGGTTATTAAATGTGGTGTTATATACTTTTTCATAGTATTCTTGCATGATCCTTTGTATTTCGACATTTGTCAGTCATAATTTTTCCTGTTTCATTCCTGATTTTGTTTATTTGTGTCTTTTCTCTTTTTTCTTTAGTGAGTCTAGCCAGGGGTTTGTCAATTTTTGTAACCTTCTCAAAGAATCAGCTCTTTGTTGCATTTATTTTTTCTATTGTTTTTTGTTTGTTTGTTTTCAAGTTCATTTATTTCTGTTCTAATTTTAATGATTTCTTTCCTTTTACTGACTTTAGGCCTCTTTTTTCCTCCTTTTCTTCTTTTTTTTTTTTTAAGATGAAGCATTAGGTTGTTCATTTGGTCTCATGCGTGTTTTTGAAGATAGGCCTATAATGATATGAACTTTCCTCTTATGACTGCTTTTGCCATGTCCCATAAGTTTTGATATGTTACATGATCATTATCATCCGTTTCTCTGTATCTCTTGATCTCTTTTTTTTAAATTTCTTCCCTGACCCATTTATTCTTCCGTAGCATGTTGTTTAATCTCCATATATTTGTGCTTCTTCCTGCTTTCTTTTGCAGTTGATCTCTAGTTTCAAAGCATTATAATCAGAGAATATGATTGGTATGATTTCAACCCTCTTATATTTGTCGAGGCTATTTCTGTGTCCCAATATGTGGTTTATTCTTGAGAATGTTCCATGTGCACTAGAGAAGAATGTATAAGCAGCTGTTTTGGGATGGAAGACTCTGTCAATGTCAGTTATGTCCAGTTGGTCTACTGTGTTATTTAAGGATATTATTTCCTTATTGATTTTTTGTTTGGATGATCTATCCATATCCGACAGTGGGGTTTTTAGGTCCCCTACTATGATTGTGTTTTGGTCTGTTTCTCCATTTAGTTCTGTTAGTAATTGCTTTACATATTTCAGGGCTCCTTGATTGGGAGCATAGATATTAATAAGTGTTATGTCTTTTTGGTGCATGATTCCCTTTATCATTATGAAGAGTCCCTCAGTATCTTTCTTTACCTTTTTTATTTTGAAGTCTATTTCATCTGATATTAATACTGCTACTCCTGCTTTTCTCTGAATGCAATTTGCTGGAAATATCAGTTTCTACCCATTCACTTTGAGTCTACATTTGTCTTTGGAGCTGAGATGTGTCACATGAAGGCATCATATGGTTGGGTTTTGTTTTCTGATCCATTCTGCAACTCTGTGCCTTTTTATTGGTGAGTTCAGTTCATTTACATTTTGGGTGATTATTGAAATATTAGTTCTCCTTACAGCCATTTTATCCTTTGCTTTCTGGTAATTCAGTGTTTCCATTGCTTCCTTGTCCTTGTGTTTCTGTCTTCTTTATTTTGGTTGGCTTTTTGGGTTTCCCCTCTGGTTCTTCTTGTTTTATGTTATATACTTCAGTTCTGAGTATTTGATGTGAGGTTGAGATTATAAATATGAAAAGGATAGTTATATATACACAGTCTTTCATTTTCTTCTGTGTGTGCCTTATCTTCTTTCCCCTTTGTGAGTTTGAATCTTTGAATCCACTCCATTTCAGTCATTGTTATCTCAGTTTGTCCCTATGTATGCTGAATGTTCATTACTATCTTGCTATAGCAATTTTCTCCTTATTATTTAAGCTTATAATGCCGTGTTCTTAGTAAGAGTTGCACTCCTCTCCTTCTATTTGTCTGATAGTCACTTTACTCCTATTTATGTATTTTTTGTTGTTATTTTGTTTTAGGTGAGCTGACACCTTTTGGAATTTCCTGTCGTGCACGCCTTGTAGTGGAGAATTTTCTGTTTTTGTATGTCTGGAAATGCCTTAATTTTTCCTTCATATCTAAAGGAGAGCTTAGCTGGATATATTATTCTAAACTGTTAATTTCTTTAGCATAATGGATTAAATATTTGTTTCCATTCTTTTCTGGCTTGTAAGATTTGCAGTGAGTAGTCCAATGATAATCTAATGGATTTCCCTTTATAAGTTACCCTCTTTCTGGCTCTCTTGAGAATTCTGTCTTTGTCGTTGATTTTTGATAACTTTAATACAATGTGTCTTGGTGAAGGTCTTTGTGGGTTGAGATAATTGGGTGTTCTGTTGACTTCTTGAATTACAAGCTCCAGCTCATTTCTTAGATTTAGGGAATTCTCATCCACTTTTGTCTGGAAATGCTTTCTAGTCCCATTCTTTTCACCTACAGTAATGCCCATTATTCTTATGTTTTCTTTTTTGATGGTATCAGCTACTTCTTGTAATTCATTTTCATTATTTTTCATTCTTTGGTTTTTTCTCTCCTTCCTTCTTATTTATTTCTAGATTTCTGTCTTTGATATCCCTTATTCTTTTCTCCATTTGGTCGACTCTATTTCCCAAGCTTGCTATTTCATTTATCAACTCTTGCAGTGTGTTTTTTTATCTCCAGAAGTTCTATTCTGTTCTTTTTGAGGGTTTTAATCTCCTTGCTCTGCTCATCTAGTTGTTTTTCAATTCCTGAAATTGTTCCTATGACTCATTTTGGAACTCACTGAGTTTTTTCAGAAATATCATCTTGAATTCTCTCATTTAAGTCATATATTTTTATGTCTGTAAGCTTATTTCCTGAGATTTTTCTCTTTCTTTCTGCTCTGCCCTGTCACCTTGATTGTTCATGGTGTTTAATGGACTATTTCTCCATTTGGGCATTAATGGAAGTGTATCCTGTTGTTTTTCCATAAGGAGGATTTATTATATAAAGGTTTCTCTTTAGCCTGCTGCAAAGAAGGCTCTTTTCTTTTGGTTTCTAGTAGTTGGTGTCTAAGCCTCTTGGATCCCTGCTTTATAAAAAGCCTAAATGTCTTTTTTTATTTTCTTGTAGATATTTAATCACACTTGCTACTCTCAGTTTAGTTCCTTCAGTGTTAGCAACAGTTTCTCTAGTTTTTGCTCAGATTCCACTGGTGTTCTACAGTGATCGGTCTCTGAGGATATGGGGGGAGAGTCCCTCTGGGTTGGGAGTCTGGGGCTACAGCTCAGCCTGGGTTTTGCAACTGAGGCTGGTAAAAATCAACTGTTGTTTCTTTGTAGTCCTGTCCCATTTCTCTGCTTTCTGCCCTGATGACTGAGCCCTGGTGTAGGCTGCTAGAAGTTCTGGCACTTCCAGGCAGGGTGATATGGTCAGTTGCCTCACTTTTACCCTTTTCCCTTCTCTTGCAAGGAGCTCTGGCAGCTGCGAGAAACAACTTCTTTATTTCTCCCAGTCCACCATCCAACACTGTGCGTTCTGACCTGTGGTAGCTCTTATTTGCAGATCCCACAGTCAGATGTGTTGGTGTGTAGTTTGAGTTTTTTTTGTTGTTGTCGAGTTTTAGATATTTAGCTTATTGTTGTTTCAAGGGGAGAGATCTGAGGTTGTGTCTCACTCCACTGAGTTTTCCAGAATTTGGATATTTGATTTTAGATTTCAAATCTTTTTTAATAAAAAGATGTAATGCCATGAATTTCCCATTCAATATTACTTTGACCATGTCTCACAAATCTTGGTGTTTATTTTAGTTTTTATTCAATTCAATGTATATTTTTATTCTCCTTGAGAATTTCTTTTTGATCAACAGATTATTTGGAAGTTTATTATTTATTATTTTTATTTTGGGGAGATTTTCCTGATATCTTCTTGTTACTGATTTGTAGTTTGATTCAGTTTTGGTCAAAGAATACACTACATGTGATACCAAATATTTTATATTACTTGAGTCTTCTTTTATGTCTGAGGGTCTGATCCATCTTGGAACATTTCCTTTGGGTGTTTGAAAATAAGTAGTTCTGCTTTGTCAGGGGGAATATTCTAATAATATCACTTGGATACTGTTGATAGATGTTGTTGCTTAATTCTTTATGTCTTTGCTAAAATTATATCTAATTATTCTATCAGTTGTTGAAAGGGGGTATGAAAATATTCAGCCATATTTGTTAATTTTTCTTTTGAGTTCATTCATTTTTGCTTCACATAAATTTCAGATTAGTTGTCTAGTGCATACACATTTAGATTTGGCTATGTCTTAGTTCTGGTCAAGATGATGGAGTATGTAAACGCTGTGCTTGACTTCTCCATGAACACATTGAAATTATAACTGAACTACAGAACAGTCATCATTTAGAATTGCCTGAAATCTAGCTGAACAGAAGTCCTACATCTAAGGAAATACAGAAAAAGCAACATCAAGACTGGTAGGAGTGGTGAAGACACAGACCAGGCTGGTCTCACACTCATATGTAAAAGTTAAAAATTGGGAGGAATATATCAATTGTGGAGGTCCACACTGAGGAGCGAGAGATCCCAGATCCACATCAAGTTCCCCAGCCCAGAGATCCAGTGCCTGAAAAAGAAGTCCCCACTTATGTCTGTGAAAACCAGCAGAGGTTGTGTCTGAGTGAGACAGAGAGCTGCTGGAGTCCCAGGCATTCCACTTAAAAAGTCCAAGCAATGACTTAAAAGCTGGTGGACTCACTCACACTGAGCTCCAGCTTTGGGGCAGCAGCTCAAAAAGCACAGGAACATAATGAAAGAAACTTAACTTTCTGGCTTCATGGTGAGGGCAAGTGGGGCAGCTTTGTCCAAGACAGAAGTGCTGGCAGAAGCCATTGTTCCTTTTTTGAACCTCCAGCCACCCAGCCTGCACATACTGGAGGCTGCCATATCTGAGTCTTCATCAACAAAGCTAACACTCGTGGTCCCGACCTTGTAATTGTCTGAGACCTCATTTGACCTGACTTGTAGGTCCGCTCAAACTGCTTCCAGTGGCTTTTCTGTACAGACTGCCTGTCTTGGCTCATGATGCAGACTGTCCTAAAATCTCTCAAAGTTTCGCAAATCCAAAATAAGCTGCAGCTGGCCAGTATCTCTTGCTAAGCAGCTTCAAGTCCAACATGAGTAGCAGAAAGCCTCAGTTTACAGCTTAACCTCTCCCAGCTACTTCCAAGCCCAGCCAAGTGGTAACTCCCTAAAGATTACTTCGTAGCTCATACCAAGTGTCCCCAAGCAGGGTTCAGGCAGTGGCTGTATTTGGCCTGCAACAGAACCCTTCTCAAGAGACCCCAGAATCTACTCACCCAGCGGCCAGATTCACACCACACCAAAGCAATCCAACCACTTTCACAAATGACATAAAAAAGGAAAGACTGGGCGGGTATCAGAGACCTACTGAAAAGAATCTCATTCTGTAGGGTTAACCATTGACTAACAGCTCCTCTACTGTAGTTATGGTCAGTCCTAACAACCAATCAGCCTGAGGGTTAATACCTCTCATAGATGTGCCAACAACAAACAAGTCTCAACTACAACAGGAGAACACATATGACCCACAAAGGGACACACGTGCAACACCTGGCTCCAGTGCCCAGAAAGACTGTGCAACTGGGGTCCACAAATTCCTACTTAATAAGGTCATTGAACTAAGACTTGGAGATATAGCAACTCTACCTAATATAGCAGCTCTACACAGAAACAAACTCAGGGAGGCAGGCAAAATGGAGAGACAAAAAAAATGTCTGAAATGAAAGACAAGAATAAAGCTCCAGAAAAAGAACTAAACAAAATGGAGACAAAGAATATAACAAATGCAGACTTCAAGACACTGGTTATAAGGACGCTCAAAGATCTAAGTGAGACCTTCAACAAAGAAATAGGAAACACAAAAATGGAGATAGAAAACAAAAAAGAACCAGTCAAAAAATAAAAAAAAATGCAGTAACTGATATAAAGGATACATTAGAGGAAGTCAACAGTTGATTAGATGAAGCAGAGGACTGAATCAGGAATTAAGAAGATAAAGCAGCAGAAAAAAAAAAAAACAATTAGAATAGCAACAAAAATAAAACAAACAAATGAGAATAGTTTAAGAGGCTTTTCAGACAACATCAAGCATACCAACATTTTCATCATAGGCATACCAGAAGGAGAAAAGAGAAAACAAGGGGGGAAAAAGAAATAATGATGAAAAATTTCCTAACCTAGAGAAGAAAATAGACATACAAGTTCCAGAAGCATATAGAGTCACAAAAAAGGATGAATCCAAAGAGGCCCACATCAAGACATATCATAATTAAAATGCTAAAAATTACAGGCAAAGAAAGAATCTCAAAAGCAGCAATAGAAATGCAATGTTACCTACAAGGGAGCTCCCATTAAACTGTCAATTGATTTCTCAACAGAAACTTTGTAAGCCAGAAATGATTGGCAGGAAATATTCAAAGTGATGAAAAGCAAGGATCTACAAGCAAAATTACTCTACCCAGGAAAGCTATCATTGAGAATCGAAAAACAGATAAAGAGTTTACCAGACAAGAAAACTCTAAGAGTTCATCAACATCAAACTAGTATTACATGAAATGTTAGAGGGACTTCTTTAAAAAGTAGATGAAGAAAAAAAAGAAAAAAGCTAAAAAATAAGAATAATTAAATGGCAATTTCTACATATCCATCAATGATTACTGTAAATGTAAAAGTATTCACTGCTCCAATCAAAAAATAGGATGGCTGAATGTATAAGAATTCAAGACCCTTATATATGCTTTCTGCAAGAGACTCACTTCAGATCGAAGCACACATATAGGCTTAAAGTAATGATATGGGGGAAAGATATTTCATGAAAATGGAAACAAACAGATAAAGCTGGCATAGCAATACTTGTACTCGACAAAATAGACTTAAAAAGAGCTATAAGAAGAGACAAAGAAAGACCCAGTAATCCTACTTCTGGGTATTTATCTGAAGAAATTCAAAACATGAGAATCCATATGTCCACTGTAGCATTAATTACAACAGTCAAGATATGGAGGCAATCCAGGTGTCTGTCAATGGATGAATGGATAAAGAAGAGGTGGTACATATATACAATGGAATATTATCCATAAAAAAGCATGAAATCTTTCCATGTATAAAAAACATGGATGGACCCAGAGGGTACTGTGCTAAGTGGAGTAAGTCAGACAGAGGAAAACAAATTCCACACTTACCTGTGGAATCTAAAGAACAAAATAAGCAAACAAACAAAACAGAAACAAACTCAGAGGAAATTTTGATGATTGCCAAATGAGAAGGGATTTACTGGCGAGGGTGAAAAAGTGAATGGAATCAAGAAGTAAAAATTGGTAGTTACAAAATTGTTGTGGGGATATAATATATAGCTTAAATAATATAGTCAAATATTATAACTATGTATGGTGTCAGATGGGTACTAGATTATTGGAGTGTTCACTTCATAAGTTACATTAATGTTTGATCATTATGTTGTACACCTGAAACTAATATAATATTACATACCATCTGTAATTAAAAAAGAAAAAAATATATTAAAATAAAAAAAATAATTACAAGTGTTTATCTGTTAATATGTATCTGTAATGACATTTTACATTTGCTGTCTTTTAAAATGTCTTTTTATGAACACAAGTACTGTGTGAAATATCTAGTCCTGGAAAATGCTGATATAAATCCATGAGCATAGAGTTTTAACTGTAATTATTTATCACTTGGAAGACATTTGTAGATCTCTATGAATTTCTTCTCTTGATATTTGCCTCTAAACATATCATTACAATGGAGATTAATTACTTCCAATTTAAGTTCAGGTAATTGTTCTTCGATGGTTTAGATAAATACATTGTAAAATTTGGAAATTACCCTTGTACCTGCATATATTTCAGAAAAGTGTTTACTGATGGAACTGTAATTTGAGCTCAGAGAATGAATATATTAAGTGCTGATTTCTGCAGGAATGAATACCTAGCTTCTTGTTTTAACATTTATCAGCTGAAGAAGTACATAAAGCAGCTTGACATTACTTGCGTTTTAAAATTATTTGTCAGCATGACTCTACCACAGCATAAGTTTCACATAAAATTATTGTTTAGGCTCATATAAACAGAGACCAAAGCAATGGTTATTAGAGGGAGAGGGTTGGAGGGCTGGTGAAAGGAGAAGGGGAATATAATAATAAATATTGTGATTAATCTACACATTGATTGCATTGTAAGGTATAGAAATGTCAAATCACTCTATTGTACACCTGAACTAATATAACCAATATAAGGTTATAGACCAATTATATTTAAATTGAAAAAAATTAAAAGCAATATTTTGCCCTTTAATTTCAGATTTAGTTCATAAAAAATGAAGACTGTGCAAAAGCTTATTTCCAATACCAGTCAATGTTTGATAAAAATAGGTGAAGGAAGATTTTTCTCATTCAGAAAAACATTGATTTGGACCCTGCGTTTAAAAGTCCTCAATAAAACTTTTTTAATGCTAAACCATGGAACTGCTGTTTGGTTGATAAGTCAAAATATTCAGCTTTTATTTCTGACAAAATTCATGAAACTGATGATGATTAAGTCAATAATTTCAAGTGAAACTTATTATTGACATTACTTTCTCAGTAACATGATGAATTCAAATATTTTCCACAAAGTACCTACTTATGAATTATATACAAATAACCATGGACTTTAAGAACTTTTTATTTCATAAGTTTTGTAAATTTGTCCAACTAAGCCTTTTTTCCCGCACCACATATATTTTCATCACTATCAGTTTTATCACATCTTAGAGATTACACGTCAGGTGTAATGAATTATGGTTTTCTCAACTTCTTCAACAAATAATTCTCAACTGTATTCTTTTTATGCAGACTATTCATAGATCCTAATTTTTCAGATGATTTAAAGTTGACATTTACTTCTTTAGTGAACAACAGATGGACTATATTAGTAACATATGTCAACTCATCACGAGCCAAGGAAAATCATTTGAAATCATTTGACTTGTTATTAAACTTATATATTTTTTTATTTTTCATGTTTTTTTTGGTATTTAAATTTATTGGGGTAACATTGATTAATAACATTATATTATTTCAATTGTACAAGATTATAATTTGACATCTGTGTTCTCTGTTACATGCTCACCACTGATTTCTAGTTTCCTTCTATTGCCATGTGAGTTTTTCAGTTTCTAAACTTTTCAATAAACCAACTCTTAATTTTGTTGATTTTTTCCTGTTTTACAATTCTGTAATTCATTAATTTCTCCTCTAATTTTTATTATTTCATTTCTTGTTCTTAATTTCTTCTTAGTCTCTTAAATGGAAAGTTTGGGCATCGATTTTAGACTTTTCTTTTTAAAAGAAATTCAAATATATTTATTTAAATGTTTTTAAAATTTTCGATTACAGTTGACATACAATATTTTATTACTTTCAAGTGTACACTATAGTGATTAACATTCATTAACTTACAAAGTGATCAACTCGATAAATCTAGTACCCATCCGACAACATATATAGTTATTACAATATTATTGACTATATTCCCTATGCTGTCCTTTACATCCCTGTGACTATTTTGTAACTCCCAATTTTTACTTCTTAATGCCTTCACCTTTGTCATCAATCCCCATTTCTCTTCCCATCTGCCAAACATCAAAATATTCTCTGTATTTATGAGTTTGTTTCTATTTTGTTTGTTTGTTTATGTTCTTTTTTAGATTTCACATATAAGTGAAATCATGATATTTGTCTTTCCCTGTCTGATATATTTCACTTACCACAATATTCTATAAAGTCATGCATATTGTTGTAAATGACAAGATTTCATTCTTATTTAGAGTGGAGTAATATTCTATAGTATATATGTACTGAATTTCTTTATCCTTTTCTCTATAGATAGACACTTAGGTTGCTTCCAAATCTTGGATATTGTAAATAATGCTGCAATAAACATAGGGGTGCATATGTCTTTTTGAATTAATGTTTTGGGTTTCTTTGGATAAATATCCAAAAGAAGAATTGCTGTGTTGTATGGTAGTTCTATTTCTAATTTTTTTGAAGAACCTCTATACTGTTTTCTGTAGAGGCTACATCAATTTACAATCCAGTGAACAGTACATATGGGTTCCCTTTTCTCTACATCCTTACTAACACTTATTGGTTGTTGATTTATTTAAAATAGCCATTTTGATGGGTGTGAGATGATATCTCTTTGTGGTTAACTTGCACTTATCTGATGATCAGAAATGTTGAGCATCTTTTCATATGTCTATTGCACATTTGCATGTCCTCTTTGGAGAAATGTCTATTCTGGCCTTCTGTCAAATTTTTAATCAGATTGTTTGTTTTATTGGTGTTAAGTTGTATGAGTTCCTTATATATTTTGGATAGTAACCCTTATCAGATGTATCATAATTGAATATCTTCTATTCAGTAGGTTGTCTTTTCACTTTGTTGGTGGTTTCCTTTGATATGCAAAAACTTTTTAATTTGATGTAGTTCTATTTGATTATTTTTTCTTTTGTTTCCCTTGCTTGAGGAGATGTATCCAAAAGGAAATTACAAGTAGCAATATCAGAGAATTTACTGCCTATGTTTTCTTTTAGAAGTTTTATGGTTTGGATCTTACATTTAAGTCTTTAATCCATTTTGAGTCTATTCTTATATATGATGTAAGAAGGTGATACAGTTTTACTTGTTTGCATGCATCTATCTGTCCAGTTTTCCCAGCACCATTCATTGAAGAGACTGTCTTTACCCCGTTGTATATTCTTGCCTCCTTTGTCATAGATTAAGGAGTGTATAGATGTGGGTTCATTTCTGGGCCAAATCAGAATAGTTACAAGAAAGAATTTAAAAAAATGAAGATAGTTCCAGGAGCCTCTGGGACAACATCAAGTGTATCAATATTTGCATCATAGAAACACCAGAAGGAGAAGAGAGAGAGCAAAAAATTAAAAACCTATTTCAAGTAATAATGATGGAAAACTTTCCTAACCTGATAAATAAAATAGACATACAAATCCAAGAAGTTCAGAGAGTCCCAAACAAAATGAACCCAAAGAAGCCAATACATGTCATAATTAAAATGCTAAAGGTTAAAGACAAAGAGAGAATCTTAAAAGCAGAAAGAGAAAAGCATTTAGTTACCTGCAAGGGAGCTCCCATAAGGCTGTCAGCTGATTTCTCAACAGAAACTTTGCATACCAGGAGAGATTAGTGAGAAATATTCAAAGAGATGAAAATAAAGAACCTACAACCAAGATTACCCTATACAGCAAAGCTATTATTTAGAATTAAAAGACAGATAAAGAGCTTCCCACACAAGGACAACTAAAGGAGTTTATTACCACCAAGCTAGTACTACAAGAAATGTTTTGAAATTTTTTAAGAAGAAAAAAGAAAAAAGATAAAAATAATAAAATGGCAATGACTCCATATCCATCAATAATTACTTTAAATGTAAGTGAATTAAATGATTCAATTAAAATCTAAAGTGGCTGAATAAATAAGAAAACAAGACCCTTACATATATTGCCTATAGGAGACTCACTTCAGATCAAAAGACACATGCAGACTAAAGATAAATGGATGGAAATAGATGTTTCATGAAAATGGAAAGAAACAAAACAAAGCTGGGGTAGCAATACTTATACCAGACAAAGTAGACTTTAAAACAAAGACTATTACAGGAGATGACCCAGTTAGTCCACTTCTGGGTATTTATTTGAAGAAACCCAAAACACTACTTTGAAGGGACATGTGAATTTATATGTTCATTGCAGCATTATTTACAGTAGCCAAAATATGGAGGCAAACTGGATGTCCATCACTGGATTAATGGATAAAGAAGAAGTGGTATATATATATATATATATATATATATATATATATATATATATATATATATATATATATAATGGAATTTTAGCCATAAAAAAGAATGAAATCTTTCCATCTGCAACAACATAGATGAACCTAGGGGGTATCATGTTGAGTGGAGCGAGTCAGACAAAGACAAATATTGTATATGGAATCTAGAGAACAGGATAAACAAATAACAGAAACAAGCTCATAGATACAGAGAGCACTTTGATGGTTGTCAGATTGGAGTGTGGGGGATAGGTGAATGAGAGATAAGATTAAAAGGTACAAATTGGTAGTTACAAAATAGTTGTGGGGATGTAGAGTATAGCATGAGGAATATAGTCAGTGGTATTTAATACATACATATGGTGTGTCAGATGGGTACTGATTTTATTTGTAATAACTATGTATGGTGACAGATGGGTACTGGATCACTTCAATAGTTATAGAAATGTCTAATCACTGTATTGCACAGCTGAAACTAATATAATATTATATGTCAACTATAACTGAAAAAAATATATACGAATTTAAGAAATAGATGGTAACCATACCATTTGCAGCAACATGGACAAACCTGAATGACATTTTTTATGCTAAGTTAAATAAGCTAGACACATAAGAATAAATAATACATGATTGTACTTATATGTGGAATCTAAAATAATCAAATAAATAGAAGCAGAGAATTTAATAGTGGTTACCAGGGACTTTGGGGTGGGAGAAATGGGGAGGTGATGTTGGTTAAATGGTACAAAGTTTTAGCTTTGCAAGATGAATAAGTTTTAGAGATCTATTGTACACCACCATGTCTAGTTAACAATACTGTATTATATACTTAAAAATTTACTAAAAGGAAAAATATTAAGTGTTCTTATCATAAAAAAAGACAGAAGGAAAGTTTTTGGAGGTGGTAGATATGTTTATGACATTGATTGTGGCAATGGATTCATGTGTGTATACTTATCTCCAAAGTTATCAAGTTATATACATTAAATATGTACAACTTTTTGTATGTCAATCATAAAAAAGAGTAATGTCAAAGGCTTTATTGCCTATGTTTTCTACCAGACTTTTATGGTTTCAGGCTTTACATTAAAAATTTTAATACATTTTGATTTTTTTATTGTATATGGAATAAGAAAGTGATTCAGTTTAATTTTTTTTTTTTGCATGTATCTGTCCAGTTTTTCCAACACCATTCTTTTTAATGGATTGTCTTTACCCCATTGCAATTCTTGGCTTTTTTGGTCAGATTAGTTGACCATATAGGCATGAGTTTATTTCTGGAATTTCTATTCTGTTCCATGGATCTATGTACATGTTTTCATGCCATTAGAATGCTGTTTTAATTAGTATGCCCTTGTAGTATAGTTTGATACCTGGTAGCATGATACATCCAACTTTATTCTTTTCTAAAGATTGCTTTCATTATTTAGGGTCTTTTGTAGTTCTATATACATATATTAGAATTATTTATTCTAGTTCAGTAAAAAATTACTTTTGTCAACTTGAAAACCCATATCCAAAAAGATATTTGAACACCGATGTTCATAGCAGCTTTATTCACAGTGACCAGGACATGGAAGCAACCAAGTGTCCTATGATAGATTCTTGGCTAAAGAAGCTGTGGTACATAAATACAATGGAATATTACTCAGCCATAAGAAGAGATGAAATGCTGCTATTTGCAACAACATGGATGGACCTCGAGATAATCATGCTAAGCAAAATAGCCAGACAGAAAAAAGTCAAAAATCACATGATATCACTTACATGTGAGATATGAATCTAAAAGCAACAAATGAACAGAACAAACAGACAGAGACTCATGGACATGGACTATAGACTAGTGGTTACCAGAGGGCAGCAGATGGGGGAGGAGGGGGTAGGTAAACAGTTAAGGAAGGCCAAATATAGAGGAGTAGGGGGAGAGTGAAGTAGTATAGGGGATCAAATATATGGTACCTGAAGGAAACTGGACTTTGGGTGGTAAACACACAATAGAATATACAGTAGTTAAATGATAATGTACACCTGAAAATTATATAATTGTATTAACAAATGTTACCCCAATAAACTTAATAAAAAATGACTTTTGTATTTTGATGAGGTTGCATTGAATCTCTAGATCGCTTTGGGTAATATGGACATTTTAACAAATTTAATTCTTCCTATCCAAGAGCACAGAATATGCTTCTGTTTATTTGTGTCTTCTTTAATTTCTTTCTGCACTGTCTTATAGTTTTTTAAGTACAGGTCTTTTGCCTTCTTGTTTAAATTTATTATTAGGTATTTTGCAATTACAAATAGAATTGTATACTTAATATCACTTCCTGATAGTCTGTCATTGGTGTATAAATATGTAAATAACTTCTGAATATTAACTTTGTATCCTGCTACTTTACTGTATTTTTTTATCAGCTCTAACAGTTTTTTTATGGAATCTTTAGCGTTCTCTACGTGTAGTATCATGTCATCTGCAAATAATGACAGTTTTACTTCTTCCTTTCCAATTTAAATGCCTTTTATTTTTCTTTCTTGTCTGATTGCTATAGCTAGGACTTCGAATACTATGTTGAATAGAAATGGTGAAAGTGGGCATTGCTGTCTTTTTTCTGATCTTAAGGAAAATGCTTTTAGCCTTTCCTCATTGAGTATGATGTTAGTTCTAGGTTTGTAATATATACGGCCTCTATTATGTTGTGATATGTACCCTCTATTCCCATTTTGATGAGAGCTTTTTATCATAAATGGATGCTGGATTTTTTGAATGATCTTTCTGCATTTGTTGATAGAATCATATAATTTATATCTTTCAGTTTGTTAATGTGGTGTATCATATTAATTGATTTGTGGATATTAAAACAGTCTTGAATACCAGGAATAAATCTGAGTTGATCATTGTGTATGATCTTCTTAATGTATTGCTGAATTTGTTTTGCTAATATTTTGTTGAAGATTTTGCATCCATTTTGATCAGAAATATCAGCCTATAATTTTTTTTGTTACTGTCTTTGCTTTTGGAATCAGGGCATTGGTGGCCTCATAAAATGAACTCAGATCCTTCTCACCTCTTGATATTTTTTGGAATAGTTTGAGAAGGATAGATGTTATTTCTTCTATGAATGTTTAGGGAAATTTCCTATGTAGCCATCTGGTTCAGTATTTTTTGTTGTTGTTGAGAGGTTTTTGATTTTAATTCAATTTTGTTAGTGGTTATCATCTGTTAAGATTTTCTATTTATACTTGATTTGGTCTTAGAACATAGTATGTTTCTAGGAATTTATACATTTATTTCAGGTTGTCCAATTTACTGACATATAATTGTTCTTAATGTTTTCTAATAATCTTATATATTTCTGTGGTGTCAGTTTTAATTCTCCTCTTTCATTTTTGATTTTATTTATTTGGATCCTCTCTCTTTTTTTCTATTTATTTATTTATTTATTTATTTATTTATTTATTATGATGACATTGGTTAACAAAATCTAGTATGAGTCTTGTTAATCTGATTAATATTGTTTTTTTCAATAAATTCTTTTGTTTTCATTGATTTTTAATTTTTTTAAAGTTCTATTTCATTTATTTCAGCTCGCATCTTTATTATTCCTTTCTTTTACTGACTTTGGTTTTTGTTTGTGGTTATTTTTCTAGTTCCTTTAGGTGTAAATTTAGATTGTTTTTTGAAATTTTTTTGTTTGTTTCTTGAGATAAGCCTGTATTGCTATGAATTTTCCTCTTAGAACTGCTTTGGCTATGTCCCATAGACTTTTAGTCATTACGTTTTTATTTTAATTTGTCTCAAGTTGTATTTTGATTTGTTTCTTGAGCTCATTGTTAACCCATTCATGCTTTAGTATAATGTTTATTAGCCTCCATGTGAATGTGTGTTGTTCAATTTTCTTCTCATAATTGATTTCAGGTTTCATCTCATGGTGATTACAGAAAATTCTTGATATGATTTCAATCTTTTCAAATTTGATGACACTTGTTTAGTGATCTAAGATGTAGTTTATCTTGGAAAATATTCCATGTGGGCTTGAGAAGAATGTATATTCTGCTGCTTTGGAGTAAAATGTTCTAAAAATATCAATTACATTCATCTGATATTATGTACTGTATAAGGAAGGTGGTTTCTTGTTGATTTTTTATATAGATGATTTATCAATGTCAATGGGGTGTAAAATTTACCTACTATTTCTATGTTACTGTTGATTTCTCCTTTTATGACTTTCTATTTGCTGTATATATTTAAGCGCTCCTAGGTTAGGTGTGTAAATGTTCACTTCAGTTATATTTCCTTCTTGTATTTATTCCTTTGTCATTATGAAATGTCTACTTTTTTCCCATCTTGCAAGATGGCAGGTGGGGGAGCTGAGAAGCTGAACTCTAAGGTGAAGAATCCTGAAGCTAAGAAGGTTCATGCTAGTTGCAAGGTTAGAAATGGTAACCTCAAGGCCAAAACACCTATGAAGGGGAAGCCCCACTACAGCCAATACCCTTCAGTGGTCAGAGGAATTGGCAAATATTCCCAATCAGCTATGTACTCCCAAAAGGCCATGTACAAGAAGTATTCATCAGCTTAATTTAGGATGAAAAAGAAAAAGGAGCAGGTTCTCATTATTGTCACAAAACCAATTAGTGGTGACAAGAATCATGGCACCTGAGTGGTCAAACTTTGCAAAATTCCTAGATACTATCCTACATATGATGTGCCTCAAAAACTGTCAAGCAACTGCAAAAAAATCCTTTAGTCACCATATGAGGAAACTTTGGGCTAGCATTACACCTGGGACCATTCTCATCATCCTCATTGGGTGTCACAGAGACAAGAAGGTGTTTTCTTTGAAGCAGCTGAGCAGTGGCTTGCTAATTGTGACTGGACTGCTGTCTCTCAATTGTGTTCCTCTGCACAGAATATACCAGAAATTTTCATCACCACCTCCACCAAAATGGATATCAGTAGTATAGAGAATCTCAAAACATCTCACTGATGCTTACTTCAGGAAAAAGAAGCTGCAGCAAGTCTAGACACCAGGAGGGTGAGATATTTGACAGAGAGAAAGAGAAATATGAGATTACAGAGCAAAACAAGTTTAATCAGAAGCTGTGGTCTCACAAAATCTGCCCCAAATCAAAGCTGTTCCTCAGTCCCAGGGCTACCTCTGTTTGTGTTTACTCTCACAAATGAGGTTTACCTTCACAAACTGATGTTCTAAATTTATTGTGAAGAACTTCATTAGATACCTGGTCTGTTTCCTTTTTTAAAAATTGTTATCTGCCTGGCTATATGGTTTGACTTAGCCAGTTCAATGAGATGTTAGTCTCTACTAAGAGGTGTGGAATTAGAGGGTGTTAATAGCTGCAGTAGAACATCCTCTTTGTCAGCTTCAGATGAGCATTCTTGGCTTCTTTGGTGTATGGCTTCTCAGCTTTTTCACCTCACACCTACCAACATAAAATAGCAATATTTTTCTAATCATCACTGGACAAGTTACTTCTAAACTGTTAATAAGAAATGTGGGCTCTTCAGGCCACAGACTTTCTTCCTTTTAATGATTTAACATCTATTTCTCCCTCATCTGTCTACTCTCAGCTCCTCCCCCACAACCGTTGTTATCAGTTTCTTAGAGTATACACAGAAAAAGAGTATAGTTCTTTACTCTTTCTTTTTTAACCACAAACTATAATACTGTACATACTATTATGTAGATAACAGTGTATTTTTTAATTTTTTATTTTATTATTCATCTCAAGTATACAGTACATTGGTTAGACATTTATATAGTTTATTTTTCATTATTCCATAAAAAGTGTCCATCTTTACTGCTGCAGAAGACAGTAGTCCCCTCCATCCATCTGTGATATGGTGCAAGACCTCAAGTGGTTGCCTAAAACCACAGATAGCACCAAACTCTATATACCATATATATATATATATATATATATATATATATATATATATATATATATATTCCTACACATACATATCTATGATAAAATTTAATTTATAAATTAGGCACAGTAAGAGATCAATAACCAATAGTGATACAATTATACTGTAATAAAAGTTGTGTGATTGTGGTTTCAAAATATCTTATTATACTCATCTTTGTGATGATGTGAGATGATAAAAAGCCTACATGCTGAGAAGAAATAGGCATTGTGCTTAACCTTAGGCTGACCAGATAATAATGTCAGGAGGGTCTTCTGCTTCATGTAATTCAGGATCATTGAGCCATGACAATGTCAATGACTGGGTATCTTGTACAACTGTGGTTTTTTCGGTAAACCAGCTGGCTAGCATATACAGCATGGATATGCTGGACAAAAGGAATAATTCATATCCCAGGCAGGATGAAGAGGGACTGTGAAAGATTTCTCCACATTACTCACAATGGTGCATAATTCAAAATTTAGCAATTGCTTATTTCTGGAACTTTCTATTTAATTATTTTTAGACCAGGATTGACTGTAGCTAATTGAAATCATGTAAAATAAAACCATGGATAAGAACTACTGTATAGTATTCTGTGGATATTTGGGTTTCTGCCATTTGTAATTATATACAGTGTTATAGTAAATAACATCAAATATGAATACTGAAAATCAAGTATCAAGTAAGAATTATTTTGCACTGAGTTAAAAAATTTATGTATTTTAATTTTAATAGATGATGCCAAACTGCACTCTATAGAGGTTGTACCAGTTTGTCCTAATGTGCAAATGTGCCTGTTTCCCCACAGACAATCTAAACAATGGGTAATCAAACTTAGGCTTTTGGCAATAAAGGAGTAAAAAATGGGTCTGATGGGTTTTCCTAAGTTGTTTTTACTAATATATAATTTACATTTGGCAAGATTCATTGTTAATATGCAGTTTTGTGACTTTTATACAGTGTGGTAACACCAGCACCACCATAGTTACTGCATGTTCTTTTTTAAAATAATTTTTTGCCCATCACCCCCCCTTTTCTTTTGATGGCCATTAGCTTGTTCTCTGTGTCTATGGATCTTTATTGTTTTTGTTTTCGTTTTGACTCCACATATAGTTGAAATCACATGCTATTAGCATGCTTTTTAAAAGTCAGTTCCCACTCCAGGAAACCACTAATAAAATTTCAATTCCTATAGTTTTGCCTTTTCCAGAATGTTATACAACATGCTAAGTCTTAGCCTGATATCTTTAAGAATTGTTCATGTTTATGGTTCAGTAGATCTTTTTAAAGTCAATCAGTACTCCATTGTATCAATGTATCACTATACTAAAAATCACCCATTGTAAGACATTTGGGTTATTTACAATTATTGGAGATTATGAATAAAGCCAATAAATATTTGCATACAGAAAAAATGTCCTTTATCTCTTGTTATAGCCTTTGTTTTAAAGTTTATGTTGTCTGGTATAAGTATTGCTACTCCAGCTTTTTTTATTTTTGTTGTTTTCATTTGCATGAAATGCCTTTTTCTATCCTTTTACTTCTGTCTCTCTGTGTCTTTTCATCTGAAGTGGGTCTCTTGAATGGAGCTTATGTAAAGGCCTTGTTTTCTTATTCATTCAGCCACCAAATGTCTTGTGATTGGTGTTTAATTCACTTACATTTAAAGTAATTATTGTCATTTTATTATTTATATACTGCCTTCTTCTTAGAGAAGTCCCTCCAGCATTTCCTGTAATACAAGTTTGGTGGTGATAAAATTCTTTGGCTTTTTCTTATTTGGGAATCTCTTTATCTGTCCTTTGATTCTAAATGATAGCTTTGCTGGAAAGAGTAATCTTGGTTGTAGGTCATTGCTTTTCATTGCTTTGACTATTTCATGCCAATCCCTTCTGGCCTCCAAAGTTTCTGTTGAGAAATCAGCTGACAGTCTTATGGGAGCTCCCTTGTAGGTACATAATTACTTTTATTATTTTTCCAGCTTTATTGAAATACAATAGAGAATTAGTTGTTCGCATTTACATTGTACAATTCAATGAGTTTTTTTTCAATTACAGTTGGCATACAATAATATATCAGTTTCAATATACAGCATAGTGATCAAAGATCCACATAACTCATAAAGCAATCACCCCACTAAATCTAGTACTGCTTTTCTTCCTTACATATTTATTACATTATTAACCATCTTCCCTATGCTACACTTTATATCTCCATGTCTATTTTGTAATTATTCATTTGTATCTCTTAATCCCTTTACAGCTTTTTTGCCTTCCTCCAATGCCCCTCCCATCTAGTAGTCTTCAAAAGATTCTCTGTATCTATGAGTCTATTTCCACTTTTGTTGTTGTTTATTTTGTTCTTTATATTCCACATGTATGTGAAATCATGTAATATTTGCATTTCTCTGAATTCTTTCATACAGCACAATACCATCTAGGTCCATCAAGGCAATATCTTTTTCTAGACCCTTCCTTTTAGTCTGTGTGTGTCTTTTAATCTGAAGTGAGTCTCTTTTAGGGTGCATATATAGGGGTCTTATTTTCTTGTCCATTCAGCCACTCTATCTTATGGTTGGAGCACTTACTTCTTTTCCATTTGAGGTACTCGTTGATAGGAACGTAGTTATTACCACTTTTATTCAGATTTTTGATACATGTTTTTTCTTGTAAAAGAAGTTCCTCCAACATTTCCTCTAATACTGGCTCAGTGTTGATAAATTCCTTTTCCTTATTTTTGTCTGGGAAGCTCTTTATCTGTCCTTCCACTCTAAATGATAGCTTTGCTAGATAAGTTTTATTCTTGGTTGTAGATCCTGGGTTTTCATCACTTCGAATATTTTGTGCCAAGACTTTCTGTCCTGTATAGTTTCTTTTGAGAAATCAGCTGTCAGTCTTATGGGTGCTCCCTTGTAGGTAACTAACTACTTTTCTTTTGCTACTTTTAAGATTCTCTCTTTGTATTTAATCTTTGTCATTTTAATTATGATGTGTCTTGATGTAGGTCTCGTTGGGTTCTGGTTTTGGGACTCTCCGAGCTTCCTGGGGTTTTATGTCTATTTTATTTACCTAGTGAGGGAAGTTTTTAATCATTATTTCTTCAAATAGCTCTTCAATGTCTTGTTTTCCTTCAGGTACCCCTATGACAGAAACATTTTTACAATTAATAGTGTACCATAAGATCCTTACATTATTATAGTGATGGCTTCTTTTTTTTTTTTTTTTTTTGCCATTCTGATTGTCATTGGCTTCTCCATCCTCTATGTTGGTGGTTCAATCCTCTTCCTTATACACTCTGTTTATTCCTTCTAATATACTGTTCATCTCAGATAATGTGTTTTTCATTTCTGACTGGTTCCTTTTTATAATTTCCATTTCCATTGTTGTGCTTTTTATCTCTATGTTAAAGTTCTCACTGAGTTCATATACTCTTCCCCTATGTTCATTGAGCATCTTTGTAAACAGTGTTTTGAACTCTGCATCTGTTAGATTGCTTGAGTCCATTATTCCTGGATCTCTGTTCTTTTCTCTCATACAGTTTCTGTTTCTTTGTCTTCCCATTTTGGCTGCATTTCTGTGACTGTTTCTATGTACTAAGCAAAGCCCTTATGTCTTCTGATCTTATTAGCATGGTTTTTTGTAGTAGGTATTCAGTGACACAGTCCTGAGTGGGGTTCAGCTGCAGGTCAAGGTAAGCCCCTCTGAGACCACTTCTGAAGATTCAGCAAGCAATCTACAGATGTTGTGCTTATAGTTGCCTCAAGAGGCTGCACCAGAAACCAATGTCAGCTGTCACCAGTGTGTCTTGGCGCTGCTCAGCAAGGAGTACCAGACACACAGAGGACACACCTGGATGTGGCTTGGGTGGGTCCGTTAGTTGGGGGAGGTGGAGTTTCAGTGAAACCTCGGGGTGGCATGACCTCAGTCTTCCAATTCGATGATGTCTCAGCTATGCTGCACACTGTAAGGTGGGAGGGCTCAACAGAGAAACCATGGATACTTCCAGCACTTCTGTTCAGGAGAGAGCCTTGCCTCTGGCCCTCACTCTGACAACTCAGTTTCTCCTTATAAGTCCCTGATGCCCTCATGCGGCTCACCCAGCGATGGTGCTCAGGGGAACAAGTCCATCACCACTTAAGTCCACTCACGGACATGACCACTTTAAGAGGCATCTGCAGTTGCCAGCTGCTGCATCCATAGCCTCTGGCCCACTCAGCCACTCAGGATCAGGCAGCCTTGTATCTTCACCCTCTCCTACCTCCACCATTGCAAGGTGATTTTTTATTTCTCTCCCTGGTTGTAGTGCTTCTGTTCATCTAGATCCCATGTGATTTTCTTTGCTGTATGCTCCCTGTTTCTACCACAGTTTTGATTTGATCGCAAGAGTGATGAAGAAAGCCTCTATCATCTACCATTTTTTTTTCCTGTCTCCAGTACCTAATTGCTTTTCTCTTGCTGCTTTTAAGATTCTCTCGTTGTCTTTAACCTTTGGCATTTTAACGATGATGTGTCTTGGCATGGCCTCCTTTGTGTTCATCTTCTTTGGGACTCTTTTCTTTCTGGACTTGTGTGTCTACTTATTTCACCAGGTTAGGAAAGTTTTATGTTTTTATTTCCTCAAATAGGTTTTTATTTCTTTACTCTCTTTTCTTTCTGGTATCTCTATGATGTCAATGTTGGTCTTGATGTTGTCCCAGAAACACCTTAAACTATCCTAATATTTTTTGGTTTATTTTTTCTTGTTGCTATTGAGATTGAGTATTTGCTACCTTATCTTCTAAATTGCTGAATTGATCCTCTGCATCATGTAATCAATCTACTGTTAATTCCCCCTGCGGTACTCTTCATTTCAGTTATTGCAGTCTTTATTTCTGACTAGTTCTTCTTTGTTTATATCTCATTTTGATGTTTCTATCTCTTTCTTGAAGTTCCTATTATGTTCATCTACTTTTTAAATAAGTTCTTCCAGCATCCTTATGACAAGTGTTTTGATCTCTGTATGTGATAGACTGCTTGCCTCCATTTTGTTTAGTTCTTTTTATGCGGTTTCATCCTCTTTTTTATATGAGACATGTTTATCTCCTCATTTTGGCCACTTCATTGTGTTTGTTTCTATGTTTTAGGTGGATCTGCTACGTCTCTTAGTCGTAGTACAGTGGCCTTATGTAGTAGGTGTCCTGCGGTGCTGAGTGGAGCAGCCTCCTTTGTTACCTGATCTGGGCATTCTAGAAGTGTCCTTTGTGGGGGTTGTGTGTGCCCTCCTGTTGTAGTTGAGCCTTGATTGCTGTTGTGTTGTCAGGGGGAGGGATTGACTTTCAGATTGACTGGTTGTGAGAAATGATTGTGACTAAAAAGGATCAACTATTGTATATGGGCTGACTGCATTTGCTTTGGTCCCTGTCAGGTCCACCCTTTGTATGTGTCATTTGTGGAGCTGGTTCAGTGGTGCTCTAGTGTATTCCAAAGCCAGACACCAAGTATGGTGCTTCTGGGACCTCTTGGGAGGAAACTTTGGTCAGCTGCTGCCTATGCCTGGCCTGGAACACCTGGTAGGAGCTACCAAGTGACTTGCATATAGTTGCCATCTGTGTTGAGCTTGGAGGAGAGACTAAGCTATAAACCAAGGCCAGCTGCCACTAGTTCAGGGCTTGGGGCCACATAGCAAGAGGTACACTGGGGACACATTCAGCTTGTTTGTTGTTTGTGAACCTTTGAGAGATTTTAGGGAAGCCTGCAGCATTAGCTGAGGCTGGCCATTTTGTGTGGAATTGCTGCTGAAAATGGTTTTAAGTGGTAAGGAGTGGGGGTGAGGTGGGAATAACCAGGGAATAACCAGGTCAGGGCAAGCAGTGTTAGCCAAGTTAATAGAGTGTTCAGATTCGGTGCCCGCCTATGCCTGCCAGCTGGGTTGGGGGAGGACTCAGCAAAGAAACAATGGTACCTGTCAACACTTCAGTCTCAGACAGAGCTACCTCTATAGTCCTCGCCCTGAAGCCAGACAATTTAATTTCTCTCTGTTTATTCCTGGTGCTTTGTGAGCCTCTGCCTCTGAACTGGAGCTCAGAGTGTGTGAGTTTGTAAGCAAATGGGTCTATGCATAGTTCTTTTAAGACCTACAGTGCTTAGGTCTCCAGCAGCCCAACTTCTTACTCATTCATAATTCCTGCTGGTTTTCACAGCCAGATATTATGGGGACTTCTCTTCTAGCACTAGAGCTCTGGGCTAGGAAACCCTGTGGGGAGTTAAGACTCCTTGCTTCTCAGACAAATCTCTGCAGCCAAGATATCCCTCCTGTTTCTTAACTGCCACACAATGTGTTGGACCTGCCCATTCTGTATCTCTGTACCTCTTACCAGTGTTGATGTGGCTCCTTCTTTATATTTTAGTTATGGGAATTCTGATCAGCTAGTCTTCAGATAGTTCTCAATGTTGGGTGTTCTGTAATTTTATTGTAATTTTTATGTGGTTGTTGGAGAAGATGAGCACGGGAATAACTAACTCTGTCATCTTGATCCAGAAATCCAAATCTTTCTTCTTTTTAATATGTGTTTACATTAATAAATTTCCCTCTAAGCACTACTATTTCTGTATATAAAAATTGTTGATGTTTTGTGTTTTCTTTTTATGCATATCAAAGTATTTTCTAATTTTCCTTGTGATTTATTCTTTGACTCTGGTAATTCAGGAATGTGCTTTTAAATTCACACATATTTGTGAATTTTGCAAATGTCCAGCTGCTGTCGTTTTCTAATTTTATTCCATTTCATTAGGAAGATATACTTTATACAATACTGATTCTTTTCAATTGATCCAGCCTTGTTTTATGGTGTAACACATGTTCTATCTTGGATTATATTCTAAGTACACTTGAGAAGAATGTGTATTCTGCTTTTAGGAGGTGGAATATACTAAAGATGCCTGTAGGTATACTTATTTTAGTGTTATTCAAGTCTTCTATACCCTTGTTGATCTTTTGCCTTGTGTTCTAGCCCTTCTTGAAAGTTGGATATTAAAATCTCTATTTGAATTGCTTGTTTTTCATCAAGTCTACTGATAGTTGTTTCATGTATTTTCAGATATGGTTTATAGGTGCATATATGTGCATAATTGTTATGTGTTCCTTATGAATTTACCAATTTATTATTAAGAAATTTCCTTTTATCACTAGAATATTTTATTTAAAATATTTCTCATCTGATATTAGTTTAATTAGTTCAGCTTTCCTAAATTTGCTGTTTGAATAGACTGTTTTTTGCAACTATGAAGTTTAATACATTTTCTTGAAAAAATGTGTCTACATTCCTTGTATTTCTCAGGACAATTTTGACTTAAAAGAGATATTTTTATATATTTTTTCCAGTTAAATAGTTGTATTTTATGGGCAAGTGTTCACTGCACTTCTCACTCCACCATTCTGGACATTGATCGTCCTGCTTACTTTTGATTAGTGTTTACATGGTTTATCTTTTTCTATCCTTTTATGTTTATTTTTAATTTTTATTTACTTATTTATTTATTGAAGAAATGATTTAAAATTTTTTCCCCTGTCTCCCTTCCCATTCCGTCTCCTCCTTCCTCAGGTAACCACTAGTCCATTTTCCATGTCCATGAGTCTCTGTTTCTTCGTCCTGTTCATTTGTTGTTTTTAAGTTTATATCCCACATGTAAGTGATATCATGTGATTTTTCAACTTTTTCTGTCTGGTTTATTTTGCTTAGTATGATTATTTCAAGGTCCGTTCATGTTGTTGCAAAAGGCAGTATTTCATCTCTTCTTATGTCTGAGTAATATTCCATTGTATATATGTACCACAGCTTCCTTAGCCAATCATCTGTTATAGGACACTTTGATTGCTTCCATGTCCTGGCTACTGTGAATAATGCTGCTATGAACATCAGTGCACAAATATCCTTCCAGATATGAGTTTTTAAGACTTTAGGGTAAAAACCCAGTAGAGAGTGCTAGATCATATGGTAGATCAATTCTTAGTTTTTTTGAGGAACCTCCATGCTGTTTTCCATAGTGGCTATACCAATTTGCAGTCCCACCAGCAGTGTATGAGGGTTCTTTTTTCTCTGCATCCTCTCTAACATTTGTTATTAATTGTTCTGTTGATTATAGCTATTCTAACAGGTGTGAGATGATATCTCATTGTGGTTTTGATTTGCATTTCCCAACAAATATTTTTTCAAATATTTGTTGGCCATTTGTATGTCCTCTAGGGAGGAGTGTCTATTCAGGTCCTCTGCCCATTTTTTGATTGGATCATTTGTATTTTTGTTGTTATTGAGTTGTATGAGTTCTTTGTATGAGGTCCTTATTGGAAACATTGCTTGCAAATATATTTTCCCATTCGGATGGTTCTCTCTTTACCTCGTTGACAATTTCTTTTCCAGAGGAGAAGCTTTTTAGTTTGATGTAGTCCCATTCATTTATTTTAGCTTTTACTTCCTTTGCCTTTGAGGCCAAATTCATAAAATCCTCTTTAAGTCCAAGGTGCTTGAGTTTAGTTCCTATGTTTTCTTCTATGCATTTTATTGTTTCTGGTCTCATATTCAGGTTCCTAATCCATTTTGATTTAATTTTGGTGTGTAGTGATAGACAACAGTCTAGTTACATTCTTTTGCAGGTGGCTTTTCATTTTTCCCAGCACCATTTATTGAAGAGGCTTTCTTTTTCTCCACTGTATGTTTTTGGCTTCCTTGTTGAAAATTATTTGCCCATATAAAATGGGTTTACTTCTTGACTCTCGATTCTGTTCCACTGATCCGTGTATCTGTTTTTCTGCCAATACCATGCTGTTTTGATTACTGATGCTTTGTAGTATAATTTGAAGTTGGCAAAGTGATGCCTCCAGCCTCATTCATTTTTCTCAGAATGGCTTTAGCAATTCAGGGTCTTTGTGCTTCCATACAAATCTGATGATTTTTTTGTTCTATTTTTTAAAAAAATGCCGATGAGATTTTGTTGGACTGCATTAAATCTATATAATGCTTTAGATAATAAGGCAATTTTAAATGTGTTGATTCTTTCAATCCAAGGATATGGGATATCTTTGCATTTCTTGTATCTTCTTCGGTTTCTTTTAACAGGGTCTTATAATTTTCATTATATAGGTCCTTCACATGTTTCGTTACATTTATTTCTAGGTAGTTTATTCTTTTTGTTATAATTGCAAAAGAAATTATTTTTTTCCATTTCTTTTTCTGACACTTTGTTATTAGAGTATAAGAATGCTATAGATTTTTGAATGTTGATTTTGTAACCAGAAACTTTATTGCATTTGCTTATTTTTTCTAGTAGTGTTCTTGTGGAGTCTTTAGGGTTTTCTACTTAGAGCATCAAGTCATTCACAAATAGTAACAGTTTGACTTCTTCATTTCCTATTTGGATGCCTTTTCTATCTTTCTCTTGCCTGATTGCCCTTGCTAGGACCTCCAATGTTATATTGAATAACAGTGGCTATAGTGGGCAGCCTTGTCTTGTTCCTGATCTTAGAGGGAACATTTTTACTTTTTCACCATTAAGCATAATGTTGGCTGAGGGCTTGTCATATATGGCCTTTATTATATTAAGGAAAATTCCTTCTATACCGATTTTGTTTGGTGTTTTGATCATAAATGGATGCTATGTGTTGTCAAAGGCTTTTTCTGCATCTATGGATATGATCATATGATTCTTATTTTTTAATTTGTTTATGTAGTGTATCACATTAATCGATTTGCATATGTTGAACCATCCCTGTACATCTGGGATGAAGCCCACTCAATTGTGGTGTATAATCTTTTTAATATGTTGAGTATCCTGTTCACTAGTATCTTATTTAGGATTTTTTCATCTGTGTTCATGAGAGTTATAGGTCTGTAGTTTTCTTTTTCTGTGTTATCTTTACCAAGTTTTAGTATCAGGGTGATATTGACCTCATAAAATGAGTTGGAAAGTTTTGCTTCCTCTTTTATTTTTTGAAGAATATGTGGAGAATAGTTATTAAATCTTCTTTGACCGTTTGGTGGAATTCACTGGTGGAGCCATCTGGTCCTGGACTTTTACTTTTTGGTAGGTTTTTGATGATTGTTTCAATTTCCATACTGCTGATCATTCCATTTAGATTTTCCAGTTCTTGATTTGGTCTAGAAAGGTTGTATTTTTCTAAGTACTGGTACATTCCTTCTAGGTTATTAAATTTGTTATTACATACTTTTTCATAGTATTTTTGTATAATTCCTTGTATTTCTGTGATGTTAGTTATAATTTCCCCCTCTTTCATCCCTGATTTTGTTTATTTGTGTCCTTCTCTTTCTTCTTTAGTGAGTCTAGCCAGGGGTTTGTCAATTTTATTAAGCTTCTCAAGGAACCAGCTCTTTGTTACATTTATGTTTTCTATTGTTTTTTTTTTTTGTTGTTGTTGTTGTTGTTTTCAATTTCATTTATCTCTGCTCTAATTTTGATTATTTCTTTCCTTTTGGTGACTTTAGTCTTCATTTTTTCTTCCTTTTCTAGTTTTTTTTTTTTTAAGATGAAGCATTTGGTTGTTTATTTGGGCCCATTCTGATTCTTGGAAGTAGGCCTGTAATGTTATGAACTTTCCTCTTATGACTGCTTTTGCTGTGTCCTAAAAGTTTTGATATGTTATGCTATCATTATCATTCATTTCTGTGTATTTCTTGATCTTTATTTTTATTTCTTTAACCCAGTTATTCTTCAGTAGCATGTTGTTTAATCGCCATGTATTTGTGGTTCTTTTTGCTTTCTTTTTGTCATTGATCTCTTGTTTCAAAGCATTATGATCAGAGAAGATGGTTGTTATGAATCAACCCTTTTACATTTATTGAGGCTATCTCTGTGTCTCAGTATGTGATCAATCATTGAGAATGTTCCATGTGCACTAGAGAAGAATGTATAAACAGCTGTTTTAGGATGAAAGGCTCTGTAAATGTCAATTGTGTCCAGTTGGTCTAATGTGTCATTTAAGAATGTTATTTCCTTGTTGATTTTCTGTTTGGATGATCTATTTCTGACAGTGGAATATTTAATTCTCCTACTATGATAGAGTTTTGATCTGTTACTCCCTTTAGTTCTGTTAATAATTGTTTTATATATTTCACGGCTCCCTATTTGGGAGCATAGATATTAATAAGAGTTATGTCTTCTTGGTGAATGATTCCCTTTATTATTATGAAGTGCCCCTAAGCATCTTTCATTACCTTTTTTACTTTGAAGTCTATTTCATCTGGTACTAATACCAGTACTCCCACTTTTCTCTGAATGCCATTTGTTCGAAATATCATTTTCTACCCTTTCAATTTGAGTCTATATTTGTCTTTGAAACTGAGATATGTATCCTAGAGGCAGCATATGTTTGGGTTTTGTTTTTGATCCAATCTGCAACTCTGCTTTTTTATTGGTGAGTTCAGTCCATTTACCTTTTGGTGATTATTGAAATATGAGGTCCACTTATAGCCATTATATCTTTTGCTTTTTGGTACCTCAGTGTTTCCATTACTACTTTGTCCTTGTGTTTCTGTTTTCTTTATTTTGGTTGGCTTTTGTGGGTTCTGCCTCTAGTTCTTCTTTTTTTATGTTATATACTTTGGTTTTGAACCTTGGCGTGTGATTATCATTACAAATATGTAAAAGATAGTTTATATATATATATATATATATATATATATATATATATATACACACACACACACACACACACATACACACACAATCATCCTTTTCTTCTGTGTCTTATCTTCATTTACCTTTGTGAATTTAGATTTTTGAATCCTCCCTTTTTAGTCATTGTCTCAGTTTTGTCCCTATGTATGCTGAATGTTCATTACTATCTTGCTATAGTAGATTTCTTCTTATTTTAAGGTTGTAATCTTTGTTCCTAGTAAGGATTGTACTTCTCTGCTTCTATAAGCCTGCTAGTCATCTTACTCCTAATTATGTTTTTTTTTGTGTGTGTGTGTGTCATTTTGTTTTAGGTGAGCTGACGCCTTTCAGTATTTCCTGTAGTGCAAGCCTCTCAATGGAGAATTCCTTCAATTTTTGTATGTCTGGACAGATTTTAATTTCTCCTCCATATCTAAAGGAGAGCTTAGCTGGATACATTATTCTAGGCTGGTAGTTTCTTTCACTTAATAGTTTAAATATTTCATTCCACCCCTTTCTGGCTTGTAAAGTTTGTGCTGAGAAGTCCGATGATAATCTAATGGGTTTTCCTTTATTGGTTACCATCTTCTTTTCCCTGGTTTTCCTTAGAATTCTGTCTTTGTCATTGATTTTTGATAACTTTAATACAATGTGTCCTGTTGAAGGCCATTTTGGGTTAAGATAATTGGGTGTTCTGTTGACTTCTTGCATTCAAAGCTCCAGCTCATTCCTTAGATTTGGGAAATCTTGTCAACTATTTGTCTGAAAATGCTTTATAATCCTTGCTCCTATTCCTCCCCTTCAATAATTCTCATTATTCTTATGTTTCCTTTCCTGATGGTATCAGCTAGTTCTTTTATTTCTCTTTTATCATTTTTCATTCTTCGGTTTCTTTGATCTTCCTTCTGTTTTATTTCTAGAGTTCTGTCTTTGATATCACTGATCTTTTCCTCCATTTGGTTGACTCTATTTCCCAAGTGTGTCTTTTCACTTTTGAACTCTTGCAGGGTGTTCTTTATCTCCAGAAAGTCTGTTTTTTTTTTTTTTGAGGATTTCTACCTCCTTGCTAAAGAACTCATTCTGCTCATCTAGTTGTTTTTTCAGTTCCTGAAATTATTGATGTGATTCGTTTTGGATATCATTGAGCTTTTTTGGAAGTACCATCCTGGATTCTCTGTCATTTAAGTTGCATATTTCTATGTCTGTAAGCTTATTTTCTGGAGATTTTTCTCTTTCTTTCTGAGATTCTTTGTTACTTTGGTTGTTCATGGTTGTTAATGGACTATTTCTTGCCTGGGCATTAATGGAAGTGTATATTGATTTTTTTTTCCCCAGAAAGAAGATTTACTATATAAAGATCTCTCTTTAGCCTGCTGCAATGAAGGTGCTTTTCTTTTGGTTTCCAGTAGGTGGTGTCTAAGCATCTTGGATCTCTGCTTTATATAAAGCCCTAATAATGTCTTTTTTTCTTATAGATGTTTAATCATGCTCGCTACCCTCAGTTTCATTTCCTGTCAGTGTTAGCAACAGTTTAGCTAGCATTTGCTCAGATTCCCCTGGGACTCCATGGCGTTCCATCTTGGAGGGATGGGCAGAGATCTCCTCTGGTTTGGGGGTTTGGGGCTGCAACTCAGCCTTGGTTTTTTAACCACAGTTGGTAAAAATCAATTGTTGTTTCTCTGCCGTCCCTGCTTTTCTACTTTCTCCTCTGATGACTGTGCACTGCTGCTGGCCACATGGAGCTCATAGCACTCCCAAGCAGGACTGTTCAGGGAACTCACGCACTTTTCCCCTCCTCCTCTTCCTTTGGGGATCTCTGGCTACTGAGAGAGGCAACATCTTTTTTTCTCTCAGTTCACCACCCATCACCTGGGTGTTCTGACCTGTGGTAGCTCTTATGCACAGATCCCATGCTCAGATGTGCTTGTATGCAGTTTGGGTGCTTTTTGTTGAGTTTTAGATGTTCAGCTTATTATTGTTTCAAGGAGTGAGGTGTGGGGATGTTTCTCATTCTGCCATGTTTCTGACATCACCTCCATCCTTTTACTTTTTACCTACCTGCGTCATTATAATTGAATTGAGTTTCTTTTATATAAGATATAGTTGGGTCATATCTTTTTTAATATTCATCTTACCAATTTCTTTGTTTTAATTTGGACATTTAGACTATTTATATTCAATAGAATTATTAATATTTTAGAGTTTAAGCCTGCCATTTTACTTTTTGTTTCTGTTTCTTTCCCCCCCCCTGTGTTTTATATTTATCTATTTTCTTTTTCCTGGCTCTCCGTGAATTATTTTACCTTTTTAGAATTCCATTTTTGTGACACTCTAGGACATGAGGATAAGATATTTTGTTATAGTTCTATATGTCCCTGGGTATACTTTAAATTTTTTTCAGTTTATTTTCTTTCTATTGTGTATACTGTATAATTTTTATTGTTTTATATTTGTTTACTGATTTTTTTCTCTGTCTTCTCTATTTTATTTTTGAGGCTATTCATTGAGACTTTTATTTTATTTATTTTTTTGTTCTAAAATTTCCATTTTGACCTTCTGTGTGTGTGTGTGTGTGTGTGTGTGTGTGTGTGTGTATTTTTTTTTCTAGGATTGTTTATTTGCTATTGCTTTCTCTTTTTTCCCCCCACTTGTTTCAAATGTGTTTATAATTCCTCACTGAAATATCCATATGGTAGATACTTTAAAATAATTGCCAGATTTAAAAAAAAATAATAATTGCCAGATTATTTTAGCATCTGTATCATTTAAATGCTGTCATCTCTTTTTAATTATTAACTTTCATGTTGTGATTTTCCTGGCTATTGATATAATGATTACTTCTTAATTTTAGTTATTATGTTATGAAACTGTATCTTATTTAAATCTTCCCTTTAAGTATACCCCCTCTGGTACCATTCCAGTGCAGGAAAGAAGATGCTATCTTATTACTGAAAGGTGGGATGAAAGTTCAGGTCACCCATTTTACCTCCTTTGACACCTGGAAGTGATAATTGCCCTGTTTTTGTTCCCATTTGGCCTCCACTGAGACTGTAAAGGATAATACCCTTCTTGCCATTGGTGAAAGTCCTGACTCTCTACTAGTACTCTTCTGATTCTACCCTAACCAGGAAGGTGCAGGTTGTCTCAGCACTATCAGGTTTTGGTGGAAGTCCAGGCTCTACATCTGGTCTCTACTGATGCTACAGGTGAGATGAGGCATATTACTACTCACTGGGGATAAAAGTTATTACTCCCCTCTTTGATACCACTCCAGTGGTCTAGGGTATGGGTGGGGGATTAAAGTAGTGTACTACAACTGTTGAAGAGAAAAATGTAGGTTCCCCACTTGTCCCCTTCTGGCAGAAATGGAATTGGAGCCCCAGATTTTTCTGTAACATTTGACTAGAGTAAGGTTGTTGTTATATAAATATTTTCTGTCTTCTAGAATGATATTTTTCTGGTAATTTGGCTTGACAGAGGAGAATTTTGGTGGAGCTTTTCTAATCTGCATCTATTGATATTTCTGGGTTCTGTTTTATTAGCAACAAATCTAGGATATATAAGGCATAAAGAAAACTTAGAGAACTCACTGTTCTGTAGTTTCTCAAGAACTGAGGCCTCTAAACCATCTGGCTTTTCCTTTTTATCTTTCAGAGCCTTCTTCCAGTGTTTTACATATAGTGTACAGGGTTTTTAGTTGTACTTAATTGGAGAAATAAGAAAAATTACATCTATTACATGTTTCCAGAAGCAAAAGTCACTCATTTGATTGTTTTAATTTCATTTCTTTAATTGAACACGAGGACAAAGATTTTTTCAAATGTGTATCAGCTGCTATTATTTTCTCTCTCCTTTATTTTTTTCACATGTCTTATGCTCATTTTCATATTAAAACTTTAATATAAACTAATTTAAACTTTTTCTACTAATTTATAAGAGCTCTTCATCAATGGTATAACCCAAATATTAAATATGGATATTTTTCCCAGTGTTAGTCACTTGCTTTTTAATTTTCTTAATATTGGCTAATGCACATAAGTTTTGAAATTTTTAAATAGTCAAATCTATCATTTTTTTTGTTTTTACATTATATGTCTTGTTTACCTCCAGCAAACTTGTGTAAATATCAACTTAATATTACTTCACTAGCTTGAAATAGTGGCTTTAACAAAGGTTGAAATCTTCTTTCTCATAAATAGGGTTCTTTTTTAAGTTGATGTATAATATACAGAAAACAAAATATAAATATCTTAAATGTCTAGGGCCATGAACTAATGCTGAATTCTTATATACGTGGCTCTCTTCCTATACTTTCTAGTCTGTCCCCTTGATCCTGATGATTTTTAAACTTGTTTGAGATAAAAATTATTTCATGAAATCTTGTACTTAGTTTTCTCCTACCCTTATGTAATAAAATGCAAAACACTTTTTAATGTTAACACCTGATCCCTAAGAGTATGTAGGACACTCACCAGTTCATTAATTATAAGTGACTCTGATGGTTTTTAAACCCTGCACAGACCCATATTCTTATTAGGAATTAGGGTTTGGACCTTACCCTTGAATTCTTACCAAATCCAAGATCTTAACTAAGACTAATTTTAAATATATGAATCATACAGATCGCAAAAACCAAGGTCTTAGAAAGGTTTACAAAAAGTACTGACATCTGTTTAGATCTTTATTGTGTGGGAATAGCTCAAATAAAGTAATATACAATCATAAGAACCTCAAATTATCACTTTCCCTCTGGAGGACACACTGATTAGATTTCTCTGAAAGATGTACTGAACAAAACTTTATCATATTTTTCTCTCCTTGTGGATAGACTCTTTTCAAGACTGTCCTAAATTATGGTCACAGGGTTCTAAGCAATATATTAAATTGCAGAAATGTATTTTGTTTATTTTATTATTATTTTTGTCTATCCAACAACATTTTTAGATTCCTGAAGCAAGAGCCGGGTGCAAATGTGGGCATGAAAATGATGAACTTATTGTTTTTTCAATATGTTACTGTGCCTTTCAGAATATATACTTTTCATGAAAAAAATCGAAAGAATTGCTCTTTTGGGCAGCCCAGAGTCACTGGGGTACAGTACATGGACTCTGACTAGGTCACAGAGGAAAGTTTTAGTGTCAGAGATAGTGGTGCTTGAAGAAGTTTTACTATATTTTAGCAAACTAGAATTAAACACTTGTTAAAATGCAAAGGATATTAACTTGTTTCAATGTTCTCATTCTCCTAGTTGACCTCCAAATTCTACCCTAAGTTTGTTTATATGCTATTTTTCTCACATTCAAAACTTGCATTTTATTTATGCTGAAGTATGAATGACTTGTTTATTTGTCATTTACAGTGCTTACTTTGTGCAAGCACTGGGCTAGGTCTTAGACATGGATTAGATGAGATTCTTACCCACAAGGAACTCACAGATCACAGCTTAAAATGTTACCCTAAGTGAGATGATTAGCATTTTAATTGAAATCAAAGTCTTCAGTTGGAGAGCTGGACTGACAAATTTGGCATTTTAGGCACTACTGGGAAGCATTTGAAGGACCCTAAAATCACTACCAGGAGGTTCTTAAGAGGTACATGCTCTGTCAGTGGGTCCTTTAGCTCAGGGGAATTAGACAATTTTTATAAAGTAGAGTGGTTGTTTTAAAGCTTTATTGAAATACAAATGATATACAAAGCAGACTGTTAATCTAATTAAATTATAAATCACTTGAAGTCAGGGACTGTATTCATCACTGAATATCCAGTACATGTCAGAGTAAAATCTTAGCTTTAGAGGTGAATCAATAGGAGAGGATAGAATAATTCTAAAGGTCAGACCATACCCCAGGTGTCCCTCTCACAAATATGCTTGAGAGTGCTCACGCTGCACCTGGAGAGCCCTGTGAGAAGGTCCCTTCTCTTCATTTGTTGTTGTTGAGGACTTATATCTCACATAACTTTTCTCCTCATTTGAAAATAAAGAGTCTTTCACCAAGAAGCTAAAAGAGTCTATGCGCTGGTATGTAACCCAAAATGACTGTTTTTGGCTCACATGCCAAAGTGAGTTTTTTCATGTAGCTGATTTATTAATAAATTTGTCAATATATAATTGATTATGCAATTTCATGTTGAATATTACATAATTTTAAAAAAGCAAAGTATTCTCATGAAAGAGGTAGTATAATTTAATGAAAAGAACAGAGGCCTTTGATGAACATGGTTTGAAATCCTGGCATAGCTACTTAGAGTTGTGTAACCTTGAACAAGTTGTTTGACTAAGCTTTTAAGCCTCATTCCTCATCAGTAAAATGGGGATAATAATATTTATGTAAGGTTACTCTAAGGATAACATGAGATAATGTATATATTTTGAATTATCAGTGTAGTGTTAGACTGAGTTTTCTCAAAGACCCCATGATTTTCATCTCTTTATTCATCCCTCAACCAAAAGTTTCTGGTATATTGCACATATTCAATAAGTATTTGTAAAATGAATTAACAAATTAAGTATATTTATACATAAACAAATTTTCTTAGCCAGTTTCCCAAGGGACAAAGATAAAGCAAATTAACAATTTTTGCATTTTAATAGAACCTACCAGATGGGCAATAATGAAATAAATTCTCATTCTAAAATAAAAACCTAAAAGCCTAAATTAATTACTTTATACACATATGTGAAAGCTTCAGCATTCCCTGAGGAACCATAGCTTAAGTTTTTTAAATGACTTTGAAGTTATTTAAAAATAAAAGAAAAAATTGTCCCTGGGTCAGTGCTATAAGTTTGAAAAACAACTACAAGTGTCTGAAAGCTCATCACAAACTGAGAATTGTAAAAACAGGATGCCCACCATTCAATTTCACAGAAATATGTTAGAGGACTTGGAGCAAATTAGCTTGTTCTGGTCTGATTAAAACACCAATAAAACTAGCTAACTCAATAGCTTCTAATTAACCATTTCAATGAATGTAATATTACAGTGCCACAAATTTCTCTGCATAGTAATTCTCATTATTTAATGGTGCCAAGAAGAAATCAATGTTGTTCAAAGGAGGCTAGAAATCTATCTCTTTCACTGCCCCCTCTCAATAGGTGAATGATACTGGAATTCTTTAAGCTGTTTTTCAGGAATAAATTGTTTTTCAGCCCGATTTATTTGTGAATACAAGGGCAGGGTGGGCTCATATAAAGATGTATTAGGGAACAGGCTCATAAAAATTGGAGAAAAGATAGACATCTTACCAAATCAATTTATATGTGTCTAATGCATTTATGTAGACAAATTAGCTTTTGATTATTAAATAAAATATCCTTGATTTATTTTCCTTCTTCCTTGCCCACTCTTCTGAAAAGTGATGGAGTTTCTCTCTAATGGTATTACTTCTAGTAAGAATAAAAATCTCGAAATGTTAAAATAATCATTGAGGAGGGTCATGACTTATTCATCACTATACCACTGAACACAGTGCCTTGCAAGTACTAGCTGCTTAATAAATACCTGTTGAGTAGATGAATGCTGCCCTATTTTCTTTTATGATGCTATCATTCAGCCAGTGACCAGGGATCAAAATATAAATGTAAATTCCCCCATTGCTTTCAGCCCCCAGTTAGACCTTAATCCAGTCATTTCTTCCTTTGTAACATCTCTCACTTCCATTTACTCCTATAGTAACCTCCAATCTGGTCTACCACGGTTTACAGGGACACATTGAAATGGTTTTCCTTCTTGTCCTTCTTTTGACAAGTATCATTTATTCACACCCAATAGGTTATAGGGGTTCAGGAATTCTTTCTTAGAACTCTGGTCACAATTTTCCTGTATTGCTGCTATGGATTTACTTCTCTATGATAGGCTGTGAGACTTTCTTTCTTTCTTTCTTTCTTTCTTTCTTTCTTTCTTTCTTTCTTTCTTTCTTTCAATTTTCATCATTCCTATCCCCTCCTGCTTAAAATAATTTTTGAGTACCGAGTCTGTGTCTAGTTTAACTTTTATTTTAATTTGTTTGATTCTTGAAATAATGACTCCAAATCTGTTTACTCCCTCCCACATGCTGTAAATCAAATTATCTATCATCTATATACTTATCTATCTATCTTTCTATCTAATCTATTATCTATTTATTTCTATATGTCTCTTACTCATTTTCCCAAAAGTAAATATGAAGGCAGTTTACAATAAAACAATTCTAAAACATGAAAGTTAAAATAAATGTGAAATTAACAATACAATCCCATTAATGATTTGTCTGCAATTTCAAGAGTTTTATGAGTCTATTAAGATCCATCCATGGAATCAAAATTAAGGTCTATTGATTTAGAGAAAGAATGAAGGAAGATTGTGGTAGACCTGTGGGATAAGAAATTAAAAACACTAAATTTAGCTCTAAATATCCTAGAAACTAGGGTGGGTAAAAGGCAAACCTGGTTGGCTACTCAATCTCATTGTCAGGCAGTACTACTACATGATTATCAGACCTGCTCTTTAAAGCAGTTGACCTCTTGACTACCTCATTTTGATGACATAGTAATTTAGTGTCTTCCTTTCCAATAACCTAACTCACCTCCTCATATTGAGTCTATTCTTAACTCTGATTTTCTTTTGTTCATGGCCTGTTCATGATGCTTCTTAACTCCAAATTCTTATCAACTCACACTTGAATTATTATAGTACTCCTAATTGGTTTCCTTGCATTCAGATTCATTCCCTCCCCAATCTATTTGTATACTATCTTCAGGAAATTTTTAGAAATAACATATTTGATCGGGGTCTCTCCAATCCATTTTGTTCATCTATAAAGTTAGAAAAAATATCCTTTCTAGTCTAACATAGTCCTATGGATAAAATGTTTGCCTTTTGTGAATTAGAGAATTATACATCTTCTTCCAGGTGAAGCAGGACTGTTATTAGGAGCACTGCTAGGTTTAGATTTCAGGTCCTATGCACATCTTGGATAGTCACTCTTTTGCACTGGACAATGATACACAGTGGCCCTGGCTTTTTTTACATTAGTTGTCTATGCTAAAACTTTATTGAAGCACCATGGCTTATAAATTTGATTTTTCTTTCATATAAACAGATCCAAAATAATTTGGAAAGGAAAAGATCCAAAAGCAAAAGATGATTCCAGAGAGCCACTTAAAATCTTATACCCTCAAACAATAAATACACTGATATTAAAACTAACATTTTGAGGAGGAATTAATGAGACCTACTTCAAATAGCTCACTCACTTTTTGGTTCAAAGCTTTGCTTTCTCTTCATTTTATAATATTCTCAGACAAATGTCTGTTGAATGGCTGTTAGTGAAACTGTTTAATGAAATCAGTCAATGTAAGGGTCATGAAATTCTGAAAGTTTCTCTGTGGAGACTTTACCACTCCTTTCCGAGCAACTTTCTCCATTTCTAAGCATTTTATTCCTCTTCCACCCATGGCCAAGGTTACTCAAACAAATTTGATGTGTTAAAATTAGTATTTTCAAAGACAAGTGTATGGAGAAGACAATGCACAACCCAAAATAATGCCCCAAAGAAGAATTTTAATCATCTTTATAGGAGACATTGTTAAGCACAGTCTTTCTAGTGACCTCAAATTATTCCAATTTGGTGATCCAATAAGATTTTTCTTGATTTTCAAGGAGGTTCCTATTATTATCACCCTTTAACATTTAAAACAGACAATATGGCAAAGCATAACAATGTGGTCTAAGTACTTCAATATGACTTAGAAATATTAATCTCATATAGGTAGCCTAAAAATCATATCTGACTCACATACACACAAAAAAAAAGAAAAGAAAAGGAAGAAGAAAGATGATAAAAGTAAGATGGATGTGTGCATAGCAGCAATCTCAGTGCATTTTTGACACATTCTCTTTCAAGGCACCACAGTAAAGACACATGACCTTTCATTTCATTAGACAGAAACAGCACCCATTGCATCTATGGGATCTATTGATGTCTGGAAGTATATTATCTTCTTTAAGTTTAGCAAGCTATGGAATAACCTCCTGATAGCCTTCAGAGTAGTACAAATGAATTCCCCCAAGAAGTGGATGCCTAGCAAGACTGAAGCAGAAAGAAGTCATCGTAAGGAACAAAAAATATGGATAGAAAATGGGGAATGACTGTCAAAATGTTCTTTGTCAAAAATTATAAGCATTTTAAAAACATTACAACTTACTTTTTATTTTATTTTTAAAAAATAAAAGTAAAATTCTAACAGCTAAGCTGAGTTTTTGCCCTTTAAACTTTTAGAATAAACTGAAAAACTGTGGGATATGTGGCAAATTAAAGTCAGATACTCTGTTCCTGATTGTAGTGTACAACTCATGGAAACTCTGAATTTATCAAAGCCAAAATTTCAAATTTTTTTTACCCACAATATCCTCTATGGGGAATGCTTTTCTAAAGAACTGAGTGATGCTGACGAACAGTTCTACCTCTCATTAGACTAGTTAAATGCTTTTGGTTTTTTTTCCTGTTTTACTGAATAAATTACATTATTTCCATTTGTTGCTGTACAAGCCTGCAGTTCTCTACAGGATATCTGGGTAGAAAGGGTAAGGTTCTTGGCTTTATCTTCATACATTAAAAAATAGAACTTAAAAATCTCTGTGCATTGAAAACGACAACCTGAATTTCTGCTGCCTCCATTGAAAATGTAATCCTGAATCTGCTAATATCTTACTTTTTAAGAGATATATTGTTATGAAGAATGGAGATTACAGTGAGGTAATATCTATTTTAAGTTTAAGTGGTTAAAATGTTCACTGAAACTGCTGCATACTTTCTTTGTGTAAGAAAATGTGAAAAGATAGCACTCTTCTCTACAATTTAATATGAAATTGACATAAATCAGGAGTCCAGACTTAAATTAAACATTGCTTCTAACTAATTGATGTTAAAATTAGGATAGTGATTGATAAAATGCATTTCTGTTAGTGTGAGCCGTAGAGGGGAAAAAACTAAAAATTTTAATCCAGGGTTTTGTCAATCAAATTAAGCAGCATTCAAATGGTAAAATACATTTAAATGCCTAAATCTTTTCATAAGATGAGACTTGTCATATTTCCTTTGATTGGGACCTGGGATGGGTCATTAGAGCTTCAAATAGCACAAAAGGATTTTCATCAAGCCCTAGGATCTAGCACAGCTGTCAAATCGCAGAGGGGCAGATTCTCAATTTATGATAAATGTTTCCTTGGTTGTATTTTTAATTTGAGAACATGGGAAATATTTTAGGAAGGGGATCCAAGTGTTATGCTGTCTTTGTTAGAAGAGATTTCTTCCATTTTTCTTACTTGAAAAAATAAAACAGCTGTTACCTTTTTTAAAAGTCTGCTAATTTCACACTTGGAGTTTGATTCTTAAGTGTGTAAGATTATTTGAGATATGTAAAAATCACATACATCCTAGAGAAACTAGTGCATGTCATCTAAGATATCAGTGAGATCTAGTTATACTGATATCTTCTCATGATATGAACAAATCAGTGTATTTTGTATATATTAAATTCCCTCAAATTAAACAGTTGGAAATATTAAATTCCCTCTTAGTAGAAAATGGCTCAATAAAGATTTTTACAGTGAAATATTAGGATAAAGACTTTATTGTACTATTAGATTTATTTTCCAGAAACAAAAATGTAACTAACAGCTGTAAACTGCATGAGCATGACTCACAGGATGGCACTAACTGTATATTATGATTGCCAAGTGGCACCATAATACTGAATATTGAAAGCAGTCCTTCATAATCTTTTTGACCACAAGTATAGGTAGGGCTTTTTCTCCATCAGAGCAGATCCAAAGCGGCTGAGACTTGGCACAGTGTATGAAACCCAGGCAGACAAGGCAGCTGCAGGGCTTTAGGAATCTCCAGAAGAGCTGAGGTCAGCAGTGTTCCTTGGACTGCTCTTCCCCCGAAATTGTGTTTTGGCAGGACTGTGAAGAAAGGACCTCCTCAGCAGACTTGGAAGCTCAGGACTGAGTTTTTTCTTTCCAATCTGCTCTCCATTTCCCCAGCCAACTAGCAAGTTGACTGAGGAGGAGGCTGATTATTTAACCAGTTTCTGAGGCTGGTTGGGAGGAGGAAGGGAATTAATTATATCTATATTCCTAATAGCAAGCTTTAGCCTAGAGCTGGTTTAGTGCAGTCTAGGAATTTACTGAATTGTAGAGCCCTAGGGAGAGGGAAGGTTTGCTGTTGGCTGACTCTACTGAGATCTCGCTTTCTGCAGCTGTGAATGTGACAGTTGTAGAAGACTGAGAAATTATTCACTAGAGCTTGAGACAGTTTTCCACTTGGTCAAAATTATTGCTCAAGATTGGGAAATAATACTTGCAAAGAATTTCTGGGGATATTGAATGATAGCATACTTCTAGAATTAGACTACAAGTTGGCAACAGCTTAAGTATTATTTTGAGACTGAGAGAAGGCACCCCCCAACCTGATGTCTCCTAGCTTTAACTGTGTGTCTGCCTCCAACCAGAAATAAAACTATTAGCGATCTGTTACTGGAAGTTACTAACTGCCTTTCTAAATTCCTGTTTTTGAAATATTATTGTTTCTGGGAATGGTAAAAGGTTAAGCTAATGGCAATTCAGTGAATGCATTTATGAGCTTGATTTATCAGCCAGCTGCTAGATAGTCTCAAAAAAGGAAGGTTGGCACTTTGGAAGGTATTAGGTGATTGAAAAGAGGACAATGGGAGGAAAAGGGGAGACAATACAGGGTGACGGGAAGGGAAATTTGTTGATTTCATATATCATGCCTACTTATCAAACAGACACGCATAATGCACATGTTTTATACATAGCCAACAACCTATGAACATAATTATGAACAACCCAGAGAATGAGCAATACCAATCTTGGGATTAACCTTCATTTTTTGGTTTTAGACTAGAGCAATGTTGCTGCACTTCTGTGGGAAAGTCAGGGATTATGGAATTGTTATGGATTTCTTATCAAATTTACTGAATGTCTTGCCTGAGAGCCAACTCTGACAGGAGATTCAGTTCAATGGCTGCAGAATAAGCATATTTTTCCCCAGAGAGACTTCTGAAGGATTTGTAATTTTACTTGTTAAAGTCAGAGAGTGATTAAACAAAATCAAGCAGAAAGCTATTTTTTAATTGTAGATCAACATTCATGAGAATGAATAGCGTAGGAAGTCAGGATTTGGTAGATCATAAGATATTCCCTCTGAAGTGTGTTAAATATAGATAGATAAATCCTTTTCGATTGGTTTCCTCATGGTGACAGTCAACTGTGCTTCAGGACATCTCAGGAGGAAGTCCCTTTTTTGACTTTTTGTTTCAAAATATTTTTTAGAGTCACAAGAAGTTATAAAAATAATATATAACATCTCTGTATACCTTTTACCGAGCTTTCCCCATAATAAGACTTTACAAAATTATTATGCATTGTATAATATACATGTATATTTTGATAATATACATTATCAAAACCATAAAACTAACACTGGCATAATACTATTAACTAGACTACAGACCTTATTTAGATTCCGACAACTTTTTACGTGCACTCATTTGTGTGTGTATGTTTAATTTTATGAAATTTTATAATGTGTATCTATTTGTATAGCCACTGTCACAATCAAAATTAAGAATTCTTCTATCACCCATTACACACACACACACACACACACACACACACACACACACACACACACACACACACACTGTACTATACCTTTCCATGACAAATTTCTCCCATTCCTAAAACTTTGGCAACTATTATGCTCTCCATCTCTATAATTCTATCATTTTGAGGATGAGATATAAATGAAACCTTTTCAGATTGGCTTTTTTTTTTTTCAGTTATCATGATGTTTTTGAGACCTAAGAAAGTTGCTGTATCAATAGTTGATTGATTTTTATTGCTGAGTATTATTCTATTGTATAAACATAGCACAGTTTGTTTATTCCCTTACCCACTGAAGGGCATTTGGGTTGTTTACACCTTTTGGATAATACCAATAAAGCTCCTAAAAAATTCATGTGCAAGTTGTTGTGTAAACATGTTTATATTTTTCTTCAGTATTTACCTAGATTCCAGAGTGGAATATCTAGTTTGTACAGTAAATGAATGTTTAGTTTAATAAAAAATGGCCAAGATGTTTTTCCAGAGTAGTTGTATCATTTACCATTTCTAATAGCAATCATGAGAGATCCAGTTCTTTTAAACATTATAATAAGTATGCTGTGGTATCTCATCAGTTTCAAATCACATTTTCCTAAAGACTAGTGATGTTGAATATCTTTTCACGTACTCTTCAGTTAATTGTCTATGTCCTTTGCCAATTTTGTAATAAAACTCTTTGTTTTCTTATTGTTGACTTTGAGAATTCTTTACATATATAAAGTCCTTTCTGGATATGTGTTTGGAAACATTTCTCCAAGACTGTAGTTGGCCTTTTTATTGGCTTAACAAGATCTTTTATAAAGCAAAGTTTAATTTTTTTAAGCAAGAGATGCAATTTAATAATATGTACAACATTATGCCAATTAAAGTTCTAAAACAAAAAAAAATTACACTGTTAAAATTAAAAAATAATTTTTATAAAAGTAAGAATGTTTGGTATTACCAGGCAGGAGGGAGAAGAATGTAATAGAGGAAGGCATAATTCCAGGCTCTTCAAAACATTGTCAATGTCCTATTTCTTCACCCGATTAAAGTAGGCATCTCTTTCATAAATACACCTTAAACTATGTAAGTATATTTTATATAGTTTTTTTAATATTTTATTAAAATATATCTAACATACAATATTGTATTAGTTTTGGGTATACACCATAGTTATACAACATTTATATACCTAAAGAAGTGATAAGTCCAGCAACCATCTGGCACTGTGCAACTCTATCACAATATTATTGACTATATTTCCTATGCCGAGCACAATATCCCCATGACTTATTTTATATATGGAAATTTAAATCTCTTATTACCCTTCACCTTTTTACCTCATCTTTTGATTTTACAAATACAGTTGACATTCAATATTACTTCATATTAGTTTCAGGTGTACAACATAGTGGTTAGACATTTATATAATTTACAAAGTGATACCCTTAACTAGTCAAGTACCCTGCTGACAAAATACATAGTTATAAAGATATTATTGATTATATTCTGTATGCTTTACTTTACATTCCCATGACTATTTTGTACCAATTTCTACTTCTTAATCCCTTCAGTTTTTTCACCCCATGCCTAACAACCCTCCCATCTGGCAACCTTCAGTTTGTTCCCTGCATCTATGAGTCTGTTTTCATTTTGTTTGTTTATTTGTTTTGTTATTTAGATTCCATATAAATGAGGTCATATAGTATTGGTCTTTCTCTGTCTTACTTATTTCACTTAGCATATTACCTTGTGATTCATCCATGTTGTTGCAAATGGTTAAGATTTTAGTTTTTTATGACCTAGTAATATTCCATTGTATATATGTAAGATATCATCTATTTTTTAAAACTTTTTAAAATTAAGTTTATTGGGGTAACATTGGTTAATACAATTATATAATTTTCAGGTGTATATTATGATTTGACATCTGTATATTCTATTGTGTGTTTACCACCCAACGTCCAGTTTCCTTCAGCTACCATATATTTGATCCCACTTCACCCTACCTCTACTCCCCTATATTTGATCCCCTTTACCACATCTATTGATGGGTCCTTAGGTTGCTTCCATGTTTTGGCTAGTGCAAATAGCACTGCAGTGAACATAAGGGTGCATATATCCTTTAGAACTAGTGTTTTGGTTTTCTTTAGATAAATACCCAGAAGTAAAATTTCTGGGTCATATGGTAGTTCTATTTTTAATTCGTGGAAAAAACACAATACTGTTTTCCACAGTGGCTGCAGCAATTTGCAATCTCACCAACAGCACATGAGGGCTCCATTTTTTTCCACATCCTACCCAGCACTTTTTCATTTATTGATGATACTCATTCTGACAAGTGTGAGGCGATATCTCATTGTGGTTTTAATTTTCATTTCTCTGATTATTAGTGACATTGAGCATTTTTTCATATGTCTATTGGCCATCTGTATGTCTTCTTTGAAGAAATGTCTATTCAGGTCCTCTGTTGATTTTTTAATTGCATTTTTAGTTTTTTTGGTGTCAAGTTGCGTGAATTCTTTATGCATTTTGTCTATTAACCCCTTATTAGATATATCATTGACAAATAGCTTCTATTCAGTAGGTCATCTTTCTGTTTTCTTTTTTCATTGTTTTCTTTTCTGTGCAAAAATTTTTTACTTGGATGTAGTCCCATTTGTTTATTTTTTCTTTTGTTTCCCTTGTCTGAGATGACATATCAGAAAAATATTACTAAGAGCAATGTCAGAATGCTTACTGCCTATGTTTTCTTCTAAGAATTTTATGGTTTTGAGTCTTATAATTAATTCTTTAATCCATTTTGAGTTTATTTTTGTATATGATGTAAGAAAATGGTCTAGTTTCACTTTATTGCATGTAACTGTCCAATTTTCCCAACACTATTTATTGAATAGAATGTCTTTACCACATTGTATAACCTTGCCTTTTTTGTCATAGATTAAATGATCATATAGGTATAGGTTTATTTCTGGGCTCTTTATTACTTTTCATTGATCTATGTGTCTGTTTTCATGCTAGAATCACACAGTTTTGATTACTATAGGCCTGTAGTATAGTTTGAGATTGGGTATTGTGATATATCCAATTTTGTTCTTTCTCAAGGTTGCTGTGGCTATTTGGGGTCTTTTGTGACTTCAAATTAATTTTAGGATTATTCATTCTAGTTCTGTAAAAAATTGATATTTTGATAGGAATTGCATTGCATCTATACGTTGAGTAGTATAAACATTTTAGCAATGTTAATTTTCCCTATCCATGTGCACAGTATATACTTTTAGATATTTGTATCTTCTCCAATTTCTTTCTCCAATGTCTTATAATTTTTGGAGTACAAAGTTTTTTTTACCTTTAGCTTAAATTTATTCCTAGGTATGTTTTGATGCAATTGTAACTGGAATTGTCTTCTTAATTTCTCTTTCCGATAACATTATTGATGCATAGAAATACAAACAATTTTTGAATATTAATTTTGTATCCTGCTACTTTACTGAATTGATTTATCAGTTCTGATATTTTTTTGTGGAATCTTTAGGGTTCTTTCTAAATAGAATTATGTCATTTGCAAATAAGAGTTATACTTTTTTTCCTTTTCATTTTGGATGTATTTTTTTTTTTTTTTTTGCCTGATTGCTGTAGCTAGGACTTCCAATAATTTGTTGAATAGAAGTGGTGAAAGAGGACATTTTTGTCTTTTCCTGATCATAAGGAAAATGCTTTTAGCTTTTCAGCATTGAGAATGATTTTAGTTGTGAGTTTGTCCTACATGACCGTTATTATGTTGAGGTATGTTCCTTCTGTTCCCAGTTTGCTGAGTGTTTTAATCATAAATGAGTGCTAGATTTTTTTGAATGCTTTTTTCTGCATTTATTGCTATAATCACATGATTTTTATTCATTTTTATGTGGCATATAATGTTAATTGATTTTCAGATATTAAAACAACCTTGTATTCCAAGAATAAACACCACTTGATTATGGTATACAATCTTTTTAATATATAGCTGAATTCATTTTGCTAATATTTTGTTGAGAATTTTCACATATATGTTCATCAGGGATATCAGCCTGTAATATTTTTTGTAATGCCTTTGTCTAGCTTTGGAATCAGGGAAATGGTGTCCTCATACAATGAGCTTGGAAGCCTTCATTCTTTTTGAAAATTTTAGAATAATTTAAGAAAGATAAGTGTTAATTCTTCTTTGAATGTTTGGTAAAATCTACTTGTGAAGACATGTGGTCCCAGACTTATAATTTTGGGGAGTTTTCTGATTACTGCTTCAATTTTGTTAGTAGTATTTGATCTACTTATATTTTCTGTTTCCTCTTTTTTGTAAGTTTCCATATGTAATCAATCTTATTTTTAAGCACTGCCTTTTTTTATAATAAGCAAAGCCTTCCTGTGAACATTGACGAATCTTATAAATCTAAGGCACTTATAGAATTTTGAACTTTATTGTTTCTAAAATAATATTGCTTGTGAAATTGATTTAAGATAAAATAAATTTTATCTTTATCACCATGATTAAACCTTCTACTGATGGAATCATAGTCTTGGAAGATAGTAGGTTTCTAGGAATTTATCCATTTCTTCCAGATTGTCAAATTTGTTGACTTGTAATTGTTCACAGTATTTTTTTTAATCTTTTGTATTTCTGTTGTGTCAATTGTCACTTCTCTTTCATTTGTGTTTTTTAATTTGGGTTCTCTTTCCCTTTTTTGATGAGTCTAGTTAACTGCTTATCAATTTTATCTTTTCAAGGAACAATCTCATGCTTTTATGATCTTTTGTATTGTTTTTTAAAACTCTATTTTGTTCACTTTTACTATAATTTTTGTTATTTCCTTCTTTCTACTAACTTTGGGCTTTGTTTATTGATTTTTTTTCTAGTTCCTTTAGGTATAAGATTGGATTTATTTTATTTGAAATTATTGTTTTTTTGAGGTTGGCCTGTAATGCTATGAATTTCCCTCCTAGAACTGCTTTCACTGTGTTACAAAGATTTTGGATCATTTTGTTTTCATTTTCATATGTCTCTAGGTATCTTTTGATTTCTTCTTTGATCTTATTGTTAACACACTCATTGTATAATACCATGTTACTGAGTCTCCATGTGTTTGTTTTTCAGTTTTTTCTTATAACTTATTTCTAGTTTCATATCATTGTAGTCAGAGAAGAAACTTGGTATGATTTTAATCATAAATTTATTGTGGCTTGTTTTGTGACCTAACATATGTTCTATCTTGGAAAACGTTTCATGTGCACTTGAAAAGAAAGTATTTCTGCTGCTGTGGGGTGAAATACTCTATAAATATCAATTTAATCTGTTTGATCTCATGTGTCATTTAAGGCTACGATTTCTTTGTTGATTTTCTGTCTGGAAGATATATTCCTGGATGTTAATGGGGTGTTAAAATCCCCTACTATGACTGTATTGCTGTCAATCTCCCCAACTTTGTCAGTTAATGTTTTATTTATATATTTAGGTGCTCCTACATTGAGTACATACATATTTTCCAGGATGATATTCTCTTGTTGGATTGATCCTTTTATCATTATATAATATCCCTTTTTGTCTCTTATTATAACCTTTGTTTTAAATTCTATTTTATCTGATATATATGTCACTATTTTATCTGATATATATGTATATGTATATGTGTGTGTGTGTATGTGTATATATATATATATATATATATATATATATATATATATACACACATACACCACTCCCCCTTACCTCTGGTAACCACTAATCTACAGTCCATGTCTATGAGTTTTTATCATGTTTGTTTGCTTTCAGTTTTATATCCCTCATATGAGTGAAATCATATGGTTTTCAACTTTTTCCATCTGATCTGTTTCACTTAGTGTGATTATCTAGCCTCCTTATTTTAAATTATTTTTATAGTTGAGTAATATTCTATTGTATATATGTACCACCTCTTCCTTATCCATTCATCCATTGATGGACATCTATGTTGCCTGTACATTTTGCTTTTGTAAATAATACTGCAATAAACATGGATACACATATCCTTTGAAGTAGTGTTTTGGGTTTCTTTGGATAAATACTCAGAAGTGAGATTACTAGGTTCTTCTTTATCTTCTGTTACAGCCTTTTTTTTAAGCCTATTTTGTCAGGTATAAATATTGTTACCAGCTTTCTTTACATTTGCATTTTCATGGCATATCTATTTCCATTTCTTTACTTTCAGTCTGTGTGTGTCTTTTAATTTGAAGTGAATCTCTTGTAGGCAGCATATGTAAGAGTTTTGTGTTCTTATCCATTCAGCCACATCATCTTTTGTTTGGAGCATTTAAAATTAAAGTGATTATTGATAGATATGAAGGTATTGTCATTTTATTATTCATACTTTTTCTTCTTTTTTTTTTCTTCTTTTTAAAGAAGTCCCTGTAACTTTTATTGTATTACTTGTTTAGTGGTGATAAACTCCTTTAGCTTTTTCTTGTCTGGGAAACTGTGTATCTGTCCTTCCGTTCTAAATGATAGCTTTGCTGGGTAGAGTAATCTTGGTTGTAGCTGCTTGGTTTTCATCACTTTGAATATTTTGTGCCAGGCCCTTCTGACCTACAAGATTTCTTTTGAGAAATTGGTTGACATTCTTATGGGAGCACCCTTGCAGGTAACTAATTGCTTTTCTCCTACTGCTTTTAGAATTCTACCTTTGTTTTTAACCATTGACATTTTAATTATGATGTGTCTTGGTGTGGGCCTGTTTGGGTTCACCTTGTTTAGGATTCTCTGCACTTTCTGGGTTTGTATGTCTATTTCCTTCACCAGGTTAGAGAAGCTGACCCCAGCCCTGCAGTATGCAAAGATTGCTCTATATCTTGGGCACCTCCCTGGGCCACCTGGCAAGAGTCACCAAGCAATCTGCATTTGGCCATCACCAAGGTTAAGCTTAGAGGTGCTTTAAGAGACCAAACCATGAACTGAAGCCATCTTCCACTAGTGCTGATCTTCGAGCTCTTCCCAAAGAGGTATGGGGCATGTTGCGCCCAGATACAGCCAAGATATAATTCCTGATTATCAACTGCCACATGCAATTGTAGGACCAGCCAGTTTCATGTTTCCACCCCTTGTACCACTCTTGAAGTGGCCTCTTATGTATATCCCCCATTGAAGGACTTCTATTCAGGAAGAACTCAGGTAACTCCCAATGATTGTTGTTCTGTAGTTTAGTTGTAATTTTAATGTGGTCATGAGAGGAGCTGAGTACACTGTCTACCTACTATGCCCTCTTGACCAGAGTCTTCTCCATCAATTTAAAATTATAGCCTTGTTAAATAGAGTATTCTTGGTTGTAGTTCCTTGCTTTTCATAGCTTTGAATATATTCTGCCATTTTTTTCTGGCTTGCAAAATTTCTTTAGAGAAATCAGCTGATAATCTCATGTGATTTCCTCATAGGTAACTAACTGCCTTTCTCTTGCTGTTTTTAAGATTCTCTCTTTGTCTTTAACCTTTGGCATTTTAATTATGGTGTGTCTTTGTGAAGGCCTCTTGGAGTCATCTTATTTGGGAATCTATGCACTTCTTGGACTTGTATATCTATTACTTTCTCCATATTAGGGAATTTTTTATCATTATTTTTTCAAATAAGTTCTCAATTGTTCATTCTCCTTCTTCTGATACCCTTAAAGTGCAAATATTGTTATACTCGATGTTGTTCCAGAGGCCCCTTAAGCTATCTTCATTTTTTATTATTTTTTCTTTTTGCTGTTCTGATTGTGTGTTTTCTTCTACCTTGCCTTCTAAATCTCTGATTTGATCCACTGGTTCATCCAATCTTCTATTGCTTCTTTCTAGTGTATTCTTCATTTTAGTGATTGTATTCTTCGTTTGTGACTGCTTCATTTTTATCATTTCTATGTTTTTTTAATGCCTGCTAACTGTTTGTTGAAGTTCTCACTAAGTTCTTTAAGCATTTTCAATAACCATTGTTTTGAACTTTGTATTGATAGGTTGCTTGCCTCCATTTTATTTAATTTTTTATCTGGAGTTTTTTTTCTGTTCTTTAATTTGGAATGTATGTTTTCCCTATTTTGGCTACCTCTCTGTGTTTATTTCCCTGTATTAGGTAAATTTTCTACATTTTTCTGTCTTGCCAGCATGGCCTAACATAGTTGGTATTCTGTGGGTTCCAGTGACACAGTCTCCCTGGTCACATGAGCCAGATGCTCCAAGAGTGTCCCTTTTGTTGGATGTGTGTGCCCTTTTGTAGTAGTTGAGTCTTGATTGCTGTTGGAATGTCAGTGGGTGAGATTGATCCTCAAGATTATTGGATATGAGGATTAGCCAGTACCACAATATGTGAACTGCTTTTTGGGGGCTAATCCCATGAAGCAGGATTTACTTCTGGTGTCTGCAAAGACCACCCTTTGGGTGTGCTGATTTTGGAGTTAATCAAGTGGTGTTATATTATGGTTTGTAGCTGGCCACTGAGTGTGCTGGTTCTGGAGCCTTTTGGAAGTTCCTCCTGTACAGTCCAAAATTAGCAGCTGTCTATGACTGGTTGTGGCTCTCTGGTAAGAGCTACAAAGTAATTCACAGTTTTTCACTGTCTGTGCTGGATTTGGAGGTGTATGGGAGAGGCCACACTGACAATCAAGGCTGTCAACAGTACTGGGCTTGAAGCAGCTCAGCAGTAAGCTCAAGGAACCTGTAGGCCTGCCACCACCTGCCAACTGTTTATAAGGCTCAGCTGCTGAAAGAACCTTGGGTGGTATGAGTGGTACAGAGATGGGTGGGTTGGGATCTCTGGGAGTCAGCAGCATGGTACAAGTGGTGTTCAATAGGTATTGTAGATTTAGCTTTGGAGCCAGAGTCAAACCTGGGACTTCCCGGCAAAAGTCTCAGAGCCCAACGAGGCCAGCTGCCACATGCTTGGGGCCTGCAAACCCCAGTTTTCCTAGAAAAACTGCAGCATGGCCCAACAAGGGCTGCCTGCCAGCCTTGAAAAAGCCTCTGATAATGTGCAAGTTGAGTGAGGCAGAGTCCCAGGGAGTCACCACGTTAGACTGAACAGGACTCACCAGGCTAATGAAAATTCAGATTTGGCTTTTTGGGGGGTGGGCTCAGGCTCAACGCAGGAAAGATGGTGTTCACCTGTTTGCTACATTGGAGGTGGACTCAATATAAAGACAATGACAGGTTTTCCTCTAGCCCTTTCCCTGAAGCCACAAAACTCAGTCTCTCTTTGTATATCTGTAGCACCTCCCCAGCCATTGTCACTCTGCTAGAACCCAGGGTGAGTGCCTGGGAGTGAGAGAGTCTGAGCTCTTTAAGGGGATGCCTGGGTTTTCAGTTGCCTTCAGTCTCACCTAGATAGACAAATTCCTGGCTGATTTTCACAGCCAGATGTTGTGGGTACTGCCTTTCCCATCAAGGATGTTCCAAGCTGGGTAACCTAATGTGGGGCTTGGGCCACTCACCATATAGGAGGGACCTCTGCAGACTAGATATTCCTCCCAATTCTCAACTGTACCTCCTAATAGTCTCAAGGTGGCTTCTTTATAGTGTCATGTATAAGACTTCTATTCATCTAGTCTGGATGGTTTTCTAGAATGATTATGTTATATTTTAGTTGCAATTTTATTTTTATTTTTTTTAAATTTTTCTTTTTCAATTATAGTTGACATTCAATGTTGTATTAGTTCAAGGTGCACATCTCTAAAACTCATGAAATGATCACCCCAATAAATCTAGTACTCATCTGACACCTTATATAGTTATTACAATATTATTGACTATATTCCTTATATTATATTTTACATCTCTATGACTATTTTGTAACTACCAATTTGTACCTTGTAATCCCTTCCCCCTTTTTTAACTAGCCACCCAACCCTCTTCCATCTGGTACCCTCAAAATGTTCTCTGTATCTATGAGTTTGTTTCTGTTTTATTTGTTTATTTTGTTCTTTAAAATCAACATGTAGTAAAATCATACAACATTTGTCTTTCTCTATCCAACTTACTCCACTCAGCAAAATCCCTTTAGGTCCATCCATGTTACTGCAGATGGCAATATTTCATTTGTTTGTTTGTTTGTTTGTTTGTTTATAGCTGAGTAATATTCCATTGTATATATGAACGTCTCCTTCTTCCATTCATCCACCGATGGACATCCAAGTTGCCTCCATATCTTGGCTATTGTAAATAATGCTGCAGTGAACATATGGATGAATATCTCCCTTCAAAGTAGTATTTTGGGTTTCTTCAAATAAATACCCAGAGGTAGGATTACTGGATTCTTCTTCGTCTCTTATTATAGCTTTTGTTTTAAAGTTTATTTTGTCCAGTATAAGAAGTATTGCTACCAAAGCTTTTTTGCTTGTTTGTTTCTATTTTTGTGAGACATCTTTTTCCACCCTTTTACTTTCAGACCATGTGTGTCTTTTGATCTGAAGTGAGTCTCTTGAAGGCAGCACTTGTGAGTGTCTTGTTTTTTTATCCATTCAGTAACCTTATCTTTTGATTGGAGCATTTAATTCTTTTTCATTTGAAATACTTATTGATAGATATTTAGTTATTGCAATTTTGTTTTTTATATTTTGATAGATTTTTTTTCTTCTTTTTAAAAAAGTCCCTGTAACTTTTATTGTATTACTTGTTTGGTGGTGATAAACTCCTTTAGCTTTTTCTTGTCTGGGAAACTGTGTATCTGGCCTTCAATTCTAAATGATAGCTTTGCTAGGTAGAGTAATCTTGGTTACAAGTCCTTGCTTTTCACCACTTTGAATATTTTGAGCCAAGCCCTTCTAGCCTACAAAGTTTCTGTTGAGAAGTTGGCTGAATTCTTAGTCTTATAGGAGCTTCCTTGTAGGTAACTAATTGCTTTTCTCTTGTTGCTTTTAAGATTCTCTCTTTGTCTTTAATCATTGACATTTAAATTATGATGTATCTTGGTATGGGCCTCATTGGGTTCATCTTGTTTGAGACTCTGAATTTTGGGGGGCTATGTATCTATTTCTTTCACTAAGTTAGGGAAGATTTCCATCATTATTTCTTGAAATAGGCTTCAATGTCTTGCTCTCTCTCTTCTTCTGGTGCCCCTTTGATGTGAACGTTGTTACACTTGATGTTGTTCCAGAAGCACCTTAAACTATCTTCATTTTTTGAATTTTTTTTCTTGTTGCTATTCTGATTGGGTATTCTTCACTACCCCATCCTCTAAATTGCTGATTTGATCCTCTGCTTTATCTACTCTGTTGATTTCCTCTAATGTACTCTTCACCTCAGATATTGTATTCTTCATTTCTGAATGGCTCCCTATTATGTTTTCCATCTCTATTTTTACGGTTTTTTATCTCTGTTAAAATTCTCACTGAGTTCATCTACTCTTCCCCTAAGTTCATTGAACATTTTTATAACCAGTGTTTTGAACTCTGTATCTGGTCGATTGCTGTCTCTATTTTGTTTAGTTCTTTTCTGGAGCTTTGTTATGCTCTTTCATTTTGAGACATGTTTCCTTGTCTCCTTTTCTGGCTGCCTCTCTGTGTTTGTATATATTAGGTACAGCTCATATGTCTTCCAGTATTGGTAAAGTGGCTTAAGGTAGTAGGTGTCCTGTAGGGCCCAGCAGCACAGTCTTTCCTGTTCACCAGAGCCAAGTATGTACCTTGTGTGGGTGTGTTTCCTCCTGTTTTAGCCTTGGTTGTAGTTTGCATGTCAATGGGAGAGACTGACCTTTGGGATGATTGGTTGTGAGGATTGACCAGTGAGGTGCCAACCCTATGAAGCAAGATTAACTTTAGTAGGGCTCTGGTGCCTGCCCATTCTGCCCTTCAGGTATATCTTTCTCAGATTTTGCCATGGATGGTGCTCTGGCGCTGGTGCTGGTTGAAGCAGGCCATGATGGGTTGCTGGCCCAAGGGCCTCTTGCCAGAGGCCCAGCTGCAGGCCAAGTTCAACCACAGCCTATGCATTCTGAGGCCCCGTGGTAAGAGTCACCAAGCAGTTTGTAGATGGTTGCCCCCTAAGCTGGGCTTATAGGTTTCTCTAGAGGCCAAACCAGGGTCTAAGGCTGGCTGCCACTAGTTCTGGGCTCAGGACTGTCCAGCAAGAGGTATGGGGTATGCTGAAGCCAGATGCTACTTCTTTGAGTTTTGTGAGCCATTGAGAGATTTTAGGAAAGTTCACAGCATGAAGCAAGACAAGCTATTTGTATGGAATAAACCACTGGAGGCAGCTTGGTTGGGATCACAAGGAGGGAGGGCTAAGGTCTCAGAGAATCACTTGGGTAGGAAGACCAGTGTTAGCCAGGTTGATGGAGCTCAGATATAGTGGCTGCCTGCATCTCCACACTGGGAGCAAGGAGGGCTCAATGAAGGATCAATGGATACTGCTAACACTTCTGTCTTGGAGAAAGCCACCCATCCAGCCCTTGCTCTGGAGCCAGACAACTCAATTCTTCTCTGTGTATCCCTGGTACCTTTTAAGCATCAGTGGTAGGGGATTCTGCAGCCAAGATAACCCTCTTGATTCTCGACTGTCACATGTGGTTGTGTGACTAGCCTATTTCACATGTCTACCCCTCCAGATAGTCTTGAGGCGACCACTTATGTATATCCCCAGTATGTAGGACTTCTGTTCAGCCAGACCTCAGGCAACTCCCAGCTATGGTTGTTCTGAAGTTTCATTGTAATTTTGGTGTGCTCATGAGAGGAAGTGAGCACATTGTTTACCTTCTATGACATCTTGATCAAATCCCTTATGGTTGTAATTTAATGTGGTCATGGGAGGAGGCAAGCACATATTTCACTTACTCTGCCATCTTGACAGGAATTTCATATTTGTTTGTTTTTAACATCTTCTGACATCATGATACTCTTCTAATCATCTATTTCTATCTTCATTTGTGTTACACATTTTCTTGAGTACCTTTCAATTCCTTTGTTGTTTTTTTACTTTAGTTTTCGATTAATTTCCTTAGTGGTTTTCTTGTGGATTGCAATTAACAATTTACCATAAAATCTAGTACAGATAATATCAACTGAATTTCAATAGTATACTAAAACCTTGTTTCAATACAACCCCATTTTCTCCTTTCTGTTTTGTTCTATCAAAGCCATACATATATCTATATGCATTATAAACCCATAAATACAGTTTTATAATTACTTTTAATTATTTTTATACAATTTTCTTTTAAATCAGAGAGTAGAAAAAAGTGCTACATAAAAATATATGTTTAGGTGTGGGCAGAGAATATGGCGGAGTGTGAGATGTCCTCCGATCTCCCCTCTTGAAACAACAATAAGCTGAACATCTAAAACTCGACAAAAAACACCCAAACTGCACACCACCATGTCTGAGTATGGGATCTGCGCATAAGAGCTACCACAGGTCAGAACCCTGGGTGTCGGGTGGTAGACTGGGAGAAATAAAGAAGCTGCTTCTTACAGCCACTGAAGTTCCTTGCAGAAGAAAGGGGAGTGGTGAGGGTGAGGTGACTGCACTGATCATCCTGCCTAGAAGTGCCAAAAGTTCTAGTAGCTGGCAGCAGGGCCCAGTCATCAGGGCAGAAAGCAGAGAATCAGGATGGGACAGCAGAGAAACAACAGTTTTCTTTTTCAAACCCAGTTGCAAAACCCAGACTGAGCCGCAGCCCCCAACTCCCAACCCAGAGGGCACCTCCCCACATACTGTCCGAGACTGATCACCACAGAACCCCAGGGAAATCTGAGCAAACGCTACTGAAACCTTTGCTAACACTGACAGGGACTGAAACTGAAAGTAGCAAGTGTGATTAAATATCTACAAGAAAATAAAAAAAGACATTTAGGATTTATATAAAGCAGGAATCCAAGAGGCTTAAAGGCCACCTACTGGAAACTAAAAAAAAAAAAAAAAAAAAAGCACCTTCTTTGCAGCAAGCTAAAGAGAGACCTTCATATAATTAATCTTCCTTGTGGAAAAACAAAAGAGTACACTTCCATTAATGCCCGGGTGGAGAAAAAGTTTATTAAACACCATGAACAACCAAGGTGACAAGGTATCTCAGAAAGAAAGAGAAAAATCTCCAGAAAATAAGCTTACAGACATAGAAATGTGTGACTTAAATGACAGAGAATTCAGGATGGTATTTCTGAAAAAACTCAATGAGATCCAAAACGACTCAAATCAACAATTTCAGGAATTAAAAACACAACTAGATGAGTAGATCAAGGAGGTTAAAACCCTCAAAAGAAACCAATAGAATATCTGGAGATGAAGAACACACTGCAAGAGTTGAAAAATGAAATAACAAACTTGGAAAATGAGTTGACCAAATAAAGGTAAAGGTCAGTGATATCAAAGACAGAAATCTAGAAATAAATCAGAAGGAAGAAGAGAGAAACCGAATAATGAAAAAAATGAAATAGAAATATAAGAACTAGCTGATACCATCAAGAAAGGAAACATAAAAATAACAGTATTACCAAAGGTGAGGAAAAAAAGCAGGGACTAGAAAGCATTTTCAGACAAACAGTGGATGATAATTTCCCAAATCTAAGGAATGAGCTGGACTTTGGAATTCAAGAAGTCAACAGAACACCCAATTACTTCAACTCAAAAAGGCCTTCTCCAAGACACATTTTATTAAAGTTATCAATAATCAATGACAAAGACAGAATTCTCAGGGCAGCCAGGGAAAAGAAGACGGTATCATATAAAGGAAAACCCATCAAACTTCTCAGCACAAACCTTACAAGTCAGAAAAAAATGGAATCAAATATTTAAACTATTGTGTGAAAGGAACTACCAGCCTAGAATAATGTATCCAGCTAAGCTCTCATTTAGATATAAAGCAGAAATAAAGACCTTTCCAGACATACAAAAATTGAGGGAATTCTCCACTACGAAGCCTGCACTAAAAGAAATACTGAAAGATGTCAGCTCATCTAAAAAAAAATAACAAAACAAAAAAATACGTAAGTAGGAGTAAAGTGACTATCAGGCATATAGAAGCAGATGAGTGAAACCCTTACAAAGAACAGGACATTATAAGTTTAAATAGTAAGAAGAGAATTGCTGTAGCAAGATAGTAATGAACATACAGCACACATATGGGCAAATTGAGGTAGCAATGACTGAAAGGGGGAGAATTCAAAGATACACATTAGCAAAGGAGAAAGAATATAAGGCATACACAGAAGAAAATGGATGACTGTATATATAACTATACTTTTCATATTCATAAGGGTAACCACACACCAAAGGTTCAGAACTGAAATATATAACATAAAACAAGAAGGACCAGAGGCAAAACTCACAAAAGCCAACCAAAATAAAAAAATTAAAAAACAAAAAACAAAAAACTAGAAACACAAGGACAAGGAAGCAATGGAAATATGAGTTACCAGAAAGCAAAAGATAAAATGTCTATAAGAAGACCTCATATTTCAATAATCACCCTAAATATAAATGGACTGAATTCACTAATAAAAAAGGCACAGAAATGCAGATTGGATCAAAAGCAAATACCAACCATATGCTGCCTACAGGAGACATACCTCAGTTCCAAAGACAAATATAGACTCAAAGTGAAAGAGTGGAAAATGATATTTCAAGCAAATGGCATTCAGAGAAAAGCTGGGGTAGTGGTACTAATATCGGAAGAAATAGACTTCAAAATAAAAAAGGTAAAGAAAGATATGAAAGGACACTTCATAATGATAAAGGGAATCATGCACCAAGAAGACATATCGCTTATTAATATCTATGCCCCCAATCAGGGAGACCCGAAATACGTAAAACAATTACTAACAGGACTAAAGGGAGAAACAGACCAAAACACTATCATAGTAGGGGACCTAAATATCCCACTGTTGGATATGGACCGATCATCCAAAGAGAAAATCAATAAGGAAATAATATTCTTAAATGACACATTAGACCAACTGGATACAATTGACATATCCAGAACCTTCCATTCCAGAACAGGTGCTTATACATTCTTCTCTAGTGCACATGGAACATTCTCAAGAATTGACCACATATTGGGACACAGAAATAGCCTCAACAAATATAAGAGGGTTGAAATCATACCAACCATATTCTTTGATCATCATGCTTTGAAGCTGGAGATCAACTGTAAAAAGAATGCAGAAAGAACCACAAATACATGGAGATTAAATAACATGGTACTGGAGAATTACTGGGTCAGAGAAGAAATAAAAAGAGAGATCAAGAGATACATAGAAACGAATGATAATGATAGTATACCAAATCAATACTTTTGGGATATGGCAAAAGTGGTCATAACAGGAAAATGCATATCATTACAGGCCTATCTCCAAAACCAAGAATGAGCCCAAATGAACAACCTAATGCTTCATCTTAAAAAAAAAAAAAAGAAAAAAGAAAAAGAAGAAAAAAAGAGGCCTAAAGTCAGCAAAAGGAAAGAAATCATTAAAATTAGAGCAGCAATAAATAAAATTGAAAATGAAACAAAGAAAATACAATAGAAAAAATAAATGCAACAAAGAGCTGATTCTTTGAGAAGGTTAATAAAATTGACAAACCCCTGGCTTGACTCACTAAAGAAGAAAGAGAAGGACACAAATAAACAAACCAGGGATGAAAGAGGGGGAAATTACAACTAAAATTACAGAAATACAAAGGATTATGCAAAAATACTAAGAAAAAGTATGTAATAACAAATTTAATAACCTAGAAGAAATGCACCAGTACTTAGAAAACTACAACCTTTCTAGACTGAATCTAGAAGAACTCCAAAATCTAAATAGACTAGTCAGCAGTATGGAAAGTGAAACAATCATCAAAAACCTACCAAAAAGTAAAAGTCCAGGACCAGATGGCTTCACCAGTGAATCCTACCAAGCATTCAAAGAAGATTCATGCTTATTTTCCTCAAACTCTTCCAAAAAATCGAAGAGGAGGCAATACTTTCCAACTTCTTTTATAAGGCTAATATTACTATGATACCAAAAGCTGGTAAAGGTAACACAAAAAAGGAAAACTAGACCAATATCTCTCATGGAGACAGAAGAAAAAATCCTAAATAAGATACTAGGGAACCAGATAAAGTAACATATTAAAAAAATTATACACCATGATCAAGTAGGCTTCATCCCAGGGGCACAGGGGATGCAAATCAGTTAACGTGATACACCATATTAATAAATTAAAAAATAAGAATCATATGATCATATCAATAGATGCAGAAAAAGCCTTTGACAAAATAAAGCAACCATTTATGATCAAAACACTTAACAAAATTGGTATAGAAGAAAAGTACCTTATCATAATAAAGGCCATATATGACAAATCCTCAGCCAACATTATACTTAACGGTGAAAAACTGAAAACCTTCCCTCTAAGATCAAGAACAAGGCAAGGTTGTCTACTATCACCACTGCTATTCAATATAACATTGGAGGTCCTAACAAGTGCAGTCAGGCAAGAGAAAAATATAAAAGGCATCCAAATAGGAAATGGAGAAGTCAAACTGTCACTATTTGTGGATGACATGATTCTCTATATAGAGAACCTAAAGACTCCACAAGAACACTACCAGAAACAATAAGCAAATACAGTAAAGTCTCTGGATACAAATTCAACGTTTAAAAATCTATAGAGTTCCTTTAGTCTAATAATGAAGCATCAGAAAAAGAATTGGAAAAAATAATTCCTTTTGCAATTGCACCAAAATGAATAAAATACCTAGGAATAATTCTAATGAAACATGCGAAAGACCTATATAATGAAAACTACAAGACCCTATTAAAAGAAATCAAAGAAAATCCAAAAACTGGCAAGATATTCTGTGGTCTTAGATTGGAAGAATCTACATAGTTAAAATGACCATATTACCTAAAGCATTATACAGATTTAATGCGATCTCCATCAAAATCTCATTGGCATTTTTTAAAGAAATAGAACCAAAAACTCAACATATTTGTATGGAAGCGCAAAATACCCTGAATTGCCAAAACCACCCTGAGAAAAAAGAATGAGGCTGGAGGCATCACTCTGCCTTACTTATAATTATACTATAAAGTGACAGTAATCAAAACAGCATGGTATTGGCAGCAAAACAGACACACGGATGAGTGGAACAGAATCGAGAATCAAGAAGTAAACTTATATTTATATGGCTAAATAATTTTTGATAAAAAAAGCCAAAAACATGCAGTGGAGAAAGGAAAGCCTCTTCAATAAATGGTGCTGGGAAATTTGGAAGGCCATCTGCAAAAGGGTGAAACTAGACTGCTGACTATCACCACACACCAAAATTAACTGAAAATGGATGAAGGGCCTGAATGTAAGGCCAGAGTCAATAAAATGCATAGAGGAAAACATAGGAAATAAACTCAAGGACCTTGGACTTAAAGAGGATTTTATGAATTTGACCTCAAAGGCAAGGGGAGTAAGAACAAAAATAAATTAATGGGACTACATCAAACTAAAAACTTCTGCTCAGCAAAAGAAATCATCAACAAGGTAAAGAGACAACCATCCCAATGGGAAAATATTTGCAAGCAACGCCTCTGATAAGGACCTAATGTTGAAAATATACAAAGAACTCATACAACTCAATAACAACATAAAAGCAAACAATTTAATCAGAACATGGGCAGAGGACTTGAACAGACACTTCTCCCTAAAGGGCATACAAATGACCAACAAATATTTGAAAATGTGCTCAATATCGATAGCTATTAGAGAAATTTCAATCAAAACCTCAAGGAGATACCATCTCACACCTGTTAGAATGGCTATAATCAACAAGACAAGTAATAGGAAATGCTGGAGAGGATGCAGAGAACAAGGAACCCTCATACACTGCTGCTGGGACTGCAAATTGGTATAGCCACTATGGAAAACAGTATGGAGGTTCCTCAAAAACCTAAGAATTGATCTACTTCATGATCCAGCAATCCCTCTACTGAGGGATTTACCCCCAAAGACTTGAAAACCCATATCAGAAAAGATATTTGCACATCAATGTTTATAGCAGCATTATTCACAGTGGCCAGGACATGGAAGCAACCGAAGTGTTCTACGATAGATGACTGGCTAAAGAAGCTGTGGTACATATATACAATGGAGTATTCCTCAGCCATAAGAAGAGACGAAATACTGCCATTTGTGACAACCTGGATGGACCTCAGGATAATCATGCTAAGCGAAATAAGCCAGACTGAAAAAGTTTAAAATCACATGATATCACTTACATGTGGGATATAAACCTAAACGCAACAAATGAACAGGACAAACAGAGACTCAGGGACATGAACAATGGACTAGTAGTTACCATAGTGTAGGGAGTGGGAGAGAAGGGAAGAGGAAGACAGGGTAAAAGGGTGTCAAATATATGGGGTTTGGGGGAGGGTTACTTGAGTAAATGGGATCAAATATATGGTAGCTGAAGGAAACTGATCTCGGGGTGGTAATCATACAATAGAATATGTAGATGTTAAATTATAATGTACACCTGAAAATTATATAATTGTATTAATCAATATTACCTTAATAATCTTAAAAAATATATGTTTATACTCTTTTTTATATTCTATAGTTACCTGTACTGGTGATCTTTATTTCTTCTTTTAGCTTCCAGTTACTCTCTCATTGTTTTCTTTTCTTTACTTTTTTTAAGTTCATTTTAAAGGATTCCTTTTAGTATTTGTTGTTGGTGAACACTACTAGCAATGATTTTTAGTATTTTTTGTTTATTTTGGAATTGTCTTAATTATTTCTTTATTTTGAAGTATAGTTTTTCTGGATATAGTATTCTTTAGGTTGTTTATCTTCATTCTTTATGTTTAGTTTTTTTCTATTTTATTTTCTTTGTGGTTGAATAATTTTTAACAATTATTTTAGAGCATGACAACTTAGTTTTACTCAGCTGAGTATTTCCAAAAAATAATTTTACTGTCCTCAATGGCTTCAGATTAGTAATGTAACTTGAACCATTGTTCTTCTATAGATAATGCATTGTTTCTCTCTGCTTCCTTTTGATATTTTATTTTAGTCTTTAGTCTTCAGAAGATTGATTATGATATATCTTTATGTGCATTTATTCTGTTTTTGATAAACTCAGTTCTTGAATTCATAGCTGTTGTCTTACTTAAAATTTGGGAAACTTTCATCCATTTTTTTGGAATATTTTTTCTCATTTGAGGACTTTTTAATGCCTAGTCCAGGATGTATAAGAAGCATCACACACACACACACACACTCACTCACACACACACACATACACACACTTAAGTCAATATCATGTATTCCTTAAGTATTGAGATCTGTAGCCTGTCTTTCTTATTTTATTCACATTTCAGAGTATTCTGACATTTACATTGTGTATTTTCTCCAGGTATTTTAGCCATCATTATCATGAAGTGGAGTGAATTTACTCCATCTCATCTGGAATTGGAAATTTTCAGAACAATCTTAGAAGTAGGCCTATCTGGTGGTGTTTGGGTGGGGAATGAATGGAGATGCTGACTGCTAATTCCTAACAATATTATTTTTTAATCTGTACCTGAAATTTTACCACTTATTTAATTAATTTAATCAACAAATGTGTTTGAGTATCTAATATTTGCCAGAAATCTTTCTCATTCTCTTGATGCAAACTTGATCAAGGGAAATCCAATCTATGCCCCAGAGTATAATATCTAGTGGGTGATCCAGTCAATACAGGAAGCACAGAGTCTTAGAGAAGCATAGAGAAGTACCTAAGTCAGACCTGGAGAAAAGTCAGGGAATGTTTCCCAGAGGGTAATTCTACATACATTAGTACCTAAAGGAAAAACACTTAGTCATGGGAAAAGTAGGAAAATATAATTATAGGAACAGAGAATACTTTTTCAAATTCATGAATATAACAGAATGCAACACACATTCAGGGACATACTTCATATATCCCCACTAGCCTAGTATATATACTCTCTCTAGCTTGCAACTAAGGATCCATCATGTTAGGTTTTATAATAAATTAGTGTCTGTGTTCAGAAATTTTACTCAATACTATGAGATTATTTTAGTGGTGAACGTGCTCTTACATATTCTAAGACAGCCTTCCACATAAGGATAATGGTACTCTTGCAGTGGCCTCCATATAATATTTCTCGTGTAACTAATACATCCTCAAATGTAATCAACATATTCAGAAATCTTTACTGAACATTTACTCTGTGCCCAGTGTACAGTATTCAGACTTGGAGAAGAATGTAGATTACCATGAAAAATGTGAAAAAAACTATAGACAAATTCAAATAAAAGTAGAATTATATGTTAAATAGTGTGATATAATGAAAAGTGTACAATGAATAGAGTGAGTTCACTAAGATCTGAATTCAAGACCTAGCTTGGTCTGGAATTCTCTGCATATTCTTGGACAGTATCCTTCACTTTCAGGACTTCAAGTTATTCATTTTTAGCACAAATATGGTAGACTAAGTGATTTCCAGGTTTTTTTTTCAGAGCTATGCTTCTCTCACTGTTAAGTTTAGCTTAAGAAGTGCTAAATAAAATATAACAAAGGAAAACTTAACAAAAACCTTAATGCATGACAGTGCCACATTATTAACTAAATGCAGAAGTATTATATAACTTATGCATCTCCCAAACCAGAAATATTCCAGCCACAGAAACCAGTCTGTTTTCACCTTAATTCCTTTATTTTTCTTATACAGTTTCTTATAACTTTTGCATAAAGCATGACTTTTTTCTTCGGCCTTATATTCAATAGCAATGAATTACTTACTATAGGCTAGGTACATACAACCACCAAAATCTATGCTCTTCTCCACTGTGCTAAGTTACCAATGGAATGCCACCCATTCAGTTTTTTAGTAGATGACATTTTTCCACTCTAGTGGCCTGAAACATACAAGGCATTGGTCCTGGAATGAGAGAAAAATGACATTTTATTTCATTGTAGTGTACCTGAACTTCTAATCATTACATCTTCCTGGAGTTATGTAAATGAAGAAGTAAAGAAGTAAATGAACATAAAGCTACTGTAGGGATATTGGATTCTACATGGAGCATTGGGGTTTAAAAATAAAATTAGTAACTGTTTTCCTTCCCTGGGTCTTATTTTCTAATATAACTAGCCTTGTGTATAAATGGGAACAGAGAAATAATAAGACTAGCTATAGGTAGCTTAGGCCTTTATGTTACTATCATCAAGGAATAGTAAGCTTTACAGCAGATCTGGATTTATGCATGTACTAAATAGTTTATTAGCCAACAGTTATTATTTCAGACTTCAAAGTGTCCTTCAATTGGAGTTCCGTTTGAAATTCTACCACTAAATTCTTTCAATTAAGATATTTTATTCTTTAATATTTTCTCTTAAGTACAGATACACTTGCAAGAAAAACTATTTTAAGCTATAACTAATCACTAATATTTCAATGCCAATTTGTTCATTATGTTATTGATTCTATTGCTAAAAAGAGACTGTAGCAGGAGAGCTATGAAAGAACAGTACTGGTGAAATGTCATTTAGTGAAGACTTCATTAAGAAAGTATAACAAATATAATTTTAATGGATGAGTATTATTTCTTTAGGTGCGAAGAATGGAATGGATATAGCACAATGAGATTACAAGCTTAATGAGGGCAGAAACCATGTCTGTCTGTATACCACCTTATCATCAGTATCTAAAACAATGCCTAATACATTAAAGGCATGCAAAATGTTGCATTCATTAATATCCATTATATTTAGATGGAAACTTGCATTCTGACTCCAAGATAAGGATTTGCACTTGAAGGTACATGACATGAGATAACTAGGGAAAGCGCCCCAAGTCCGTTATATACTCCATATAATGACTGTTATAGGTGGAGAAAGAAAGAAAAGGCTAATTTCATGTAGTAAAAAATTCTTATCAATTCCCATCTCTCTTTCCCGTCAAACCACAACTCATCTGCTCCACACTTCCTCTATCATCAGTGCACCTGTCTTTGGGGAGGTTCACTTAATACTTTCTTCTCTCATCAGAGAGATGGCCAGGTGACATAGAAAGATTGTTAGAATGATAATCTGATTTCTAGCTACATTTCAAAGTCTAATTAATATTGGGATTCTTTATCCCCAAGCAAGTTACTTCATTACTTTGTGCCTGTGCCTCACCAAATGAGATCATGAATTTGAAGATTCAAATGATTTTAAAAATTTCTGTGGATAAATTCCTCCATCACTAACACCAGTAAATTAGGCCTTACATGAGCAGGAAACTTATTATAGTTATTGTTGCTACCCTTTCTGAAAAAGTAGTGTTCTTCAACTATCTCTGCTCAGTCCCAAGTAAGAAACGTAAAACTCAGACACTACCAAAAGAGCACAATGTGGTGAGGATATTTTGTTCTCAAGCTTTTTGGTGTCTGAAACCAGCAGTTATCTCTAGCTGGCGTTGCCAAGTAGAGGTAGGAAATAATCATGGTCTTGCAGTTGGAGAAAAAAGGATGTGATCTCCAATCTAGATGGATTATAATCTACCTGAAAGCTATTTGCAGAGCTAGTAATTCAGGAAGGGCTGAAATCTTTAAATAAAATGTAAAGCAATTTAAAAGTCAGAGTCTCTAGGTAATATAATATAACTATATGACTGTGAAGGAAAACTGGGACTATCCTGGAGAGGAGTGACAAGGCATGGATACTTGCAGTGAGATTTCCCGAGTAAGATTCTCTGCTGGTCCACTGCTGGTATAGTCTGTGTTTCAATGGAGATAAAAGTTGTTTGTCAAGAGACTTGAACTCATGATCCTACTGTAGACACAATAGCAAATAATGTATTTGTAGGAGGTAAATAAAAAGTTTGATCATTTCTTAATGGTCAAATGCACATAAAGAAAGTATATACATTTCTTTTTATTATTAAATTTATTGAGGTGACATTGGTTAATAAAATTATATTGGTTTCAAGTGTACAATTTTATAATACATATATGTATATTGAATTGTGTGTTCACCACCCAAAGTAAAATATCCTTCCATTACCATATAGTATAAACATTTCTTATAGAATTATAATGAAGATTAAATGATAGAATATATGTAAAGTACCTGGAACATAAGAAATGCTCAGTAAATTTAATCATTATCGAATACTTATGTCATTTGGTATAAGTTGCAAGATATGAAATGCAATGAAATTTGAAGTCAACAAGGAATAGAGAAGTAAGGATAGCTTCCTGGGGTAGACAGAATTTGAGCAGAGCTTTGAAATATATTTATATTTCCCAACTCAGAAGAAATACATGAAACAAATTAAAATAACAGCATGTGTTGCGATATTACTATATACCAAATATATACATTGCATATATTATCTTATTTCTTTGAATATACACAAAAATGGTATACATTGTACAATGGAAGAAGCTGCAGATCAGATAAATTAGGAAATGCAACTCATAAAGTATCAGATGAAAAAGAATTTTAAATAGATAGGTGTGGGATAAAGCTTATAAATAAGCCTCTCCAACTTCTGGGGGAAAAGAACAGAAATACATTTTCCCTTTAAAAATAAAACTCAATCATAACTTAAAAAAGTGCTTACCAGCTAGATTTTAAAAGTTAAAGAAAAGCCTTAAGGCAAATGAAAGTTTTTGCTTTGATTGAACTGTTTTCAATTTTTTTTTTTTTGAGAAAAATTAAGATTTATTGAAAGTACATTTTAGGAGACAGACTATGCTAAAGAAGGCTGCAGCCCTGTGAAACTTAGGAGATAAAGAGATAAGATAGTATACCCAACAGGGAGGGGCAGGTTTACAGCCAGAAACACTGAACTGTTTTCAAGTTTCTGACACCAAATAGAAGAATATGGAATTCTAAGATAACATGCTTTACTTTTCTATAATTCATGTTTTATCTTTCAGTTTTGGATTTTGGAAACATTGTTTATATAAGCCATAGAGCAGTGGTTACTGATAATTAATAATTATTTTTAAATTGAATCGGTTCGATAAGAATTCTTCAGTAATAAGTTTATTAGGCTATTTCTTAAAGATCCATTGTGGCAACTTCATTCTGGCATCAAGACAAGTGTGGAAGGTTTTTTTAAACATGTAAATAACATTGCTTTTAAAACCTAAATGCAATGCAATATTTTTGGCATAATTTTTGTTTTATTTTATTATCACTTTTCTTCCATGTGCTCAAGACAGGAGAAATAATGTAACATAGATAAATAGGCCAGATGATACCACATAATTATAAAAGTTAGGTCACAAACTTCTGCGTGAATTTCCTAATCCATGGCTGATATAACAAAAATGTCATAGACTGGGTTGCTTAAACAGCATCTATTTCTCAGAGTTCTGAGGCTTAGAAGTTCAAGATCAAAATGCCATCAGGTTTAGTGTCTGGTGAGAGCCCACTTTCTGACTCACAGACAGTGGTCTGCTCACTCGTGGAAGGAGAAGGGCACTAACCCCCTAGTTACCTAATCACCTCCCAAGTGTCCTAACTCTAAATACCATGACACTGGAGATTAGGTTTCAACATATGAATTTGGGGGGGGGGCACCTAAACATTCAGTTTATAGCATTAATTCAATGATTCACAATATTCGTGAGAAGATAATACATGATTTTCAATATGTTATCCCTGGATCACATAGGAACTTAATTAGAAATGTAAATTTTTAACCCAGTAGGTCTAACCCAGACCTACTGAATGAGAAAATCTGTGGCTGGGGCAGTCTCCCCAGATGATTCCAAAGCATGCTCAAGTTTGAGGACCACTGTGTTAAGATGGGAATAATAAATTCTGTCTGGATTGATTTGTGACTAGATAGAGAAAAATACTTTGAGGTAGGCCTTAAAAAATGAGTTAGAATTTTGTATGCCATACTTCTTCCTCTGGCTAAAGAGAATTTGATATATTTGGAAAATTAATAGAGGTGACATTGTGATGTTATGGGAAAGAGTATCAGCTTTGTACTTTCATATAGGATGCCTTCCAGGAGGATAATTTGGCATTACACATCAAAAGCCTAGCAATTCCACTTTTTAGAATTTATTCAAAGAAAATAGCTGTGCAAATGTACAAAGATGGATGTGCAAAAATGTTTATCAAGGCATTGTTTCTAATAATGAAAAAATGAGAATCTAACTCCATGTCCACCAGCAAATTGAATGATGATACATAATTCTGATGGAATTCTAAGTATACATTAAATGATTATTTAGAGGCTTATTCATTGGTAGGACACTATATTCATAATAATTATGATTAAATACAAACTATGTTTTTAAAAGTATATATATAATCAAATTTAGTTAAACTATCTCTACATGTATTCATTTATAGGTCTATAGTATAGAAAAAAAAGAAAGTTGTACACCAAAATGTTAACAATGGAAATATTGGTGATAGATATGTATATATTTTGGTTTGCTTTTGCTTATCTCTATTTTCTAATAAGAAACTCTATTCCTTGTGTGAAGAAATAATGAAAGTTTGAAAACAGCCTAATGTAAAACTTTTAAGCACACTTTTTATACAATATTATTATTAGGGACTAGAAATACTCATTCTGTTTTCAAAAACACTGTATTTGTCCTGGAATATTTGGAAAGAACTAATCCCGCCTGCGGTAACAGTTCACTGTCAAGTTTAGTGTTCTAAAATCTGGCATAAATTTATTTCTGAAAGTTTGTATGATTATTATTATATAATTACAAAAATATGGTTTTCAATGAGAAGTTCTTGGAAAAATAAAAATTGCTCTGTAATAGAAGGCAAGAGATTCTGGTTAAGCCTTTGTCACTAATTTTCTGTGTGAATTTGAAAAATTTAATCTCCATGTTTTTGGCTTTTGTTTCCTCATTTATAAAAAGTGGCAGGATCAGAAGTCTTGATGACCTTTAACAGATTTAATATTCTAGGAATTTATAATAAATTTAGAAACCAAACTATTTTCAGAGAACTATGCGAGGAAGTATGGAGGCTGAAAAAAATCTAAACTCCAAAATGCCCTTTAAAGAATTCTCCTGGTATTACACAGGAGGTTGTTGATTCTTCTCTCCTTTACTGTGATTTCTTTCTCCCTTAACTGAATTCTAAAATGAATTATGAGTTAAACGTCAAAAGATATCTGGACGTTGGTATACTTACGACATCTGGTGGTCAATTCAAACATCGCTGCTAAATCCTAATTCCCCAGACACTCATTCCTTTCCTCTCAGTTGGGACTTTTCCCCCTGGTTCATTCATCCGTCATACATTAAGTCATTCATTTTACAAGCACTTAGTGGAGAGCAATTATGTTTAGGACACTCTTTACTGGATACTTTACTATGGAGTAAAGGAAGAAGAATGAATTTTTGATATGTATATGGCTGCAATCTATTTAGGGCAACAAAATAGACTCCATGGAAAAGTAAATAAACACAGCATGCTAAGTGTGTTAGTGCATTCCAAGTAAAGAAAATGATCAAGATTATGGATACTATGAGGCCGTAGGAGTGACCTGTGGTTTGGAGAGATCAGGAAAGGCTTCTTGGAGGAAGTGAGCCTTGTCTTTCTTACAGTTTCCTCGTCTGTAAAATAGTGGTAATAATTTAGTGTTGCATCAGTTTGCTGTGAGGAATTGATTGAGAGATTGTGTGTACTTAGTTTAGCACCTTGCTTAACGTAGTCATTCAGTGATCGTTTATTATTATAATAGAACGGAAGATAATCAGGGAAGGATTCATTTATATTAACTGTTCCCTAAACCTTATTTAAAAAATAATTCAGGTTCAACTTTAATGTTGGTTTTTTAAATTTTAACTGACTATATAGAACATTTATTTTAGTTAGTTCAGTGAATAAACAAACCATAAAAAAGATACTGTTGGCTCTAATTAGAGTTTGCTTGATGAATTGTTTAACTCAGCAAAATAGTCAACTCAGTGAAGAAAAACATTCAAAGTAGTTGTTTACTTCATGAGCTGATTGACTGCAATGAACTGTCAGTTAGTAAATGCAATCTGTTTGAAAATCCCATGTAGTCAGTATAAAAGCATCAAATAGGTTGTTTGGCATTGTATGAGCTATGTGTGGATTGACTGAATTTTTAAACTTTTTAATTGGTTGTGTTTGGGGTTAAGTAGGCACTATCTTAGGTCATATGTTGCTTTCAATAGTTAATGTTAACTCTACCTCAGTTCTCCTTTAATTACATAAAATGTGAAACTAACTGCCTTTGCAAGCAATAAAAATACAAGGAAATATTAAAATCTCATTTATCTTTCTACAATCAGATGTATAAATTTCCTAAAGATTTCAAACATTTGGATAGTTAAACTATCATTTGCAAGGTTAAAATAAGTTGTAATGTAGTGTCTTTTTGCCTAAAGTAATATTGTTCTGATCCAAAAGAAAATCAAGAACAAATACCATGACATATTAGAAATGAATGTCTAACCTGGTAAAGAAAGATTTAAGAGAGGACAGGACTGCTGTCTTCAGATATTTGAAGAGTTTCATGTGTAACAGGCAGTAAATTTTATTTGGCTTTGACAGGCAAAATTGAAAATGTTGAAATGACAGGGATACATTTTTTTCTTTTTCTTTTTCTTTTTCAATTACAGTTAACCTTCAATATTATATTAGTTTCAGGTGTACAGCATAGTAGGTAGACTAACATATGAAGTGATCCCCATGATAAGTCTTCTACCCACCTGACACCATACATAGTTATTACCATATTATTGACTATATTCCTTAAGTTGTATTTTATATCTCCATGACTATTTTGTAACTGTCAAGTTGTACTTAATACCTTCACCCTTTCTATACATCCTCCCACTTTCTCTCCAATCTGGCAACCATCAGTTTCTTTTCTGTATCTATGAGTGTTATTCTGTTTTGTTTGTTCATTTATTTTAAGTTTCCACATATAAGGGAAATCATGGTATTGGTCTTTCTCTGTTTGACTTATTTCACTTACCATAAAATCCTCTAGGTCCATCCATGTTGTCACAAATGGTAAGATTTCATTATTTTTTATGGCTGAATAATATTCCATTATATATATATAAAATGTACCACTTTTTCTGTATCCATTCATCTTTTGATTGGAGCATTTAATCCATTTACATTTAGAGTAATTATTAACATTTATGTAGTTATTGCCATTTTATTGTTTTCTGATTGTTTTTGTAGTTTTTTTTCTGTTCCTTTCTTATTCTCTTGCTTTCTTCTCTTATATGTTAATGACTTCTGGAGTTTTGAGTTTAGAGTCTTTTCTCTTTATTTTTTGTATATCTCTTGTAAATTTTGGGTTTGTGGTTACCATATGCTTTATATATACCAAGCTATGTTTATAGCACTGTATTTTAAATTGATAGTCACTTAAATTGGAACACATTTTAAAATCACTACTGTTTTTACTCACCCACTCCACACATTTTGTTGCTGTTTCTTACTTATTTTGTGTGAGTATTTGTGTGTATCCCTTAATTTATTATTGTAATTACACATGATTTTCCTACTTTTGTCTTTTAACTTTTGTACTAACTTTAAGGTTGGTTGATCCACTGCTTTTATTATGTGTTTGCCTTTGTCAGTGAGAATTTTATTTCCTTGTGACATTTTCTTATTCATAATTTTTATTTTCTTCTTCTTAAAGAATTCCCTTTAACATTTTTTGTTGTTGTTATATTGGTTTGGTGGTGCTGAACTCCTTGAGTTTTTTATTTATCTCTCCTTTGATTCTAAATGATAGCTTTACTGGGTAGATTAATCCTGGGTGTATGTCCTTGCTTTTTATTATTTTAAATATTTTGTGCCCATTTCTTTTAACATGCAAAGTTTCTGTTGAGAAATCAGCTGACAGTTTTATGGGAGCTCCCTTGTAGCTAACTAATGGTTTTTCTCTTGCTGCTTTTAAGATTCTCTTTGTCTTTACATTTCAGCATTTTAATTATGATGTATCTTGAATCTTTGGCATTTTAATTATGATGTCTTGGTGTGGGCCACTTTGGGTTCATTTTGTTTGGGACTCTCTGTGCCTCCTGAACTTGTATGTCTATTTCCTTCACCAGGTTAGGGAAGTTTTCAGTCATTACATCTTCAAATATGTTTAAAGTATCTTGCGCTCTCTCTTTTCCTTCAGGTACCACTAAAGGAATGTTATTATGTGAATGTTATTATCATTGATGTTGCCCCAGAGGTCCCTTAAGTCAGGAGACCCAAACCCCAGGCTGCAGACTGGTACTGGTCCATGGCCTGTTAGGAACTAGGCTGCACAGCAGAAGGTGAGCAGCAGATGAGCAAGCCAAGTTTCATCTATATTTACAGCCTCTCTCCAGTGCTAATTAGCATCACTGCCTCAGCTCCACCTCAGATCATTCAGCATTAAATTCTCATAGGAGCACTGGTCCCTGGAGCTAAAAAGGTTGGGGACTGTTGCACTATCCTCGGGTTTTTTTTTTTTTAATGCTTTTTTCCTTTATACTGTTCCAATTGGGTGCTTTCTGCTACTTTGTCTTCCAAATCACTGATTTGATCTTTTGCTTCATCTAATCTGATATTGATACCCTCTAATATTTTCTTCATTTCAGTTATTGTAATATTCACTTCTGACTAGTTCTTTTTTATGCTGTCTATCTCTTTATATTTACTATCTCTTTGTTCAAGTTCTTCCTGAGATTATCTATTTTTCTCAAAGTTAATTGAGCATTCTTATAACCAATGTTTTGAACTCTGCCTCTGGTAGATTGCTTGCTTCCATTTTGTTAAGTTCATTTTCTGGAACTTTGTTCTGTTCTTTTATTTTGGACATGTTTCTTTGTCTCTTCATTTGGGCTGCTTTTCTGAATTTGTTTTTATGTATTAGGTAGAGATGCTATGTCTCCTAGTCTTGGCAGAGTGGTCTTATGTACTGTAGGACCCAGTGCATACAGTTTCCCTGTTCACCTGAGCCAGGTGCTTTAGGTGTGTTATTTGTGTGGGTCGTATGTGCTCTCCAGTTATAGTTGAATACTGATTGCCTTTGGCAAGTAAATGGGTGGCACTGATCCTCAGACTGACTAGCTGTGAAGACTTACTGTGATTACAGTGAACAATCTTTTGCATGGGGGCTTACCTCCTGGAGAAAGGTTCACTTTAGCAGAACTCTGGTACCTGCCAAGTATACACTTTGGGTGTGTTGTTTGTGGTGCCAAGTAGATGGTGCTCTGCTCTGGTCTGAAGCAAGCAACGAGGTATGTTGGTTCTGGGATTTCTTAGCAGGGGCTTCTGTGCAGGCCAAGGCCAACCACTGCTTGTGATAGGCCTGGAGCCACCTGGTATGAGCTAAAAAGTGGTTGGCATCTGCCCATGCTGAGCTTGGAGGCACCTGGGAGTGGTTATGCTGTGAACCGAGGCCAGCTGCCACTAGTGCTTTGCTTAGGATGGCTTGGCAAGAGGAACAGGGCATACTGAGGCCAGTTGATGCTTGTTTGGGGTTTGCAAATCTTTGAGGAAGATTTTAGGAAATACCACTAATGAAATATTATTCAGTCATAAAAAATAATTAAATCTTACCATTTACTACAACATGGATGGACCTAGAGGGTATTATGCTAACTGAAATAAGTCAAAACAGAAAGACAAATACCATGATTTCACTTATATGTGGAAACTTAAAAACAAAATAAACAAACAAGTGAAACAGAAATAAACTCATAGAGAAGAAACTATGATCACCAAATGGAAGAGGAGCTAAGGAGTGGGCAAGAAAGGTGGAAGAAATTAAACACAAATTTCCAGTTATAGAAACAGATATGTAAAACACAACTTAGGGAATATAGTCAATGATGTTGTAATAACTATGTATGATGCCAGATGGATACTAGACTTATTGGAGTGATCATTTCAAAAGGTACATAAATGTCTCATCATTATATTGTACACTCTGAAACTAATATTATATGACAACTATACTTAAAAATATTTTTAAATGTGACCATTTACATTAATAGCTTTTCACTGAGCTTGCCCTGAGAACTGAAGTAGAGATAGCCCCTTTTGTTGCATCTACCACCAAATACCCTCTAGCTCTTCACATACTCTGGGTAGCTTTTTAAAACAGTTGAAAGGATAGTCTCAATTAACATAAATGTCTGAAGCTACTATAATTCTGTAAATAAACACAGACTTTTAAAGTTACAGAAGCTTCTGGAAAGTGCCATGACAATAATTAGAGCTAATTTTGTCCTCAGCCAAATTCTGAAGGTGACAAATGTTATCTGAGCTATACCATCTTTTTCTAGCCCCTATTTTTCCAAGGTCTGGTGACCTGCCAGCCTTTCCCCAGGTTTGTATCCTGTGTTTCATTCCTAACAGACTCACCTCAGCTAATCTCTGATAAAGTTGCAATTTAAAATGGATTAAGTTTTCTCTCTCCCAGGGTTGATGATAGGAAATCAGATAGATTTCAAACTTAAAATACAGATGGAGACAACTGAAAAGCTGAAATGTGGAACACCTTGAGTGTTGAAGTGTATGTTTGGGGGCTATTTTCTAGTGAGGTCTTGCTTGTTGGTTATCTCTGTAAGTTTGATTAGTCCCTCTGACTACTAAAGAGAAAACCTGATTGAGGTTATTACCAAAATATCTATCTTTTAGATTCCTGAAAATATGTTCTAAAATACTGTTATCCATTTGTAGATTGGCATATTATTTTCACTTTACATATGAGACATTTTGAATTTATGAAAGTTCATACTTGAATACTTCTTTGGTAGAAAGTAAATGCATTTATATACTCAAGTATGGATTGACATGCCCTTGATTTGATTCTTACTCTATTTTCTGCAGATATCATCACTCAGATGCTTTCCTTAAGGAAGGAACATAAATCTTCAAGATGCGAAGTAACAACAAACAGTACAAGAGCAAAGTGCACTGATCTTCAAATGCCATTTCAGTACTCTCTCTATGCAACCACTTACATCTTCATATTCATCCCTGGTCTTCTGGCCAACAGTGCAGCCTTGTGGGTTTTGTGCCGCTTCATCAACAAGAAAAATAAAGCCATCATTTTCATGATCAACCTCTCTGTGGCTGACCTTGCCCACGTGCTGTCCTTGCCCCTCCGGATTTACTATTACATCAGCCACCACTGGCCTTTCCAGAGGGCACTTTGTCTGTTGTGCTTCTACTTGAAATATCTCAACATGTATGCCAGCATTTGCTTCCTGACATGCATCAGCCTTCAGAGATACTTCTTTCTCCTCAAGCCCTTCAGGGCCAGAGACTGGAAGCATAGGTATGATATGGGCATCAGTGCTGCCATCTGGGTCATTGTGGGTACCACCTGTTTGCCACTTCCAATTCTGAGAAGTACTGGCTTAGCCAATGACACTGAATCCTGCTTTGCCGATTTAGGGCTTCAACACATTAGCATGGCTTCCTCCATTGGCATGGTAACTGTAGCTGAACTTGGAGGATTCATATTACCTGTTATAATTATTACTTATTGCACATGGAAAATGAGAAAATCTTTACAGGAATTCCGAGTTCCCCCTCAGAATACCAAAGAAAGAAAAAAGGCTTTGTGGATGGTCCTGATGTGTGCAGTGGTGTTCATTGTGTGTTTTACCCCTTACCACCTCAACTTCCCACTCTTTATGATGGTGAAGCAACATGTCTTTTCAAACTGCTCCTTTATTAAGAGTACTGCATGTTTCCATATCATTTCTTTGTGTCTTGCAAATCTGAATTGCTATCTTAATCCAGTTGTATATTATTTTATGACCTCAGAATTTCGTGATAGATTTTCGGAACATGGTGGCCTGGTTCTCCAGCCATGCATAAGATGCAAGGACAGTGTTTTGGAAATTCATCACAAGAAGGAAGATCTTCAAACTATCTCTCTTGAATTTTTGGATGATTCCAAGACAATGTAATTAAACAATTAGTTAGAACGACCTATATATTCTATGTCACCGTGATTTTTTTTCTTAAAAAATGGTTTTGTTGAGTGCCTTAAGAAATCATGGCCCCCTTCCCTTCATTCCCAAAATGATCCTTCTGAAGTAACTATTCATTCCTATATTTTCTATCCATATGGAAACATATTCCATGAAGCCCAGAGGAAATATTTTTCTTTGCAAAAAGTGATGAGCATAGAATGAACTGAACACCTGTTTCTCAACAGTGGGTCCAGGCTTTTCACCTTTTCTGTAAAACAGAAACAAACAAAAACAAAAACAAAACAACAAACAAAAAAACAAAATGTAAATTGAAAACAGGAGGACATAGGAGTGTTTCAAACACTTAAAAATGTATAGGAGAGCAATATTATCCTGGTTTTATTTAAAAAATATACACTACTTGAACAAAGTAGATTAAAGAGGAAATTATTATTAATAATAATAGGAATTATGAGAATTAATATTCTTATAACTTGAAATATCTAGGAGACTTTCATTTTCTCCCCTTGGGAAAACAAAAAGAAAATCAGATTCATCCCAAATTTCTCAAAAGTATCAAGAAATTCACACAAAACACATACACCTTAAACATGAAATAAAGTTGTGTCTGACATATTCCACAAACTACAGAGTTTCAGGATTTGCAATGAAAGCTCTTTGCTTGAATGTCTCTCAATGTGTGTGATATGTCACATGCTTTTACATATTGGCACTCATTCAGACAATATTATGTTATATTTGTTTATTACAACCAACTGTGCCATGGTCTGCCTTGATTAATTAATCTATATACAATGGCAGTCAAAATTTTGCTTGATAGATTTAAACAGAATTAATGGAGACCCATGCACATGCATTTAGTTTTTCAGGTGTACTTCATTTCTCCCAGGTAAAGATGTATATAAGGAGAACATTGGTGAATTTAATTCAAAATGCAAAATGAAAATTACTTTTTTAAAAAAAATTGTGATTAAATAATTTTGTAATATACATCATTCCCATTGGGAAATTTAAAACTTAAAATTTTATACATTGGGCTTTATTAAAATAGTACTTAAAAAGCAGTGGTTAGTTTTATAAAATAACACTTATGTGCTGGAGAACAATATTTCTCAGTCGACGATGAACCACATGTTCCCATATGATTATAAGGGGGTCGAAAATTTTTTGTCACCTAATGACATCATAGCCATCATAACATCATGCAATTGCTCACATTTTTGTGGTAATGCTGGTGTAAATAAACCTACTATGCTGCCAGTTATATAAATGTATGGCACATATGATTTTGTACAGTACATAATATGTGATAATGATAATAAATGACTTTGTTACTGGTTTATATATTTACTATGTTTTTATTATTACTTTAGAGTGTACTCTTTCTACTTATGAAGAAGAATTTACTGTTAAACAGTATGTGATATAACACCAGCAGCAGGCTTATACATCTCCTGCTTACCATGTCTCTTGATTGTGCTTGATTTAAACCTGTGGTGTTTTGTGTTATTGTGTTATAACATGCTGTATAGGCTTGTAGCCTAGGAGAAATAAACTATATATACCAGATAGCTTAGGTGCGTAGTAGGATATATCATTTAGGTTTGTGTAAGTACACTATATGATGTTTGTATAACCACAAAATTGCCTAATTATGCATTTTTAAGAATGTATTTCCATCATTAAGTGGTACATGGCTGCATAAAAATTTATTTTCATATCTTTATATGATTGGAAATTCACAAAATGTTTTCTTTGTGTTAATTTTGTGTAAAAGTGATTACCTATCCAAAAAAAAAAAAAGGCTGAAACTTAAGTTCTCTGAAGTCCTCTAGGGATTTATATTTTGCACAGTTGTATCCCATAGAAATGTTCGAGTAGCTCTTTAAGTACCTAAATATTTAAAACACCATTTTAGGTGGAATGTTTCTAAATTATATTCTTTTCTACTCACTTTAAGCAATTTGTTTTAAACAAGAGAATATGTATGTGAAGGAAACACTAATCCAGATTCAGACCAGGATCCTAGTTTCAGGTGTGTCACTGATAAGCTATGTGGCTTTTTTTTTTTTTATTAAATTTATTGGGGTGACATTTGTTAGTACAATTATATAGGTTTCAAGTGTACAATTCAATAATATGTCATATGTGTATTGCATTGTATGTTTACCACCCAAAGCTATATGACTCTGAGCAAATTACTGCCCTTTGGGTTTTATTTTTATTATCTGTCCATAAGGGAACTAGACTATATATATATATATATATATATATATATATATACACACACACACACACACACACACACACACACACACACATACATACATATATACATACATACATACATACATACATATATACATATATATTAACTTGTGATATTAAGGCAATATCAAGACCCCTGAGGGTAACACAAGGAGCCATTTACCTTAACCCATACCATGAGTTAGTTAGGTCTAGACTTTCTGAGCAGTGAGTTGTGATTAGAGTTAAGGATCTCTGAAGAAATCAAATATCAGAAATTGACCATAGCCTTAGGGAAACAATGAAGATACAATAGTACATGATGTCTTCTATGGACGAATTCCATAGATGGAAGGCAAGGTCTCCAGAGCTTTATGAAGGAATAGATTTGAAACAAACTCAGAGGAATCTACAATTGTAAAAGAGAGAGTTTAGGGCAGGAATAGGTAATCAGGCAGCACTGTTTGGACATGAATACATTTGTTGAGGGGCATTTAAGGGTTTAAATTACTTCATTCAATTCAGCTCTACAGTCTAGTTAAACATATCATAATATCAAATCTGCATAAATACCGCATAAATATGAAATATGCAAATATTCAGTCTCCTGAAAAAGTCATTAAACATACACGCTTCTGCTTTTTCCCAGTTTCTCTATCATATATGCCATTGTTTTTCCTCTATCTAATCTTACAAATTAAGATTCAGCTTAAATCCTTCACTGTAAAACCACATTATCTCCTCTATACAGTAAAGTCCTTGAAGGCATCCCTCAAAGAGAGTATAATATGTTGTACTCCACAACATGTTGGAATTGAACCTAATTTCTTACCAGGATATTAAGACTTTGATAGTAAGTTTCTGTTGCTAGATTAATTAAGACTTGAATATTTCTCTCACTTTGAGAGACTGCATTTGAGGTAAAAACTAGTGAGTTTGTTGATAAATGGTTATCCTGTAGTTAATCTAGTTCTATCATCAACAGACAAATAAATGGTAGCTACTACATAAATGCTTGTTGAATGATTTACAGAGAACAAGCTGATGGTTACTAGATGGGAGTGGGGTGAGGGGCTGGGTGAAAAAGATGAAGAGATTAATAAGTATAAATTGGTAGTTATAAAATAGTTATATCACCATAAATAAAGTATAACATCAGGAATATAGTCACTAATATTGTAATAATTACGTATGGTGCCAGATGGGCACTAAACTTATCAGAGGAATCACTTCATAAAGTATATAAATGTCTAACCAATATGCTGTACACCTGAAACTAATATAATATTGAATGTCAACTATAATTGAAAAACAAAAATAAGAAAATAAATTTAAAAAATAAAAAAAAAATATAAAAAGAAAATATATAGTGATTAGTTAGATATCCAAAAGAATAGTCCCTATAAATTTGACATCAATAAATGTCACAAGATTTATGCACTCATTCTCTCAGCCTTTAATTACCATGATAGCCATTAGGAGCCAAGGGCCTGAGAAAAGATTCTTTTTTTCTCAACTTTATTGAGGAATAACTAACAAATATAACTATATGTATTTAAATTATACAACATAATGATTTGGTATACATATTCAATGTACATCTGCTACTAAAGTCACTGTATTTTGGCAAATTAGTTGATTTGTTGAATACAAACGGGGCCAAAATTTGGCTCACTCTTGGTTGACTAGATAACCATATTACAGTAGACTCTGACTTTTGTAGTTCTGTAAAATGTGTTTGTAAGCTGTATATTAAATATTAAAACATTAAAATGTTTCTGGAAGTTTAATGCATTTTTGTTTTGATGTTGTGGTTGCTATTAACAAAGGGTTATATATGCCTTCTTTTCTCAGTAAGGAAGTGGAGGTGTGAAGGAGTAGGTACAAAACAATGATAATGTCTTATAAGATCAGTTACTTTTTCACTCTCTCATCTATATTCCCAATTATTTCTTTCATTTCCAAAAGATTCAATAAAGTGCTGCTAAAATAAGACCTGTGTGAGCTTCATACAAATTGTTCATAGTGCCACCTTTGTATTTCCTCTAGTAGCCAGAAACCTGCTCTTGCTCTTGCCTCCTCTCCAGTTCTACTTCTAGGTTGCCTATCTGTAATTTCTCTGTCATCTCTGGGCCATTCTTCTCTTTGGCCAGTGGTGGCTGCCCAGTTAAATTTTCATTGTATATTTGTGGGCTTGTCCCACCTGGAAGTCAACGAGAAATTACTATCTTAATCACATTCTAGAGCTCAACACTTTAAAAACTGGAAATACAAGAGCAATTATGGCAGGGAGGAGAAGACCATAAAAGGATCACATCAGCCTAGGACAAGAATGGAAGAGGACACACAAGGAAACTTAATCTTTGTTACTTGTTATTGGTAGCTTTTAGGCTGGTTGCATATGAACTTTGAACTATATTTAGTATTATCACTTAGTTTCCTACCTCAATATATCTCTGTTTTCATCTACTGCCAATAGTAGAAAAACCTAGAGTCCTTGGCCTGGCACCTAGTCTAGACCCAGCCTCTTTTACACAACCCTACCTACATTCACTTCTTCACTCCAGACAAATTATTTTTTCACTCTCTCCCAGACTTTTCCATCTCTGCCTCCAGACCCCTCTTCCCAGCAGACACCTTCTTTGTATTTTGTCTATTAAAATCTCAGCAACCTTCACGTTAGATCTCACCTAATTCAAGAAGATATCTCTATTCTTTTCACACTCAGTGATGTCTTTTCCCTTTGTGTTCCTGTAGCATCAATTGTCTGGGCCATCCCTATTATACATGGCATGCTTGGCATAGATTCTAAATTAGAAAGAATGCTTAGAAATTGCCTCTATATAACAAGATTTTAAGAGTGATAATCTAGGTGGAAAGAGTCAGAAACTGGAGGTTTTTTTTAAAGAAGACCTTACTTGAGTTTGCATTTGCAGAATCAATAAAATGGTATTTGTTAGTATTATAGAATGAAGGACAAAAGGAGAGAGATGAAAACCCTTCCCTGAATGTAAGGAAAACCCTACATTCCTTAATGTAGCCACTGTCAAATAGCTTCATTTAAAGGGAAGAAACAGAGAAAGCTAAAACACTACCATAGTCTTATAGTAAGTGGTGATAGAATAGGGAATCAGATCCAGATATCCTGATTCCCAGTTCAAATCTCTTTCCACTCCCTTATGCTACCTTTTGACTTATTTATTTAACATTATACATATGTTACTTTTATTTTATTACCTAAATTCTGAGTTCCCTATATGTAGAAATAGTCATATTCATTTCTATTGTAATAACAGTTTAGCACAGGATTTGGATACCATGTAAATAATCTATAAATAGTTGCTGATTAATTGATTTATTCTGCAGGTACTTAACTTGTCTATATTTTTTGCTTTACAATTATTCAACTTCTATTAATTTAAATAACAACAAGAAAGGAAGAAACAGGAAGAAAAATAAAGTGTTCTTCAATATATCTATATCAGCATTGTGAAGCAGAGATTATCGCTATCTTCAAAACCTCGAGTAAGTCACTGTCTTTCTCTGGGCTTTGAGTTCCTCATTTCTAAAGCCATGGGGGTGCAATACATGCTTTATAAGCTCCCTTTCAGTTCTAACATTCCAATAAAGTTAATATCGCATTTAAAAGTTTTATAAATTTCATTATCATAATAATTTAATACTTCAAATGAGCAAGATATGGCATAATTGCTATCTTAACAAGATGCAAAACCCAAAGTTCACATTAGATCAGTTTTTGCTGATTGAACACCAGAACAGTGAATCAAACCTCACTCTGGGAACAGGTTGTTTCACTTTATCTCTGCTATTTTTATTTTCAATAGTGAGGAATTATTTATTTCTACTTTTCCTTGGGCATTAAAGTTGATCAATGCTGGGCTTAAATATAAACTTCACCATTAACTATTTGCCTTTGTGTGAGTTACTTGATCTCTGTATGATTTGATTTCCTCACCAGGAATTAAAGCTAAAAATTCTTACCTTGCAGGATTGTAATGAAGATGAAGGGAAAGTATACATAAAAATTTTTTAGTACAACGTATGGCACCTAGTAGATGTACAAACCATCCTAGTGATGGCAATCTATACCATGTGTAGTTGGTACTACTAAAGAGTTGGCTTTTATTACATCTTTTTAAATGTGATTCTAATACTGCCTTTTATCAAGTTTGCAAGTTGGAAGATGGGAATGATGAAAGAACATAGGATAAGCTCTTCCCCTGATGTCCCCTTCAGTATACAGCCTATTGAATCAGGTTTAAGATCTACATGAGAAAGAGAAGAAATTAAGTGATAGATGGCAGGAGGGGTGTCTAGAAGTGGCTCAGATGAAATAGAAGCATGTGACAAAATTATAAGCAGTCAAAAGAATTTCTGTGAGTTGGCTCCCAGCACATGCAGACCTTCTACTCTTCTGCATAAAAGTAGAACTCTCAAAATCTAATAGCAGATGCTCCATCATAGACACATCTAATTTTAGGTATATTCAAATAAGCCTGGGTGACATAACTATTTCCATGGAAATTGATACTTACTCTCATTTAAATCTCTAAATTATACTACCAGTAATTATGTCTTCATTTCTTGATTTGACTCAATTTACAAATTTGATGTTTATCACTCAAAATTTGACTCAGGGTGGCTCTAGACAGAAAGCTGTGATGAGTTAAGTTTAAAAACAAGAAAAGAGAGATTGAGAGAGAATCACTCGAGAAGAAGGTAAATAAAGTTGTAGAAGAAAACCAATTCACCAGAGATCCCTACACTCTAACCTTGAGATAAAATGAAACTTGAGCTAACAAAAAAGTCATAATTACCTCAATGAAAATACAAATTGTTTAGTCTTTTAGACCTGGGTTCTGTCCTATTTCAGTTTTCTCTCTGGCCCTGATTCTGTTACTATGAACATGTTCTGGCAGATGGATTTGCTAATAATTATAAAGTGTTGCTGATATAGAGGAAAGAGCACTGACTTGGGAGTTATGAAACCCAAAGTTTAGTTTATGCTCTACTACTCATGTGCTGTGATCTGACATGAATCATTAGCCCTTACTGGGCTTCAGTTACCTCTTCTGTCAAATGACAGGGTTGGGCTTTATGTTCTGAGGTTCTTTATAGTTATGCTATTCTGTAGCTCTAAAAAGGAATATCAGACATTTTCAGAAAAGTCCTGGTGAACTGATGCAAGTATGGGGAGCATGGTTACATGTAGAGAGGAGTGAAGGTTACAATTTCAAAGAAGTAGGGATTAAAGGATGATATATTTTATGTATGCTGCTACTATAGACAGACTCCTTCATTCACCCTCCACTTATCTGGACCTACAGGAGTGGTGTCATAGTGAGGGGATAGCTAATAATATATAAACGGAGACCAGACCTATATCCAGTTAAACTGGGAAGTAGAAAATGCCTAACTGCACTCTTCCTTTTCTATTTCCAGAAAGTTATTAAAAATGGTTTCAAAACACTAATGAAAAGGCAGGTTGCAAAACAATGTGCACATATAATATTTTGTGTTTTTTATTTTTCAATTATAATTGACATTTAATATTATTTTATATTAGTTTCAGGTATACAGTATAATGGTTAGACATTTATAAAGTTTATGAAATGATCCCCCGCAATTAGTCTAGTACCTACCTAGCACTATACATAGTTATTACAATATTACTGACTATATTCCTTATACTGGAAAATTTTATTTTTGTTTATATAAGTAATGGGAAGCAAACATACTAGAGTCATAATAATGGTTGTATCAGAACAAATATAATTTTCTTTTCTATGCTTTTATACATTTTCCAACTTGTTTTACTATAACCATAGTAATAGACTCCTCTCTCCACCCTTGATTCTTCATTGAAATCTTAGAATATCTTTTTCTAAAAATATGAATCAGGTCATACACATCTGTAGCTTATAAACCACTAACAAATTCCTATCATACTTGTAATACAAGTCAAGTTCTTTATTACAGTCAAAACATGGGCAGAGGACACGAACAAACATTTTTCCAAAGAATACAGACAGATGGCTGACAGGTACACGAAACAATGTTAAATATTGCTTATTATCAGAAGAATGAAAATTAAAACCCCAATGAGATATTACTTCAAACTGTCAGATTTAGATAATTATTATTAAAAAGTTAACAAATAATAAGTGCTGGCCAGGATGTGGACAAGAGAGAACCCACGTTCAACTGTCAGTGGGATTGTAAATTGGTGCAACTGTATGGAAAACAGTTTGGGGATTCTACAAAAAAAACTAAATTTAGAATTACCATATGATCCAGCAATTCCACTTCTTGGTACTAACCCAATGAAAATAAAAACACTAATTCAAAAAGAAATATGTACTCCTATGTATATCATAGCATTATTTACAATAGTTATGATATGGAACCAACTTAGGTGTTCATTGGTAGATGAATAGATAAAGAATATGTGCAATTATATATATTTACACAATGGAATATTGTTCACCAATTATAAAAGAATAAAGTCTTGTCAATTGTGACAAAACGGCTGGGCCTAGAGGATATTATGCTTAGTGAAATGAGTCAGACAAAGAAAGACAAATACTGTGATTTCACTTATATGTAAAATCTAAACAAAACAAAACAAAAATAGATTCATAGAAACAGAAATTAAACTGATGGTTGCCAGAGGGGAAGGGGTGGAGGAATGGGTGAAAAAGGTGAAGAGGAATAGTCAATAATATTGTGGTAACTTTGCATAGTGACAGATGATTACTATGTTTAGCGTGGTGATCACATCATAAGGTATATAACTGTTGAATTATTATATTGTATACATGAAACTAATACAGTATTGTATGCTAACTGTACTTTTAAAAAAAGACTGTATAATTTGGCCCCTGACTTCTTCTAGGAACTAAATTTTTGTCACTTTCTCTTCCTGGCCCACCCCATTTAAGCTTTTCTTTGAAATGAAGTCAACTCTCACCTCAAGACCATTGCCTGAAATTCCCTTCCTGAAAATTTTCACATGATTAATTCATTTTTATTCTTATTCTTAGAGTCTAAGTGACTGGAACCAGAGTTTTCCCTTGATGCCCCCTGTTTAAATTTATCTCCCTATTCTCCTGCACAGTGCCCTGTACATTGTACATTTCCTATATAACATTTACATAATTTTCGATTATATTCAAATATAAATTTACTTTATTCTTCTATTCCCCACTAATCCATAAGCTCCTTAAAAGTAAAAGCCATGTCTTTCTTGCTTATCACTGACCTCCCGTGTTTAGCACTAAACATGGAACATATTAGGTGCTCAGTAAAATTTGTTAAATAAATGAGTGAATAACTCAATCAATAAATCTATATTATTTTGGTAAGAAGAAAAATAGAGAACACAAGTGTAGTGAGGATTCCATTTCTGCAGTGCATTCATAGTAGTTTGTGCTCTCAGAATAAAGGATAAAACCATTTCTGACAAATAACAGAATCTAGAAAAGACATTTTTCTTAACAGTATAGTTGCTATATTTTTGTGCATCCTTAGTATCTAAATCCTCTGAAGACTTGCTGCTGGATTCATTGCTTCTAACTACCTATCTGCCTTACTTGTCAATAAAAAGGCCACATTTTCTTTAGTTCCTGACAAAGTGAATAAATTGAATAGGAAGAAATGAGGTTAAGACCCTCGTGAGCTAGGTTTATATTATTTTCTGTCATGACCAATGTCAAGCAGGTTGCAATGACAGCAAGGTTGTTTAAGAAGAACCACAAGATACCACTATTTCTTTGCATTGCTCTCTATACTCAAAGGCACACTGGAAAGAAAAGTGATTATTTGGATTTGATGATAAAAAATGTCTCTTAAGAAAGCCTCCTTCTGATAGACAATGAATCCTTTAGCATGTACTGACTTGAAAGGAAGGAAATGTAATTTTGAGAGATGTGAAGCCAACATGAGTAAGATATACAATTAACTAACACTTGTGAACACCACAGATATTGTAACTCATGAGAGGGACAGCTTAATGTGACCCTTGCAAGGGGCACTTGCTTCTATTAAGGACAAAAGTAATTCCTCTTTTTGGAGCCTTTCCAAAAAAGAAGCACTACAACGGGGAAGAATAGGCCCTATCTCAGAAAAATATCCTAATAGGTAATGTTTTTCTTTGACAACACTGCCTTCTTTTCTTGTAATTCTGCACAGCTAAATATGTATCCCTCCTGGAGGGACTTCCATTTAAATATAGACCAATACTTTCAGGGTTGTAGGAATAGAATCATTTGAGGAATTATAAAGGTGAGTAGATTTGAGGGGCTTAGGAACTGTCTGTCTTATGTCCTTAAGGTTATATTATTTATTTAATTTTACTGATTACTTAATCCTGTTTGCTCCAAGAATACTCACCAGTGGTACTTGCAGCTGCAGTGTTTACCCTGAGATAACTCATGGATTACAGTCCAAAATTTACCCCCAAAGTTTGCCATAAAATATCTCGCTTTTATTATTATTTTCACATCGCTCTAGTATATAGTCTTTGGAAACAAATACATCATTCTATTTATAACATTCTGTTTTTAGTAGTGGTATTTCTGTTTACAAAATATAGTAATTCTCAATCGCTGAAAATGTCAAATCCTAGAAAACGTAGCATTCCTATGCATGATGTTAACATTGTTATCGAACAATTGTTAATTGAATATTCATTTGATGAATTCGATTTATGTATACATTTCTGTTACATTAGATTAGAGATAAGTTCTGTTTAGAAATAACTCCAAAAACAGTCTTTATATTTTACTTTCACATTTAACCAGTCAGATTTGCTTCAGCCTCAAAGCACGCGTTTATGTAAAATTAAATTAACACTGGCAGTGAGCTACATATTTTTCTAAATATGAAATAAGTTAAAAATTTTAATTTTATTTTATCCTCACATGGGTTTTAAGATAAGGAACTGGTATCAGAAAGGGTAAGTGACTTCCCCATTGAAATACAGAAAATAGTTGAAAAACCTGGATTCTGAAAATAAGTTTGCTAACTTTAGAGCCTGTGTGTTTGGGCATAACAATTCTTCTGGTAAAGGGGTATCTCAGTGGCCCTGTTGTGAGCAGACAATGACAACACCATTTGAGTATGTCTCTAGTGTATGCTATCTTCAAATATAGACTGATCATAAATACTTGAACATAGGAGAAAAAAAAGGTGAATATGGATTCTGCTCTACCTGTCTTTGACAGAAAAATTAATTAGAAATGACTTTAAATATCAGCATATTTGACAAATTAACCCCTTGGAAATACTAATTACAGCATTTCTCTTATATTCTATAACAAGCTGTCATATAAAGTGCACACAGGAATTTCCTCTGCATTTGCCAGAACAGTTCATTTGTTGACTAGTACTGAAGGAGACTTTATACTCATAGTGTTTGAATTATAGTATGAATTCAACAGTACCAAGGAGGACAAGTTTTATAATGTTATTTTTTTTAATTCTCCTATCACAATGTTTGTTTTGATGTAACATTTCACATGGAAAAATATTTTGAGGTTGGGGTAATTAATTGTACATCACCTTTAAAATCACTTATAGATGTCATCTAAAGATCCATTTATTTTCAACTTTGTTAGTCAAAGTAGTTATTAACTCTGGCTGTACCTGTAGAATTATTTGGTGAATTGTTTCGTTTTGTTTTTCTTTTAATTAAGTCTTGGCCTCCCCAACCCAGGTGTTCTGATTTTAAATAACATTGGGTAGAACCAAATAATAATTTTTTTAGTTGAACAAAAAAAGAAAACTACAGACTAATATCTCTCATGAACACAGATGCAAAAAAATAAATAAATAAAATACTAGTGAACTAAATACAGCAACATATTAAAAAGTTTATACACCATGATCAAGTGGACTTCATCCCAGAGGCACAGGGATGGCTCAACATACACAAATCAATTAATGAGATACACCACATAAACAAATTAAGAAATAAGAATCATATGGTCATATCATTAGATGCAGAAAAAGCCTTCGACAAGATTCAGCACCCATTTATGATCAAAACGCTCAACAAAATTGGTACAGAAGGAAAATACCTTAATATAATAAAGGCTATGTATGGCAAGCCCTCAGCCAACATTATAACTAATGAAAAATTAAAAACCTTCCCTCTAAGATCAGAAACAAGACAAGGCTGTCCACTATCACCACTGTTACTCAGTTTAACATTGGAAGTCCTAGCAAGTGCAATCAGGTAAGAGAAAGATATAAAAGTCATCCAAATAGGAAACGAAGAAGTCAAACTTTCACTATATGTGGATGATATGATTCTCTATATAGAAAACCCTAAGGACTCCACCAGAACACTACTAGAAACAATAAGCAAATACATTAAAGTCTCTGGATACAAAATCAACATTCAAAAATCTATAGCGTTCTTATACTCTAATAACAAAGTGTCAGAAAAAGAAATAGAAAAAAATAATTCCTTTTGCAATCGCAACAAAAAGAATAAAATACCTAGGAATAAATCTAAAGAAACATGTGAAGGACCTATGTAATGAAAACTATAAGATCCTATTAAAATAAATGGAAGAAGAAACAAAGAAATGGAAAGATATTCCATGTTCTTGGATTGGAAAAATCAAAATAGTTAAAATGACCATATATCTAAAGCATTATACAGATTTAACGCAATTCTCATCAAAATTCCATCGGCATTTTTTAAAGAAATAGAACAAAAAATCATCAGATTTGTATGGAAGCATAAAAGACCCCAAATTGCCAAAGTCATCCGGAGAAAAAAAAACGAGGCTGGAGGCATCACTCTGCCTAACTTTAAATTATACTACAAAGCTATAGTAATCAAAACAGCATGTTATTGGCAGAAAAACAGACACATTTACCAGTGGAACAGAATTGAGAGTCCAGAAGTAAACCTATATTTATATGGGCAAATAATTTTTGACAAAATAGCCAAAAACATAGAGTAGAAACAGGAAAGTCTCTTTGATAAATGATGCTGGGAAAACTGGAAAGCCACCTACAAAAGAATAAAACTAGACTGTTGTCTATCACCACACACCAAAATTAACTCAAAATAGATGAAGGGCATGAATATGAGATCTGAAATAAAATGCATAGAAGAAAACATAGAAACTAAACTCAAGGACCTTGGATCTAAAGAGGATTTTATGAATTTTACCTCAAAAGCAAGGGAAGTAAAAGCTAAAATAAATGAATGGCACTACATCAAAATAAAAAGCTTCTGTTCAGCAAATCAACAAAGTAAAGAGACAACCATCCAAATGGGAAAATATGTTTGCAAGAAAAGCCTCCGATAAGGGCCTAATATCCAAAATATACAAAGAACTCATACGACTCAATAACAACAACAAAACAAATGATCTGATCAAAAAATGGGCAGAGGACCTGAACAGACACTTTTTTCTAGAGGACATACAAATGACCAATAAATATATGAAAAGATGATCAACATAGCTAGCTATTAGGAAATGCAAATCAAAACCACACTGAGATAATTTCTCACACCTGTTAGAATGGCTATAATCAACACGACAAGTAATAACAAGTAATAAATATGGGAGAGGATGTGGAGAAAAGGGAACCCTCCTATACTGCAGGTGGGACTGCAAATTTGTACAGCCACTATGGAAATCAGTATGGAGGTTCCTCGAAAAACTAAGAATTGATCTACTATATGATCCAGCAATCCCTCTAATGGGTATTTACCTCAAAGCTTTGAAAACTCATATCTGAAAAGATATTTGCACACCGATGTTCATAGCAGCATTATTCACAGTGGCCAGGACATGGAAGCAACTGAAGTGTCCTACGATAGATGATTGGCTAAAGAAGCTGCAGTACATATATACAATGGAATATTACTCAGCCATAAGAAGAGATGAAATACAGCCATTTGCGACAACATGGAAGGAATTCGAGATAATCATGCTAAGTGAAATAAGCCAGACAGAAAAAGTTGAAAATCACTTATACATGGGATATAAAACTAAAAGCAACAAATGGACAGGATAAACAGAGACTCATGGACAGGGACAATGGGCTAGTGGTTACCAGAGGGAGGAGGGAGGAGGGAAGAGATAAAATAAAAACAATAAAATGTTAAAAAAATAATATAAATAAATAATATAAATAAATAAATAAATAAATAAATAAATAAAATGAACCTATAAGAAAAATTATTTTAAAAATTTAGTTGATATAAAAATTATAACATAATATAACTTTACTAATACATACAATTTAAAGGCAATTAGTATATTCATAATGTTGTGCAACCTTTTTCTTTATCTAGTTCCAAAATATTTTTATTATCCAAAAGGAAAACCCAGACCCATTAAACAGTCACTCTCCCTTCTTCCCACTCCCCAGACCTGGCAACCACTTAATCTACTTTCTGTCTCCATGGATTTATCTATTCTAGATATATGTTATAAATGAAATCATACAATATGTGACTTTTTGTGTCTGGCTGGATGAATTCATTTGTCATATTTTTCTGTTTATCTATGATGTAGCATTTTATTATTTTTTATGGTCAAATAATATTTCATTGTATGGCTATACCACAACTTGTTTATGTATTCATCAGTCAATGACATTTGGATTGTTTCCATTTTAAAGATATTGTGAATATGCTACTTTGGAGACTCATATATAAGTTTTTGTTTGAATGTCAATTTTTTTTTGTTTTGGGAGCTATATAATAAGAGTGGAATTTTATATAAAATTTTAAGTTAAACTCTTTGAGAAACAGCCAAACTATTTTCCACAGTAGTTACATCATTTGTCATCCTTTCCAGCAATCAGTGAGGGTTTCAGTTTGTCTACATCCTCCTCAATACTTGTTATTGTTTTTATATAGTTATCTTAGTGGTTATGAAGTACCTTCTTATTGTGGTCTTGGTTTTAATTTCCCTAATGGTTAGTGATATTGAGAATTATTTCATGTGTTTATTGGCAATTTATACATCTTTGGAGAAATATTTTTTATGTTTTTTTTTTTTCAGATCCTTTGGCCATTTTTAAATTTAGTTATTTATGTCTTTATTTTTGCATTGTAAATGTATATATTCTAGAGCAAATTCCTTCTCAGATAATACTCATGAATAATCATTCTCATTTTATAGATTGTCTTTCACTCTCTTTACAGTGTCCTTTGATGCACAAAAAAATGTTAATTTTGTTGAAATTCAATTTATCTATTTTTCTTTTGTTAATAGGCTTTTGGTGTCATATATAAGAACCTGTTTAACTTGTGTTTTCTTCTAAGAGTTTTAATACTTACATTTAATTTTTCGATGCATTTTGAGATAACTTTTATATGTGATCTTTGGTAGAAATTTAACTTCATTCTTTTGTGTGTGGATAACACATTTCCAAGAATCATTTGTTGAAAGGACTATTTTTCTTCTATTGAATGGTCTTGGCTCCCTTGTTCAAAAATCAATTGGTCATAGACACAGAGTTTTATTTCTGAACTCTCAATTCTATGCCATTGATATATGTGTGTATCCATATGCCAATACCATACTATTTTAATGACTGTAGAGTTGCCATAACTTTGGAAATTGGGAAGTGTGAGTCTTCCGAATATGTTCTTTTTCAAGATTGTTTTGACTATTCAGTGTCCCTTGCAAGACCCTATAAATTTTAGAATCAAGTTTTCATTTCTGCAAAAAGGGTTATTGGGATTTTGATAGGAATTTCATTGAACCTGTATATTGCTTTGGGCATATTGCCATCTTAACAATATTATACATTTCAATCTATGAATACAGGATGGCTTTCCATTTCCATTTATTTATGTCTTTTGAAAAATTTCTTTCATCAATGCTTTGTGATTTTTAATGTATAACTTTGAACCTCCTTGGTTAAATTTATTCCTATATATTTTATTATTTTTAATGCTCTTATGAATTGAATTACTTTCTTAATTCCATTTTCAATTTGTTCATTGTTATTATGTAGAAATGCAATTGAGTTTTGCATGTTGAGCTGGTATCCTGTAACTTTGGTCAATTCATTTATCAAACCTAATCAGTTTTCTTGTGAAGTATTTAAGATTTTCTCTATATAAGATCACATCATCAAAGAATATAAATTATTTTACTACTTCTTTTCCAATTTTCATGTCCTTTTTTTCCTTCCCTAATTTTTCTGACTAGAACCTCAAGTACAATGTTGAACAGAACTGGTAAAAACAGATATCCTTGGCTTTGTTTCTGATCTAGGGGGAAAAGCTTTTAACCTTTCACCATTGATGTTAGCTGTGAGTTTTTTCATATATGCTGTTTCTCATGTTTAGGAAGTTTTCTTTTAGCCCTCATTTGTGGAGTGTTTTTTCTTTTTTTTATCATGAAAACATATTGGGTTTTTTCAAATACTTTTTTCTGCAGCAATTTTATTTTTTATTTTTCTTCTATTAATGTGATTTATTACATTCATTGATTTTCTTGCATTCTTGGGGAAAAATTTCACTGGTAATAATGTATAATCCTCTTCATATACTAGTGGATTTAATTTGTTAGAAATTTGTTGAAGATTTTGCATTTATATTTACAAAGGCCTATAGCTGTATTTCCTTGTGTTTTTTTTTTATTGAAGTTAATTTTTTAATTTTTTTTTTAAATTAATTTCATGTATACAGTACATTGTTTAGACATTTATATTGTTTATAAAACAATTCCCCTAATTGCTCCTTCTCTCCTCTGGTTTTCCACTTAGCCAATATATATTTTTAATTAAGTTTATTGGGGTAACATTGGTTAATACAATTATATAATTTTCCGGTGTACATTATAATTTAATATCTGTATATTCTATTGTGTTTGCCACCCAAAGTCCAGTTTCCTTTAGCTAACATATATTTGATCCCCTTTACCCACTTCACCCTCCCCCTACTCCCTATATTTGACCCCCTTTACCCCATCTACCTCCCCCCTCCTCTCCCGTCCCCTACCCTCCGGTAACTACTAGTCTATAGTCTATGTCCATGAGTCTCTGTTTGTTTGTCCTGTTCCTTTGTTGCTTTTAGGTTTATATCCCACATATAAGTGATACTATGTGATTTTCAACTTTTTCTGCCTGTCTTGTTTCACTTAGCATGATTATCTCGAATTCCATCCATGTTGTCACAAATGGCTGTATTTCATCTGTTCTTATGGCTGAGTAATATTTCATTGCATGTATGTTCCACAGCTTCTTTAGCCAAGTAGGATACTTTGGTTGCTTCCATGTCCTGGCCACTGTGAATAATGCTACTATGAACATCGGTGTGCAAATATCTTTTCAGATATGAGTTTTCAAGGCTTTGAGGTAACTACACAGCAGAGGGATTGCAGGATCATATTATCCAATATATTAATACTCACTGCATTCCCTATGCTGTGTTCTCCATCCCTGTGACCATCTTTCAACTACTAATTTGTACTTCTTTAACCCTTCTTATGATTTCTTTCTCTGGCTTTTTTATCAACACAGTAATGGCCTGAGACAATTAGTTAAGAAGTGTTTTTTTCCAATTCTATTTTCTGGAGTAAGTTGAGAATGATAACTATTAATTCTTTTTTAAATGTTTGGTAGAATTCACATGTGAGGCCATCTGATCATGTATTTTTTTTTTTTTTTTTGTCGTTTTGTTTTTGCGGGAATTTTTGACTACTGATTTTGTATCTTTACTAATTTTTAGATCTATTCATATTTCCTCTTTCTTTTTTAGTCAGTTTTGATAGTTTTTGTGTTTCTAGAGATTCTTCTGTTTCATCTATGTTTTCTAATTGGTGTGGAATTATTCATAGTATTCTAATGTTTTTATTTTCATAAGTTCTGGGTTAATGTCTCCACTTTCATTACTGATTTTTTTAAACAGTGTATACAATTGATTTGAATTAACTTTTTCACTCTTTGCTAAAGGGTTATACTTTCGATCTCTGAAGTCTTATTTTATCTTATTTTTAATTGTTTATTAGGGTGGAATTGTTTAATAAAATTATATAGGCTTCAGGTGTACAATTCAATAATGCATCATATGTATACTGCATTGTGTGTTCACCACCTCAATTTAAATTTCCTTGTCCCTATATATTTGATTTCCTTTACCCTTACCTACTTTTTTTTCTTTCCTTGATCAATCTAGCTAAAGTTTTGTATTTATATTTAAATTCATTACTTTTTGCATTTCTTTTATTCAGTTAATGAATTACAACTTATTTTGGGTAATTGTTGATTAGGACAAAATTAGTAATTCTATTTTGCAATTTTGTTTTTAATATGCCTTATCTCCTTTGTTTTCCCACAATTCCTTCACTACTGTTTTTTTGTGATTTTTTTCTAATTTACTATTTTGATTGCCTTCTAAATTATTTGCATTTTTTGTCTCTCCACTTAACATCACTGATAGATTCTTCAACTTTACGTGAAACAATATATAACAAAACCAATTTTACTAAAGGCTAATTGATACGAAAATGTTAAATTCCTATGGCATCTCACCAATATTATAATAAAATAACATTATAATTAAATGACATTGAACAAAACAATGCTATTTGAGGACCTCTTTTAGTTATTCTGCAGATTATAATTAACATCTTAACTTTATAATATTGAAGTTTGACTGAATATCAACTTAGTTTCAATAGTATACAATAACTCTGCTACTTTAAATCTTCATGTTCTCACTATGTTGTTTTGTTACAGATTAAACCTTATACATTCTGTGCCTATTAGCATAAATTTAAAATTGTTGTTTTATGCATTTGTGTTGTAAATGATATAGAAAAAAGAGAAGAGTTCAAACCAATAATGCAATACTACTGGTTTTATATTTACTTATGTATTTACCTTTAACATTGTTCTTTATTTCTTAGTATGACTTTCAATTACTGTTTAGTGTATTTTTGTTTTAGCTTTGAGAACACTCTAGAATTTTTTGTAGGTCAGGTCTACTGGTGAGAAATTATCTCAGCTTTATTTTTATTTTTTATTTTTTTTTTTACCTGGGAATGTCTTTATTAATTTATTTTTCATTTTTAAAGAATAATTTTTCTAGATGTAAAATTCTTGGTTGACAGTTATTTTTTTCTTTCAATGCTTAAAATATCATCCCACTGCTTTCTGTCCTCATAGTTTCTGAGGAGAAATTGCCTGTTAATATTATTGAAAATTTCTTTTAAGTGATGTCATATTAATCTTGCTGCTTTCGAGAGTCTCTACATGTCTTTCTTTTTCAACAGTTTGACTATAATATGTCTTGGAATCTTGGAATTTTTCTGAGCTTCTAAGATGTGTTGATTTATGTATTCAAGGTTTTTGGCCACTATTTCTTCAAATTGTCTTTCTGTCTCTCTCTTCTCCCTCTGGGACTCTCATTATGTGTATGTTAGTTCAGGTGATGTTGTTTTACAGGTCTCTTAGTCTCTTTTCACTGTTTTTCATTATTTTCTCTTTCTGTTCCTTCAGACTGAATAATATAAATTGACCTATCTTCAAGGTCACTGATTCCATCTCTGTCTACTCAAATTTGTGGAACATTTCCAGTTTTTTTTTCATTTTAACATTCATAATTTTCAGCTTGAAAAATTCTATATGGTTCCTGTTTATAAATTATATCTCTTTATCAATAGTCTCTATATTAGGAGACATTGTTTCTTCTGGTTCTTTAGTTGCTTACCCATGGTTTCTTTTAGTTGTTTGAGCATGTTTAAGGTAATTGATAATAGTTATAAATTAAGTCCAATGCCTGTGCTTTCTCAAAGACAGTTTCTGTTCATTTATCTTTTCTTTTTTATTTCTGGTGAATGGGCCTGACTTATTATGCTTTGTAATTTTTTATTGAAAACTGGACATTTTTAATACTATAATGTGGCAACTCTTGGAAACTAGCTTCAGAAAATAAGGTTTCCCCCTTCAGGATTTGTTTTTGTTGCCTGTTGTAAGTTGTTATTTTGTTTGTTTAGTGCTTTTTTAAAATCATTTTTGTAATGTTTATGTTGTTTTTAGTGTGGCTACTAAAGTTTGTGTTCAATTAGTCTAGTGTGTCATATTTGTTTTTACAGAGGTTCTTTAAACATCTACTGAGCAGCTGGACATGTTTTGAGCATCGGTATCTACCTCAAATGCAGGTTTAAGGTCTCAGGTATTTTCTAAGTATGCATCTTGCTGAGTCCTGTGTATGGCTTTTTAATTCTATTACATACACAGCTTCTTTCGAATGTCTTAATTTCCCAAACAATTTCATTCTAGCTTCTCCTTAGTTCCTTAGCTGGTCTATTGTGTCTCCATTCACAATCTATTGTCCAAGCCATCTGAAGTATATGTAAAATACTCTAACTGCTGGTATTCTGAGCACTTCCCTATGCTTTCTAATACTTTTCTCACATGAGATCTGAGTTATTTTGCTTATGTGTGTATGAGATTTAAGTTAGGAAAAACAGGTATCAATTCCTCAGGTAGTCCATAGACTGATTAAAATTTTCAAAGTCTTCGTTGCCCCCTCTGGTTCCAGAAAATAAATCAGGAACTGGCTTGCCATTTCCTACAGACCAAAGTCACACCATGCCAGATAAATGATAAGGTGAGGGAGCAAGACAAGGATGCGTAAAAGCACCATGATATTTCCTAGAATTTTTGATTTAGCTTTTTCTTGATTGGGCATTTGCTTAATTGCTATAGATCTTTGACTGTTTTCTGAGTTCCTATAAGATTATTTTACCTGTTTCTGGTTGTTTATTGAAGATTCCATGCAAATGCATGCATATGTATTATGGAGATTAGAATACATTGTACTTAGTAACTTAAAATTTGTTCATTTTGTTTAATATATAAGGCATATTCTTCAAAGTTATTCACTGAATCCAAGTATTCTGAACAAATCTTACTACAATGCAGCTGGTAGGACAATACAGATCCTATGGAAGGTTATTGCCCTTATAAGTTTGTTTTAAAGAAAGCTAGTATGCTACAGGGTATTCTACAGCTTTCTCAAAAAAAGGATATTTAGTCAAATATATTTAGGAAACACTGAAGGCATCAGATATTTTTCTGCTTGGCTTCAATCTCCATCATTCTCTTAAGCTTCTTTGTCTTGAACTGTGTCCCTGAAGGATAACTTCCAAAGATTTTATTACCTGGGGTCTTTTGTCCTCTGGCCAATGAGAGATAGCTATAGGATATAAGAGTGTCACCACTGGGGTGATGTGAAATCTGGCGTCACAGAGTGGTGTGGGGGGGAGGAGGAGGAGAGAGCATTGTGTGTTGTCCCTCAGTTCTTACCCTCCAACACAGCAAAGAATTACAGATCGGCGAGAATGAGAAAAAATAAGATTTATTGAAAGTACATTTTAGAAGGAAACAGGCCACACTAGGGAAGGCTGCAGCCCTGTAGAATTTGGGAGGTGAAGAGATAAGAAAGTATGCCCAAAAGGGAGGAACAGGTTTCTAGCCAGGAGAGCTATAACAATGCAGAAATGGAAAGGTTTGTTTATATTTGGGCTGTGATAGAAGGTCACCTTGACTGACGCTTGGCTGCTATATAACGCTTTGCATACTGATTACCAAGATTTCGGTGTTATAATTAGATTTATGAAATTCAGGGCATAGTCATGATATGATAATGATGGTATAATGAAGCTGAAGTAATGGGAAGTACTTTCTGCGCATGCGTTTGTAGCTGGTTTATCCAGCAGCTTTTATGGCCTTTGTGCTCTAGGATTTGGGGTAATTTATAATGCTAAAAGGGAGGTATTTCTGGGAGGTCCTTAAGGAAGGTCTTAAAGGGAAGTTTCTATAGTTACAGAGCTGGGTCTTGGCTCCTGTCACTCATGCCTTACTAACTACCTACCAAGAGTGCTGGTGGAGAGAATTGAAGACTTCACCTAGGCAACGACATTTGAACAGTCTTAAAAAATATTTAGGAATTTGCCTCTCAAAGAAAGAAAATAGTATTAACTCTCTTGACCTCTTAGGCACTAGGAGTACAAATGGCTTGTTGATAGTCTTTGGGTGCCTCATCATTCCTTGTTAGTTTCACTAACCCTCACCAGGACTCTGTAAGACATTGCTTGATTAAAATATCTTAATGTGAACCACTTGAAGTGAAATCTATTCCCTTTAAGATCCTAACTGAGTTAAACAAGGGATTCCTTACTGCAGAGATTTTAATATGTTAATCTCCCAATGGAGGCTATTAGCTAGCAGCATTTCCCAGAAGTATTTGTCTACAGGGCCCTTTTAGAAAAATAATAATAGTAACTTGTTTATTTATCTATTCATGTGGACTAGTTTTCAGATTAATATTCAGAGAAACGAGATTTTAAAAATATTGCTTAATAATATCAAAACTACCATTTATCAAGTGTTACACTTAAAATACTATTCTAAGCACTTATCATGGCTCATCTCAAAAAATCCTCATCAAAATCTCATATTGTAATATTATTGTAATATAATTACTTATTATTGTAATATTATTGTTGTAATGTTATTATTATTTTACATTTTTAAATGAGGAAAGCAAGTGTTAAGAAGTTATAGGCTGCACAGCTTATAAATGGTAAAGATAAAAATCAGTTCCAAGTTTTCTTGATTTTACAGTCCCTGTGCTCAAACTTCCAAGTCCCTGCTTGAGGTAAGTTAAGACTGCTGCACTTAATGGATAAATGGTCTGAAGGTAGGTACTCAACACATATGAGGGCCTGAGAATGGAGATTCTCAGTTAGCAAATGGACACTTCAGTCAGTGTGACCCAATTGTCTGGCTGAATTGATTGCCACATTCCACTTAGTAAATAATTCCTGGTGTATGTTGATGCCCTAAGTTAGGATTTTTGTAACTTAAGAGAATTAATCTAACTCTATAGGCCCAAAACTTACTACTGGGAATGTAATGTTCCATTCAGTATTTTTTTAAGTCATTAATTTGAAGACAAGTTTTTCTTAGCTACTGGGATCTTGAGAACAGGAACCATACCTTATTCTTTAACTTATATTCCCAATGCCCAGCATACTTGTCACACAGTAAACAACACATATTATCTATTATGATTTCTATTATACAACAGCATTCCTACAAAATTCAATGATAGAGCAAATTCCCGTGAGACTCTCACCTTATTTTTAATATCAGATTCTCTTTATCCATTTTATTATCATTCTTTCTTCATTTTTTAGCTTCACTTAACACTCACTTAACTTTAGAACTTTAGAGATAATACTATTCAGTTGGAAAGCCTTAACTATTTTGGTCATGGTTCACTTCATAACAAAAAAGAGTAGAGATACCATTCCAACATATTAGAAACTATGAATTGAACAGATGGATTTCAGGTACAAATTAGCATGCTCTAAATGGACATGTGTGTGCATGCGTGGTATGTATATGTGCTGTGTTTGACATTTTTTTCCTCAGAATGACCAAATGTATAGCTAGCTGAAAGTTGGTTCTAGGGAGGTAAATGAGCAATGTTATTGAGCAACTTTAACTTTTAATGAACAATATTTTAATGAATAACTTTATTCTTATCCAGACTACTTAAATCTACTTATTTTGCTACCGAGATCTATGTACATTAAAAAAAGCTTGGTTACGTTAAAAAAGGTGATAATTTTAATCAAGCCACCTATAATTTTTTTGTCTACATAATTCTATGTTAACTTGATACTCACAGAAATTTTAAAAAATTAATCTCCCTGATTCTTTTGAGCTTAAGGTTTTGTTTCTATATAAGATAGTCTTTTGGTATATGTGTTTACCACACTACTTACTATCTTTTTTATTTTTGCTATACCTTGTTACTATGAGTTATAATTTAGTTCATTTTTCTATAAATTGACTCATGCCTTGTTATTTCTTAAGTACGTTTAATTTTTAAAACTTTATATTACTATCATAAATAGAAAATCAGTATTGTTTACCAAAAACAGAAGGGAATATTAAAAATAAATGCAGTAAAATCAAAACACTGAAATTAAAATGTTTTTTTCCAGATACTGTGCCCACTCAAGGCTTTGAGCCTGAGGCATGCTCTGTGACAAAAAGAGAAATCATCAAGTTTTATAGAAGTACTTAAGACTAAGACCAGATACTTTATCTTTGATATAATCAGAAATATTGGAAAAAATTGAGAAATAAATGCTTTCTTAGCTCTGTGATTTAATATACTTAATACTGAGCTATGTCACACTTAACAATTTCACATTTTGATAAACACTCTTAATTTATTTTGTAACTTGTGTCTATCCCCAGAGTAGCATCACCATGTCTTATGGAACAGTGCCAATGAAGAGGATCTGTAGAGAATTCATTTTGTTCCGGAAGCATACTATAGTTGAGGTGAGGAGTACTTTATTGCACTGCTACCAAGAAATATGGACAGGGTTACACAAGTCCTTTCTTGCCTAGGGTTTCAGTATTAGGCTTAGTATGTTGTCTGTTGCAAAGCACTTGAAGTCTAAAGCAGTAACTACTATTATAAATAACCAATAACATATAATAGAAATAAGCAATATTGATAGCACTAGTTTGCAAGAAGAGTTATTCTTGTTATATCAAGACTTGACTGGTTCATTTTTCTGTTGTGAATTTAATCTGCAAAAAAAACCCCACAATTTTTAAAGATAATTATCTCTGTACAGACATAACCAAGAATCCTTCCAAGGTTTCTTTCAGCACTTTCATCTTCAATATTTAACAAACAGCAAGATCCAAATGCTTGAAAATCAATGCATTACTGTATATGCTCTTGAAATAATGATAAAAAAAAACTTTAATTTCAATTTGCTAATATATAACAGAGACTTTTCATACCATGTTTCATTTACCTCATATAACAATCTATGTGTAAGGTTGAAAGATAGTTAAATAGGTAATGATTTCTAACTCTGTGAATCAATGTTATAAAACTATAAGGTGGCTGTATTATTAACTCACTTTACTAATGGAATAGGGAGGCTCCATGTCTATGCTCTCACCACTATAAAATATTTGTTTCCTGGATTTTGGAACCAGACACATTTGAATCCAAATTATAGTTTTATTATTTCCTACTGAGGTATCATAGGAAATCAAGTTCTCTAAGTTTACATTTCTTCTTTTGTAAAATATTCTTTAACAAAGCTTATTATGGGTTGAACTGAAATCGAGTATATGTAAAATAGTTAAGTGGGCAATAAATTTTTGTCTCTGCTATTCCTAGGTTAGCCTTCTCTGTGGTTAAAACAGATAAAATTCCATTCACATGAAATTTGAGAAGTGCCTTAGACTGAGTTGGAATATCTGGATGCCAATAGAACTTAAAGCTATAGCCCTGAATCAGCCCTGAGCACTTATGATAGTGTTTATAAAATGTTTCTGGTTATGAGTTATGCCTCACAAATAGCCTGCAAGCTCCTAGAGAGTGAGAATCTTGTTTTGTGCTTCTTTGAATTCTGCCTGGAGCTTGATGCAGGGTTGAGAACATAGCATAATGGTTAAGAGAAAAGGATATGTAAAGGCTGCTGCTACTATCTCTATAGAATATATGATCTTAAGCAAATCACTTAACATTTCTGAGTCTGTTTCTTCATTTTTAAAATGACAATGATAGCATAATATCTACCTCATAGATTGAATAACATAATGCATATTATGTACCAATCACAGTGACCAATACATGCTAAGTGTTAAAAATGAAGTTATTAGTATTAGTATAAAGTTCAGTTATTAATAAAGACAATATTTATCTAAACCAAACATCCTAAGGTATTAATAATAACCCTATGAATATTTTGAGGTGAAAATTCTTTATTTCTCTGTATTTTGGCATTATCAGTGTGATTATTAATAATCATTGCCATTACACCACTGGTAAGATGACAGCTTATCCATGAAATATTTTATTTTACATTATTTCAAATCTCTTGGCTTCAGGATGACTTGAATTCTGCATTTTTTCATAATTAAGTCACTGACGCTATATTGGAGATGTTCTGAATCAATTATTTTGCTTGTTTCAGGTTACAGACACTTTACGTGGCTGAGCAATGAACTTTGGTTGCTATTCATAAACCACTGGCAAAAACAGGATATAACATCACTTCCTTGGGTTTAAAACAAAAATCCCCTACAAGAGTAACTAGTACAATCAAAGTGAATATATGAGATCAGACAGCTAAAAACCATTAGTACTTAGCTGTTAATGAAGAAAAGTACAGGTTTGGGAATTTTCCAGATAATAAATTTACCAGAGAGGCATGACATTGTGAAGAGATCATACAGACCACTCAAGCCTATCCTACTGGGCTGACCTGGCCTATTCAAAGTAAGACTTTGACCTAACTTTTGATAGACAGCAAGTAAAGTGAACAGGGAAGGCAAAACAAATCCCCCTATGCACACATTAAAACTCAAAACATGCAGGTTGGCATGCAGGGCATTGGGATAAACATGTGCTATGCTATTTGGGGCCTATAACTCCCTCATGAATCTCCTCCTTGTTTTTTACCAATTTCTAAGACCACATTGTTTTGTTCAGCCATTTAATTAACCAATAGGCTCTAAATGAATTTATTATAGACTGCGTGCATTCTCCAGAAGCTTTCATACTATCTAATTAGGAGGGGAAGTATATCCAGAAAAAAATAGTGACCATTACAAACATTGCAAATGAGGATAAGATAACCCTAAGGCTTAGTAGATTGATAATTATTGGACCTGATGAAAATTAGAAAGAGACTTCGAAGAATAAAGGACAATTATGATTTAGATGAACAGAAAAGCATATTTTTCCCATTTCACAGACAATTTAGGTGTTCCTATTAAGATTAGTTAATCAATGTGTTGTGCATACACTAGCTGTTTTTTACCCATGCCTCTTCACTTACCTTGTACCTACTCCATAAATCTAAACATATAAGCCAAATAGACAAATAAAATAAAGTTATCTTCTAAGCCACAAAAGTTTCTGAACTAAAATTAACTTATGTTGAAATGTAACTCCAAACACATACAGAATTGAACAAAGAAACCTTGACTACTTTCTCCAAAGCTTTAATTTATTATGCATTAATTTTTAATATGGACCCATTGAAAATGTTCTCTACAGCACTCATCACCACCTGCATTTATACCAGCCTCTTCCTAAAGCACAGCTGGGCCCTCCACTAAACAATCTTCAACCTTGGCAGACAGCTTAAAAACAGAAACAATCACCTCTTTAATTTTAAAATTAGCAATAGATTGAGCACTCAGAGAGACCTGATTGTAATTTGAGAAGCTGAAGAGCTTCAAACTCTGTTTCCCAGAGGTTGAAGCCTGCAAATGGAGAACTGAGCAATCAACCAACTGAACTCTCTCAGAGAAAATATGAGAGTTCAGGCCAAAATATGAAACCCAGTAAATGCTTTAAATATCAATTTTAAAACCTTGAAATTTCAAGGTTTCGAGTATAGTAACTCAAAGGAAATTTTATGTCTGGGTAATAAAGAAAAATAAAGTAAATTCAATGATAATGGACTTTCTGTAAATTCCTGAAAATTGAGTTTAAGAAATTGAAGAAAAATTATCCTAATGGTTGCATTCACTCTGACAAGAATTCCATTTCTCTCAATGAGCCATCATAACACAGGAAGGAAATTTTAGAACAATAAAATCAGGGTCTTTTCTCTGAGCTCCAATTCCCTTCCAAAAATTTTTAAAAATAGAAAAATAAACAACCTAGAAAATAAGCATTTACAGTAACTCTACTTCCTCTTGGGTGCAAAACGCCTGACATTTGAGGTACGTTCCCTCCCCAGTCACTAAAAACCTGATTTCAGAGGTTACACCTATAACTTTGCTCTGCTTAGTGTTCCAGAAAACCATGCAAAAAATAAGGTTTCTATTTCCTCTAATTTTCAGATTTTTAACCCTTCTTCCTCTTTCCATTATACTACTCTTGCTCTCCTATTCTGACTACAGCTCCTGCTTTTCCCTAAGATGCTAATGACTAACAGCTTGCCCAAAAGGGAATGTTATTTTAGTACACTAATTTTTTTTGTGTTTAGCATCTACTATGTATAAGGTCTCTTGCTTCATTTGAACTGGGATGAAGGCTTTAAACAAAGGCACGGGTGTATATGTGTGCATGTGAGTGTGTGTAATGTAGACACACATGCAAGCACACACAGAGGAAGTCTTACTTGCAGATATTCAAGTATTTAAGGAAAGTTGAAGAGATACTCATTGTGTTGTGTTTTAGTGAATCTGATCACACACCTTAGTAGTTCTAAAAGAGATCTACATTGGACAGATTGATAATTCAAAATGTGTGTTTCTGAAAATTAAGGTTCTCTCCTCTCATTATTCACAATGAGGATGTGTTGAGATTTCAAAGTAAGCCCCTTGTTTGTACTGATAAATTGGCCGGCTTCTCTAGCTAAAAGGATTCTCCTCTCTATCATTCTAATTAGTAATGATTTAAGGTGGCCAGAGTTATCTGTGCTATCCTACATACACAATATGGGTCAAGACAATTCCCTTAAAATATTTTTAACAAAAAGAGCAACAATCCAATTTTTTTCACCATTAACAAACATTCAGGGTACAGTACTGAATACTTTTAAATTTGCATTCACATCATTAACTAAGGGTGGGCACCCACACCTATGGAATTAGAATGCAGCTGGTATTAACTCCATTTGACAGATGAGAAAAAAAGTCCAGAAATTATCATTTATTTTTTCAATTCCAGAAAGTAAATGTGTCATATTTGAGACTAATACACATAGCTCAATAGCTTGGCCTATTTACTATTTGCTATTTACATAGTATCTTAAAAACTTGTATTAGAATTAAATGTATATATTGTCTATAGTTTCTGTAGTTACTCAATAGGCAAGACCCCAAAACTACATACTTCATTTTAAAGGAATGTTTGCTGTACAGTTGAAGGAAGAAAGTGATGATCTAGAAGTATATATCAGGTTTTCATCCTCTAAAATGTGTAAATCTTGAAGTGGCCTATAAGGACTTGCAAGAATGGAAAAAAAAAGAACACCTTACAGCTGTGGGAGAAATGCAGGGTTATACATCAAGCTTGGAATTTTGCAGATCTGGAGCCAAATTTGCAAACTATGGCTCAAACTGGCTAATTGGAGTGGCTCATGGGGAATGTATGCCTTGGGCTCTATGTGCTGCTGGAAAAATCTGCCCCAGGTGGGAAGTTCTTCCAAACCAGACCTATCCAGAGAACACAGATGGAAAGAAAACCTCAAAGATATAGTAGATTTCAGAAATTTGTGAAGTTGAAAGTGGCCTCAGAAATCATCTACTTTAAGTCCTTCTTTTTATAGAAGAAGGAACAGGCCTATGTGGATGGAAGTAGTGGTAATGCGGTTACACACTGATTTAGAGGGAAAGCTGGAGAAATAGCCCAGCTCAGCACTCCTTGTCTGTAATTCTTTCTATTCACCCTATATCAACCTACTTCAAAGACAGCTATAGCTTTGTAGCATAAAAACAAAACAAAACAAACAAACAAACAAACAAACAAAAAAAACCCGGCAGTCTGAGCACTTTGCAGTTAAAGGGAGACTTCATTAGAAAAGACTACACAGTCTGATTTCAGCTTTATAGATTATCGAAAAAAATATGCTTCTCTACTCTCCAGTTACCTGGAGAAACTGAAAAGTGAATTACATAGGTGTGCTTGTGTGCACAGGGAATTTATTCATGGACAGAGTACAAATATCTAGGAGGGAGATCAGAGAGCTTTTCAAAACAAGGAAAACAGCAGTACACAGCTCTGGGATAAAAGATTTATAAATCATGCATGGAATTTCACAGCTTTGGGTCCAAATTTGCAAGAGCTGTATCCCATCCTGAGAACAGTGAGCAGAGCATGGGAAATATGTACCTCTGTGTGCCCAGAACTCCAAGGAGGAGAGGGCTAAGAACTTGGTGGGGGCCGGGGAGGGGGCTTCCAAAAAGCGAATAAGTATCTGGCTCTACAGTGTTTGATATTTTACCAGTCTCAGATAATTAAAATGTGCATTTAATTGAAAATTGTCTGAAAGCAGGAAGCATAATGTTGAAAATATGAAAGTCAGCAAGCAAGAGTGATTCAAACTGCATCAAGGAAACCTGGGTACTTCTTAACATCGTTTTAGCACTTCAAGTAAATCTTCTCTTCCATTACTCCTCTCACACTCTATATCCTCATTTTGCTCTTTCACTAGTCAAATTTTCCTTCTTCAGCTCTCCATCCAGGCCTATGCTCCTCTAAATTCCCCCAAATTCCTAAGTACTTCTCAGATCATAGTTATATGACTCAATTGGAAGTCCCATTTTCTCAGAGCAGCTGATTATATTAATTTGTAACAAGATTTGGAACACTGGTCAAACCAACTATACCCTCACAGCCCTCTAAACTGGCTTGGATCTTAAAATAGAAGGTTTATTGACTCAAAGAAATGTATATTTAAGTAAAGAGTTGCAAACGTTTTCTATAAAGGGTCAGATAGTAAGTACTTTAGGCTTTGTGGTCCATATGATCTGTTACTACTCAACTCTGTCTTTGAGTTCAAAAGCAGGCATAAACATACATACATTAACGAATGAGCTCATACATGAATGAGCATAGTTGTATTGAAATAAAACTTTATTTATAAAAACAGGCCAGTAGTATGAACCTAGCAGACTTTCTCCTGAGAACAAGTATTTAACTTATGAAAACTATGGATAAAGAAATATTTAAATTATCTGAAAATTGATCTAATAAGCACATAGAAAATGGTAAAACATTCATCTAAGAAAATCTACTAAGTCTAATAAATCTCAGCAATAGGAATCAGAGTCTGTGGTATTTGAGCCATAAACATTTACCATTCTTTTTCCTCCCTAGCTGTATGTTATGGGAGCTTAATTCTTGGCACTCTAGAGTTTCACTTGACAGAGGTAGGATATATGCTTATCTCATGCTCTCTCCCAGATCTATATTATTTAAGCTCTATTACCAGTAGACATGACTGAGAAAACTGGAGGTCCTTACTGCCACCCAGCTCTTATTCATAGGGCTAGGATCTTGCCCCAGCAGTAACAGAGAATACTGCAGCCTGATTGGCTCCACCCCAATTTGCTCATAGGGCACAGATTCCACTTTGAGAGAAGCAAGATTAGAAAATCAGGGGCTACCTTATTTCCCTTCCTCCAGAACCCATTGGTAGAGCAGGGACATCACTTCAAGAGAAGCAGTATGATGTTTCCATCAACAGCTTTTGTGCAATGGCATAGAAAATCTGCCTAAGGGAAAAGGCAAGCTACAAAGACAGATATGCCTTAGGAGACTGACTTTTTGGAACAGAAAGTGGAAAATTCTATGCCTAAACACCTTGGCAAAACAATGGAGATTTTGGTGGAGAGCAATTAAGAGGCAACCAGTATCTCTGATATAAGAAAAACAGTAGGACAGCCAAAAGCTTAATAGAGATAACTGGAGGAAAATGCAACTTAAAAGAACCCTCTTGGGATTGCAGTTAACTCTAGGGATTGGGAAGAGTATGTGCATGTACTACTCATGAGAATTCAGAGCAAGACATGAGACAGATTAAAAGCATACCCTAAGCCACACACAGATTATTCAGCAAAATGTGAAAGCCGTGTTGGGTAAAGGGGCTTAAGCACAAATTATGACCAAACACTGGGGAAATAATAAAGTATTCTGACCCTAGGATGACTCCTAAGATCTAAGCTAATAATAATAATAATAATAATAATAATAGTAATAATAATACATTCACCTCTGATGGTCTGGAAAACTGCACATACTCAAGGTTGTGTGACCAAAGAGGGAATTTCTCTGAGGGGTAGCCACAGTGGGAACTTCTGAGATACTCATTCTAAGTTGAAGGTGAAGCAAAACCCAAGTTCCCTGAACTGTAGAAATAATTGTTAAATCACACACACACATGGTAACAGGGGAAAATCTAACTGGTTTAATGTGCTTAAACACAATCTTTGACCAATGAGTTATTTATGATGAACCAAAGAAGCCAGACTAAAAAAAAAAAAATTAAGGAAAATAATCTGAAAAAAGACATCAGAGGCTGCAAAATTCAGGAAAAATGGGCTTCACAGGAGTTGTTCAGTTATTACTAAACAAACAAGCAAATGACCAAATAAACAACAAAAACAAGAAGTCCCAACAAAGGAAGGGGCTCAGTATCTAGAATTGCTACAATATATTGTTGTCCAGAAAAATATAAAATATGTATAGAAATAGGAAAATGTGACCTATACAGAGAAAAAAAGCAAACAATAGAAAAGACCTTTGAGAAGACCTAGATGTTTGCCTTAGCAGAGAATCCTGTCAAAGTAGGTACTATAAATATGTATAAAGAACTAAAATACATTATTTTAATGAGTTAAAGGAAAGTATGAAAATGATATATCATTGAGCAAATAATATTACTAAAGAGACAGAGATGAAAAAATAGAAAATCTGAAGATAAAAAATACAATAAGCAAAATGAAAACTTCAGTGGAAAGGCTCAAGAGTACATTTAGTTTTTAGATTAAGAAATCAGCAAACTTAAAGATAGGTTAATAGAGATTGTGCAATCTGCAGGACAGAAAGAAAAAGGAGTAAAGAAAAATGAATAGTCTCAGAGAAAAGTGGAGTATGATAAAGCAGACTAACATGCATAATGGAAATATCAGAAGGAGAGAAAAAGAATAAAAGGACAAAAAAAATTAAGTGATGGCTACAAACTTCATCAATTTGATGAAAAACACTATTCTTCATATCTAAAAAATCTGTAAAACTCTTAAAATCAGAATAACACAAAAATGTTCACAAACAGACACATAGTCAAAATGTTGACAGCCAGAGATAAAGAGAAAATCATGAAAGCAGCAAGTAAAAACAATCATTTACTGGGAGCCACAATAAGATTAACAACTGACTTCACGTGTGAAACAATGAAAGACACAAAGCAGCAAGATGGTGTATTTGAAGTGTTGAAAAGAGAAAACATATGACCCAAGAATTCTGTATTCAGATGGAATATCTTGCAAAAATAAAGGAGAACTTAAGACCTTCTCAGATAAACTAAAGCAGAGATTTCTAGCTGGCAAACGTGCCTTGCAAGAAATAATAAGTGAAGTTCTTCAAGCTAAAAGGAAGTTATACTACATTACAATTTAAATCCACAAGAAAAAAACAAAGAATTCAAGTAAAGATAATTATTTAAGTAATGGTAAAAGACGGCATCATTACATATATATTTCTCATTAGATATATCTTTTCTTTTTTTATAAAATAATTATAAAGCAAGTTTATAAAATAATTTGTATATAATTGTATTATATATGTATTTAACATGTTGATGACATTATTAGAGTAAGAAAATTACATTAGGTAGTAATTTGAATCTACAGGAAGAAATGAAGAAAATAGGACACGATAAAAATTAAAATTAATATATCTTTAAAAGAATTCTTCAAATATATTGTGCTCTACTTCTAGCTTCTTTAGAAGAAATAAGATATATACAGTAATAACTTAACAGTATTTTGGTTTGCATATATATAATCTTATTTCTTCTAAAAAAGCTAGGAGATATATATATATATATATATATATATATATATATATATATCCTAGCTATATATATACATATATATACACATATATATATACATATAAATATATATGTATGTATATTTATATATATGTATATTTATATAAATGAATATGTATGTGTGTGTGTGTGTGTGTGTGTGTGTGTGTGTGTGTATTCTTTTCAGGTAGTCATGAAATATTATTCAGGATAAACTTATCCTTGGCCGTAAAACAAGCATTAACAAGTTTCAGAAGACTGAAACTATACAAAGAATGTACTTTAATAAAATAAAATTAGAAATAAACAACACATGAAATTTTGTAAATAACAAATATATATAAATTAAGCAACATACCTGTAACTAATCAATGGATCATGGAAAACAATGTGAAGAAAGTTAGAGAATATTTTGAGTTGAGTTAAAAAAATCCACAGCAAACTAAAGTTTATGAGATAGAGTTAAAGCAGTGCTTAGAGAAAAAATTTTATTCATTAGCAAATGTATTAAAAAGGAAATGTATTAAATCAATAACCTAACCTTCTAGCTTAAGACATTAGAAAAGAAGAGCAAAGTGAAGTCAAAGCAAGCTGAGGACGGAAAACAATAATGATTAGTATGGAAATTAATGAAAGAAAAAAATAGAAAAATAATATAAAATAATATAAATATTATTTTTATATAATATAAATATAAATAATATAAAAACAAAATTTGGTGTTTTGAAAAGAGCAACAGCAATGACAAAGTTTTAGCTAGACTAGAAAAAAGATTCATATTACTAAATTAAGAATGAAATAGGGGTCATTGCTACTCATTTACACAAATACAAAAGATTATAAAGGAATACTATGATATTCCTATATGCCAACAAGTTAGATAATTTAGACGAAATGGACAAAGTCATAGAAAGACACAAAGTACTGTACTAACTTTGGAAGAAATAGAAAACCTGAATAGACCTATGTAACAAACTTAGATCTAAAATTAATAATAATACCCCCTGTCAATAAAAAAGCTCAGGACAAAATGTTTTCCTTAGTGAATTCTGCTAAATATTTAAAGAAGAATTAATACTAAGCCTTCTCAAACTTTTCCAAAAAATAGAAGAGGATAAAACACTTCCTAACTCATTCAATGAGGCCAGTAGTACCCTACAGGTAAAGCCCAATAAAGATAACTCAAGAAATGGCCATGACAAACAAACAGAGACTCATGGATATGGACTAGTGGTTACCAGAGGGTAGGGGGGAGGAGGAAGAGGGGTGGTAGATGGGGTAAAAGGCATCAAATATGTGGTGACAGAAAGAAATCTAACTATGAGAGGTGAACACACAATGTAAATCTCTCTCTCTCTCTCTCTCTCTCTCTCTCTCTATATATATATATATATATATATATATATATATATATATATATCCTTTACTGTTAAAATGTATAGCCAAAACTTACAGGATTTCGTTTACCAATGTCACCATAAAAATAAATTGATTAATTAAGAAAAGAAATGACTAATATCAGACTAATATCTCTTATGAATATAGATGTAAAAATGTTAACAAAACGCTAACAAACAATACAGTAAAATACAAAATGCATTATATATCAAGTACATTAATGAGTAAGACTTATCCCAGGAATGCAAGATTGTTTGAACATCCAAAAGTCAATGTTAACATTGTATTAATTAAAGACATAAAAGAATCATTTGACGAAATCCAAAACCCTACAATAAAAATAAATAAATAACATAAAAAGAGAAGGGAATTTCCCCAATCTTTTAAAGAAAACCTATCAAAAACCCAAAATTAATGTCATATTTATGGTGAAAGTGTGAAAATGAGTCTTTCTGCTCTAACATTGGGAAAAAGACATGGATGTACATTCTCTCCACTTCTAGTCAACATTGTATTAGCCAGGGCAAATAGACAAGAAAAAAAAAAACTCATCTAAGTTTAAAAGGAGGAAGTAAGCTACTTATATTTAGAGATGACATAATCTTGTGTAAAAAAAAAAACCTTAAGGAATCTGCTAAAAAGCCATAAGAACTAATATTAGAACTAATTTTTCCAATAGCACTAAAAACTAGTTCATCAAGTTTACAGCATATAAGATCAAGATACAAATATCAATTCTATTTTTATACCATATGATGAAGAACCTGAAAATGAAATAAATACAATTTAATTTATAATACTTTATAATATAAAAGTGAATAAATTATAAAACTTATACATTGAAAACTACAAAATATCATTGTAAGAAATTAAAGATGATCTATATATAGATCTTAAAAATGATCTTTAAAATGAAGAACACATTTAGAGAAGTCACAATTTGCATTTTCAAAACTTAATGCAGGGTAGAGGAAGATGGCAGAGTAGATAAAAGCAGGGTCTGCCTTCTCCCAAGTCTTCATTGAAATTACAACCAAATTATAAAATGATTAATGTGGAGAATCACCTGAAGTCCAGCTGATCATATGTCAGATAATATAAAGAAGGAGCCACACTCAGCTGGTAGGAGGGGAAAGTCATGTATCGGGCTGGACTCGCAACTGCAGCTGGTGGAGGAACACCGGGAGGGAAAGTAAGGCTGCAGAGGCTCCCCTGAAGGAGAGAGGGGTCCTAGCTTCATTTGGAGGTGCCTCAGCAAATGGTCCCAGCCCAGGGAAGACGAGTTCCCGAAAACTCTGACTATAAAAATCAGAGAGGATTCTGGCCATCTGGGTGAGATGGAAGGAGATTGAAACCCTAGAAGACTCTTTAAAGGGCCCATGCATAGGTTCTCTTGCCTTCAGACACTCACCCGGGGCACCGGTGGTAGGTCAGAAGCTCTCACAATATTAATACCCGGGAAGAATGCATTACCTGACACCAGAACATGGGCTGGACAGGCAGCTGCCATTGTGCCTTAGTCAGGGCCCCCTTATCAGGCAATCTACAGACCATGTCAGCTTGCCCTGCAGATCCCTCTCACATGGCCAATATGGAAGGGCTAGCCTGAGATCTGCCTGCCCCACCCAACCCACAGATTGCCCTAAGCAGCCCACTGACAGTTAATCACCACCGCCCCAACCCTCAGCCAGGGTCTCGCAATCCATAGGCAGCAAACTTTGGCTAGCACAGTTTGGGTATTGCAAGCAAATCAGTTTTGCTGCTCGCAAGAGCTGCAATATTGTGTGGGGGGATTGTAGGGGTCTGTGAGAATGCCCAAGACAGCAGCTGGACTCACTGTGATCCGTGAGTATAGCAGGAACACATGGGCACAGAAGTTGCAACAAAAGTGAGACTGTATTGGTCTGACAGCCCTTGTCTCCCTGAGATACAGCTTCACTCAAGGCACAAAGTGCCTGCAGCCTATTGACAGGCAGCCTCCCATGCCTTTCTTTTCTCTGGGGTTGCACATTCTGTGCAGGCAACAGACCTTGGCTAGCACAGTGAGCACATTTTGGGGAAAACATTTGTGGGCAGACCACTGCTGCCTGTACAAGCTGTAATATCTCTTGGGGGGATCACAAGGGTCTGTGGGACCACCCAGAGAGCAGCTTGTCTCCCTGTGATCTGTGACTACTGTGGGAATGTGCAGACATGGAAATTGCAGAAAACCAAGGCTATTTGCCTGACAGCCCTTGACTGCCTGAGGTCCTGCCCCATCCAACTCACAAAATGCCCATTTCATGATGACGGGCAGCTGTCCCAGCCCTGGAGTGATGCATTCTGTGCACTCAACAGATCTCAGCCAGCAAGTAAGCAAAGTTCAGGGAATATAGTGATAGGAAGATCAGTACAAGAAAAGGTATTGTTTGGGCAGACCTCAGGGGCTTTGTGGGCCCATCACAGATGGTAAGTCAAGTAGTGATATCTGACTTTGGTGGGAGACCACAGTCCCAAATATGGCAGAAATCTGGTGTTGCGTTGGCCTGATGGCCTCATGCCTCACTGAGATGATGCCCCACCTAACCCACAAATTACCTATGGCAAGCCTGCTCCCAGGCAACCCAGTCTCATCCTGTGATTTCTTTGGGTCATGAATTCAACAGCAAACAATAACACTAAGTTCATGTGGCCCATGCAAAGCTCATTTGTTCAGGAGAAGCATAAGGTAGTGGGTCACAAACTCAAGCATGCAAGCTTCAATAACTCTTAAATAGAATTCGGGTGTTTGCAGGCCCGAGGTGGGCAGCAGCTGGCCTTGCTACAATTGACAACTTGTACAAGGAGCCACAGAGACAGCACTGGCATGTAAACTGTCACTGCAGTGCCAGGGGGAAATTTACTCAATAGACCCAGGAGACTCCCGGGGTCCCTGCATCACCTAACATGTATATCACCCAGAAGCTGTTCCGGTTTCAGAGACTTACAGACAACTGACAGGCAGTGCTAAACTACCTAGGTCTGGGATGGGAGAAACCGACCACTGCCTAGAGAGTTTTGTATCACACCAATTCGCTATGAAGTTAGATGGTTTAGGACTATCCTAAGGGGTTTCAACATGTCAGTTTTGATTTTAAATTATTCCTTGAGTAACTCTTATTTTCCAACCAATCTTAGCCTTCTTTGCATTTTGGGATATAAAATAATACCCCATGGAGGATATTCTATGTTGGGTCACCTAATACCCATTCCAACCCTTTTCTAGTTTAGTTTCTTGTATTATTAATTCTGGAAAACTAAAATCATATACATATACACTAAAATCGTCAAATATTGTGGCAGTAGCCCTGTTACTCAACATTTTCTTACCCTTTTTACTATTCACCTCTTCTGTCATTACTGAAAATACCAGCATAAGCCTGTATTCAACACTTTGAGCCCTCTCCTTTCCATCCACACTGACCCTCAGAAAGGACACATCAAGGAAAGCAGAGACAGGATAAGAGAGATCATCTCTCCTTAGACTCAAAATAATTTCCTGAGCTCATCCTGATTATACTATATTGGGCAAATTCATAACTCTCTGGGCTTCAATTTTCTCACCTGTAAAATTAGGAAGTTGGACAGATTGGTGGTTTGTAATGATATGAGTAATCACTATCTGAAAAACCTCACTTGCTGTATGTACCCTTCCTGCCAGATTGCACTTCCTGAAAGCAGACAGTCTGAAATGGCAATGTTCATCAGCCCAGTGCTTCTTAACAGTTTTTTGGTCCAGTCCCTTTCAATAATCAAAATATAGACCTTCTCTCCAATTAGTGTACATATGAGTGTACACAGTAAATTCTATAAATGCTTTCAGAAATTCCAGGACCTTTTGAAGTCCATGCACAGCTCACCAGTAAAAACTCATGCACAGGAAAATGTCTAAGAATCCTTTTACTTTAAATACTCTGTGAGTCTCTTATGCAGTCAGTCTGTTTGGCCAAAGGAACAATTCTGTAGTGGTCACTTCCCCCCATACAACTTATTCTTTTTCAGCATTCTTTTCCTGTTAATTGTCCTGAAACTCTCAGAGTCCCTACTGAGAGTAGATTTACTTGGTAAACTTACACTAAGGAATTTGAAGCTATACATGTTATCCTTTGCAACAGAGTTTGCTTTTGCAAAGAGGACACAGAGGGGAAAAACTAAAAAGAATACACTTGAAATACTTTTGAGACCCATGCCAAGCATGTGAGTGGGCTTGTGGGGGGTATAACACTTGCATTGAGTATTGTATTGCAAGAATAAGTGACCCTCTACTCTGTCTTCACAAAATGGTATTTCTTTCTTTGTAGGGCTTTGTCCACAGGTATATATCTAAATACAGACTGTATAAAGTGAACTTTGTGGGCTCTAGTGGCATCCTCTATCACCAAGGATCTAACACTGTAGATACCCTCTGTATATATCTGAATACAGACTGAATATATCTTAATACAGACTGTATAAAGTGACCTTTGTAGGCTCTAGCTGCATCCAAGGATCTAACACAGTAGATACCCTCATTAACTGTTTATTGCTAATTTTAAGGACTTAAAATCAGTAACAATAAAACCACTCCAGTTTTGGATTCTGATTTGAACATACAGATCCAAATAGCACCCCTTTTTCTCTATTCTTTTGAGTTTTATTTTTTTTTAATTGGGAAATCCAGTGTTCACTTACTCTTATACTGTGATTTTAATTATATTGTTTTCTGGACATTATTGAAATAACAAATTAGGTTCCTCTCAGGCCCCAAACTTCTCACTACATGATAACACTATTTGTTATTTTGGACACTGTGCTCTTTACTATTTATCTTTTCCTTTATTTTCTAGATAAATAATAGAGATTCAATGAACAAATTATATTGGTTTTTCAAATGAGCATGGTCTCGAGTAGATTGACTGTTCGCATTTGGCCACTGGATTATTTGTCTGGATGGAAAAAAACTTTCCACCAACACCTCCCCTTTCCTGCATTCAGTGAATTTCTGTAAAGTGAATTCTGTTTTCTCACCTTCTCCATGATTAAATTAGAGGCCCTCTCCCAAAGAAAGACAAAACATACAGATATTGGATATAACAAGCATTTGGCAAACAAAGGAGTGAAATATGTTATCTACTCTACGTCTGCTTAAAACTTTGGTACTGAGAGTTATTTTGCAGTCTGTTTAGAACTGTGTGAGAACTCCCTAAATATGAAATCATCCTTATGCCATATTTCCATAATCCTAAACCTGGAAATTTTTCTCATTGTCCTGCATATCTCCTGAGTCAACATTTTAAGTTCCTCCTTTATTGTCTGTATATTTATAATGGTTGATGTAACTTGGTTGCACTATCATACTTCACGAATAGGTACCACTAGGGACTTAAAATAGACTATGATATTCTCTGTTTTGAAATCACAATTTCAAAACTCCAAATTAATTCTCAACATTTCTTGAATGTAAAAGCTGTGGAACTTAGGGAAAGTTACTTAATGTCTCTAAGTTTATTGTTTTTCAGCTATCAAATGGGGATGAATTGTACCTAAAATATAGGGTCATTTTGATGAGTAAGTAAGGTAATGGATGTAGAACTGGTAGTACAATACCTGGCACATTATCAACTCACAGGCCATAAAATACCCTCTCCTTCCACACACAAAAAATATTTTACTCAAACAAAGGATGAGTATAATTATTAGTTTAACTGGTAACTTCCAAAATAAATAATTTAGGTAACCAAGTTTTAAAATGTTTTTTAATCTGTTAATTGCAGCATTCTGATGTTTTTTGATGATAAAATGTTAATTCTGTACAATTACATAACAAGGCATAAAGCGCTTTGCATATTATACAGTGCTATAGAAATGCCAATCATGATTAAATCACAATCAATAAAGGTTTAAACGATAGAAAATTCTTGGAAAGTATAATCCCTGGTATTTAAAATTGCAGGTCTGATGGTGTGAATATGTTTAGAAAAACTATATTAGTAATAATCTATATTGTACCATGTAATATTTTATGTATAACACAACAAAGAATCTAGGTTGCAACAGTAATTTTAGAATCATAAAGTAAACATTAGATAACAAAGAAACATTTATTAAAAAGAAAATTTTCTCCTTGAACAAATAATAAAAGCTCAAATATTTTCTTTATTTCTGCTTTAAAATTTTTAATATTTCAGAATTACACTACTCAGAAAAGACAAAGGAATTATCTTAGTCTTCATTCTTAATTTCAGTGGGCTTGACCTTTTTTTTAAAGTAGATTTTTTAAAATCAATTTATTTTTATGGTGATAAATTTTAGCTGTACATTTTAACAGTAAGTCATATATATATTTATATTGTGTGTTTACCTCCTATAGTTAGATTTCTTTCTGCCACCACATATTTGATCCCTTTTACCCCATCTACCTTCCTCCTATTCCTCTTCCCTTACCCTCTGGTAACCACTAGTCTATTGTCCATGACCATGAGTCTCTGTCCTGTTCGTTTGTTGCTTTTATGCTTATATCCCACTTATACATGATATCATGTGATTTTCAACTTTTTCTGTCTCGCTTATTTTGCTTAGCATGATTAAGTGAGACATAATGTCCACCTCTTTTATGTATAAAGACAAAGCCATAAAACTTAGCTTTTGAGTCTATTTGATATTTGACTTTTCCTTTGTAACTAACAAGACAAAGTCTCACCACAAATGATAAAACTACAAAAAAATCACCCATTTCATAAATGTCATGACACTGGCCAGATGAAAATGACTCTGGTGAAGATATTGTCTTAAAAGTCAAGAAACCTGGGTTTAGATCTTGGCTTTATCATTAATTCACTATGAGACATGAACCCAGTTCTTTCTCTCTTACCTTCTTCATCTTTAAAATGAGAGTTTAGGCTAAATCATCATTCATATCCCCTTTAGCTCTGATATACTGTTAATATTTGGCCAATTTGGAGTGGAATTTAACAATGTTCTTATAGGGGTATTCTTTTGATTCTAATCAGGCTAAAGTTCCTTTACCTAAAAAGGAAAAATAAGTTCAGCCTAGCTCAGGGAATTTCACCACTGGGTGTTTTATTTTAAAATACATGAATATTGGCTCCCATGAGTTTTATTTGAGGCAGCAGGCTGAAAACTCAAGGAGACTTATATACCTGCACCCAAAGCTAATTTGGTGGAAGCAGATAGGATGAAAGTGAAAATAATAAAAGGTGAGTTTATAACAAAACAGCAAAATTTATGAGTTTTTAGAAATCAGAATAATATCTTTTTGTTCTTTACTTATTGAAATCCTGCTATTCTTAATAGGCCTAGCCCAAACTCTCCTTCCCCTGGAAGACTAGCCTGACTTCCATTCTGAAATTCCACTCCTTATTCCAGCCCTCCATGATCCCTAATTTCCTCTGTGAAATCTTAAAGCACTAGATAGGACACTCAGTCCTTTATTACATATATGTTGCCTTATATTTGAGGTAATTGCATAATGTCTTATTTACTTATCTAGATTCTAAAAAGCTGCTGGGAAGTGGCACCCTTTCCTTTATCATCAGCCCCCTCCCACTCTTTTTCCTGCATTCTCTCCTCGCCAGCTGTATTTGATTCACTGGTCTACTTTTAGCAGTTATTCAATAGATGTTTGCTGAATGGAGCTAAGGCTGTATGAAAGAACACTATAATAAACTCTAGGCACAAGAAAAGCAAGTAAAACTTTTTTTAAAAAATAAACAAAGAATTACTCCCATATTCTGCCAGGCCCTGGAGTACAGAATAAAAAGTAAGCAGGGTCAACAGATTTTAGTTTCGTGTCGACATATCTGACCTAATGCAAATTTAGATAAATTTACTTTTTTCCCATTATATTTCCCCCACTTGCTCAGGACTATTCTCACCATAGTACAAAATCAATAAAGACTGCTTTGGAGGTTCAGTTTTCTCATCCTGAAATTTCTTCAGTTTTCCTTTATATCCTGCTCCCATCATATACTCCCATATTTCCAATTCCAATAAACCCATTCATACCAAAGTTTTCAGGTGAATATATTTTTAGGATCATCAAGATTTAAAAATCAATTCAGGAAGAAGGGAATGCTTACCTCCAAATGACTGATGTTTCAGGTATTAGTGAAGGAAGTATTTTGAGGCAGAGAGACTTACAGATACTCTCTATAATATACTACGCAGGTATGTCCTACACTGACATACTTCTTCCTCCCATGGCTTATTTGAAAAATTCTCTTGCTCTGATCTAGTGATACTACTCAAGTCTTGAGGATTGCCTTCAGCTGCCTTTTGTTCATCTTTTAGCAGTTCTGGTGGTGGTAGCAGTGGTTGGATGTTAGGTGCCTAATATAGTGTGGCACTGGGTTCTGGGGCTCTGAGGCTCCTTGTAACATCATATTCAAGAGGCTGTGGCTGCAGGTCTGGGCTATAGAAAATCAGCCTCTTTTCACCCAATCCTTCCTAATCACTGAGAGTAACTCTGAGAGGAAGACAGAGTAGATGGACCAGAAATAATAGGTGAGTTAAGTACCTCCAAATTCCTTTTAAAGTTTTGTACATCCAAAAATACCCTAGAAGAAGTCAATCCCACCTAGATTTCTTGTATTGGGAGCTACCTGAGGGATATCCTTAGGTAAGGAGTGTCCACTTTGGTACCCAAACACAACAACTGAGGGGCTACAAGAAAGGATTACAGTGAAGACTGCAGTGGTCCACTAATTACACAAACTATGCAAGGGGCCAGAGAGCACCTAGCTTAAGCAAAGAGCTCCATAAATAAATAGGCTGCATATTACTACAAACTCAAAGCTGAGCGAAACCACAGGATTAGAAGACAATGCAATATAGCTCTATAAATAGAAATGAGAGTTCCTTTGCTAAGTGTGAAGGTTTGCAGATTCTATGGACAGCCCATAGCATAGCCGTGTACCCTGTATCATTGGGGGGGGGGGAGAGAGAGAGAGAGAGAGAGAGAGAGAGAGAGAGAGAGAGAGACAGAGAGAGAGAGAGAGAAAGCTGCCTCCTGGAAAACGGAAATGTTCAGTGTGCACAGAGTGGCTTGCATATTTTACTCTGACATCTCACTGCCATGTTTTCAAAAATGGTAGTGGTTAGGTAATGCTGAGAACTTTGTCTTTTTTTTTTCCTTTTTTTTCTTCACTTTTCATTTGGATTTCTTTTTGATTTTGTTTTCTTTTACTCTTTCCTTGCTCCCTCTTTCCCTCCCTTTCTTTATCCTTTCTTTCTTTTTTCCCTTTTTCCCCTTATCTTCTTTCCTTTCCTCTTTCTTTCCTTTTATTTCTGATAGTAAAGGGGAATTGAATTGATTATCCTCAGAACAGAGTGCCGGAATTGATGCACAGATCAGTAATGTCCTTGTTGCAGTGGCTGTCACACGAATTTTTGGAGATCTCTGGAGAAAACAGAAAGAAACTGAAACGGTAGGCTCCAGTTTTTAAATGCATAATTAGCTATTATCTGTGCCTTTTACCTTTAATATCTGGAACTGGCCTCTTCACACCAGGTTCTGGGTAACCTGTCAGATCTAAGGGTGACATAAATATAATGAACCTGGACCATCCTCCTATGTCATTTCCTTGGTATTTGCACAAACAGAAATAATTATATGGTTGGCTGCCTGAGGTTGGGGGCAGGCAACTTTGAACTCAGAGAAATGTATGTTTGACATGGAGAGGTTTTTAATAATGTGTTTCACTCAATTGATATTTAATAAAATAGCCCTGTGAACATTTGTAATTTAACAAACTCTGTTAAGTAGAGTTATTTTCATGAATATGTAGAATGCTTTTTATCTACCTTTTGCTATAACTCTTTAGAGACAATATTTTTATTTCCTGGATGATTAAAATGGTTAAATTTATGTTATTTCAAAATAAGCTATGATTTAAAAAAAAATAAGAGAATTTTAATATCTCAGGATCTTTACCAACATGAATGTGTGTTCCTATCAACTTGTATAAGTTATATATTTTTATTGTAAAATTGAATTGTGATTAATGTTAGCTGTAGAGCTTCTGCTTTCAAAGAAAGCAATCCAGAGGAAAAAAACACATTTATGATAAGAGAGAGAGGAAATAAAAAAGACAACAGGCACAATTGCTCTTTTTCTCATAGGTAAACTATATCTGTCAGAATAAATAATATGTATCTTAAAAAAATCAACAATGGATAAAATAATTTTGGATTAAATTTACATTTTTAGATACTTATAACTGACTTAGCTTACTTTAACAAAATATAAATAAAATTGTTTCTGGTTTCCATGTTGTTTCTCTTTTGTGCTCAAAGAGAAAATATTAAGAAAGTTTCCTTCTAACTTTAAATCAAAAGATGAGACTATTAATGGCATGTAACTGCTAAGAGCTGCATTTAGAGATTAAAAGAAAAGAAAGGAGAAATTATGTATTTCCATGGTGCAAACATGACCCAGGATTAAATCTCAAATGACTTTCCTGCTCTTTTCTCTGCTGCCAACGGTGGTGTGCATGAACTTCGTTTTATACTGCTCTAATCTCTCCAGGGGAAAAATAGTTATAATTGTATTAAATTTTATTGAATAATTTATTCAATTATTCAATTACTATTTGTTAGAGAGATTTGGATCTTTCAGCAAGGAGTATTTCTTCCCTGCAGCTACTGTAAATCTCAAGTATCGTAGCAAAAACATCAATATTATAGATATAATTCAAGTTTTTCAGCCCAAGGAAAGCTTTCACCAGCCACACCAGCAAATATTTGGATCACATAAAAGCCATTCTCCACAAAGTTTGTGTCAGAGGAGGGATCTTTCTTAAATTAAAGAAAATGTTCTTTGTGCTTGTGAACATATTCACTGCTCTACCTTGCTATATGTTTGCAGTAATAGTTCTGTGAGACAGGAACCATCTAGTTTATCTATTCACTTAGGGGTAGTGCAATATGGTCCTGAATATTGTAAATGTAAATAAACACAAAGGAGTACATTGACTTCTCCAAAAACCTCACTGAATTTCCACCTAGAGACCCTTAGGAATTAATGAACTCAATTATCCCCCTTTACACTATCTAGAGAAGTGAAGAGGAGAAAGAAGAATGTCTTACTCTCATAGAAAATTTGGGCATCAATCAGATGCCCTGAACCAGAAAGGGAATTTAACTCCTTCTTCTGACCCTTACCTATTTCTGAGAGGAAGGACCACAGATAGTCCCGTTTTCCTTGCCCATTAAAGTGACCTCCCAAAAGTCTTCCTTTTGTGCCATAGGCCTTGAGAGTCAGTCTCCAGAACTCTTGCCAGAGAATAAGAAATGATCAAAAACAGATTAAAATTATATCACTCACAGGAGCAATGATAAGTATCTGAGATTCTTTTATGCTTTGGGAAATGACATAGATTGACAGTTTGCATTTTACAGTTGGATAAACTGAGGCTCACAGAGTTGAAGTGACTGAGTCAAGTACCTCTGTGAGTCTTTGGCAGAGAAAAGGCCAGAACCTAGGTCTCTTGATGCCTTGCCCAGTGCTTCATTTACTTTCTTTATTGCCTAACAAGGCTTGAAGATTAAGAGACACATGCATTATTCATTGGGAAATGTTAAAAGATGTCATTTTGAAATCACTCGAGGAACTCTCAATACTAGAGGCACACTTCAGGCTTCTCCCAAGGGCATTGATAATGTAGCAAACCTTGATTTTGGGACTTTACCACTGTTTTCTTGCAAGAATAGGAGAAAATTATTTCTACTGTGCCCACAGAAAAAATCTCGAAATGCAAATCAATATACACTAAGTGCTATAATACAACACTGACATAGACCTGGCTATTTATTGTATGCTTGTGAGCTATACTGAGTGCCAAGGCAACAGTTTGGCCAAGCTATATAACAAGAGAGAATATTCAGGAAGTCTTGAGGTGTCGGAGATTCCAGACTTGAGAAGGAGTCAAGATTAGAGGATATCTGCTTGGCAAAAACAGGCATATCAGGCTTAGGATAAAGAGTGAGGAAACTAAATATATAATAATTGGTGGTGTGTGAATCCTTAAGAGGATGCAGCACTTAATTGACTATTAATATGACTATTACTAATGTTTATCATATGACAGGGTGATATCTGAGATTAGAAAATTAAAGTGGGTTTTCTTGGTATAGTCATTGGAAGGCAATCGGGAGTGGAGAGTGTGCTTCAGAGACATCACCTTCATTTGCAGTAATGGCTATGTTAGGATGCAGGCAGAGTTCCTGAGAAATAATCAGAAAAGTGGGATGTTAACCAAAATCAAGTCTGTATAGACTCTGGAGACTTGGGTATGGTCCAGAAACTTCACCACACTAATTACCTACTGAAGAAACCAATATTTAAACCATTGGCCATAGTCAGTATGTGGGTCACACAGAAGCATGACTTGTGCCAAAAGCATGAGCCAAGGCTGCCCATTCAGGCTCAGTTGTATCTTGGATAGAATAATTACTATCTCACTAGGTACTGAAAATATATACAAATGTCTACCACCGAGTCTAAAACCCCTTAAATCCTTCATTGCTTCTTGGCACTATATTTGTTTCTTCCAAAAGCTTTTGTTCCAACCCATACTATTTATAGCAAGGTTTTTTTTCACATTCTCAGCAACAGGAGAAAGGCTTTAATATTATTACAATTATAATCAGTTAGCTAAGATTCTTTTCAGCTTTACTTGGCAGATCGGATTTGGATATTTCTCATGAGCCAATAACATGCTACCAGATATTTCTTGTAAGCTGATGACTTATTTTATATGATAAAATAATTTTTACAAGTTATTTATAAGGTAACAGCAGTGATACTTATTTACTGTTTGGAGTATTTAATCTTTGTAAGTGACACAAGCTGGCCTTTGAGTTTGTTCTTTAAAACTAAAAATATGTTATCTTGTGTGGCTACTTTTGAAATGTCAGACCAAATGGTATGCTGAAAAATGAATGACATATAGAGGACAGTGACCTATTATTTATCAGATGTGTTTTTAAATTTAATTTTATTATTAATTTCAAGTATACAGTACATTGGTTAGACATGTTTTTAAGCCATTCTATTCTAAAACTGCAAAAGGAAATGTTTTCTTAGTTTTTGTGATTAATGTCACATCAATTGATATTATAAAACCACCCTGATTACAGAGGCAAATTAAATAATAAGACAGTGGCTCTAAACTACAGAAACAATTTCTGTCCTAAATTAACTATAAAAAGCTGGAGAGCTCTTTCTTTCTGTTCTTCCCAGGAAATGGAAGTTGTTGAGACTAATGCACATTTGGCAATTTGGCATATAATGTGCATATTAAAGAATCAAGGATATGCATTAGACATACTTGTAAAGGATCTAAAGTAAAAGGTTGGTGTTATCTTTAAACACAATGATATGAAAGAGCTAGATAAGTTTTATAAAATAATTTTATCAGAATTGCTCTAAGATAAAATTATGTTTACACATGCCTCTCACAGTAAAAAAAAATTTAATGATTATCCAAATAATTTAATTAATGTAGATAAAGGAAGAATATAATCCAGGTCCAATAAACAAACTTTTCTTCAGTAAGCACCGTGTTGTTCTCTTGAAATATTTCTTTTGGCTTGAGTGGTAGGGACCTATATTTTCCAGTTTGTTATTAATTTTTGTACTAAAGATTTTATACATTTAATATTTTAAGGATACAGTTTTTGGCTTTTTTCCCCACATTCTCATAATAATAATAATAATAATAATAATAATAATAATAGCATCTCCCTATCTTCTTGAGTCCATTTTTGATCAGGATTTGATTATTTTGTTGTTGTTTTAAAATATTTTTTAAAAGTAATTTCCTTTTATCCTAACATCTTTTAATTATGAAAGTACTAGGCTCTTGTTTTCTAAAAATGTGAGAGTTAAAACTAGGTGGTATTGATTTTTAATACCTCATAAAATTAATTTTATATAATAAAGGAAAGTTTAGTTATTTTAACTAGCATTAGTCTCTCTGAAGAAGAACGATTAACAATAGAAATATGTAGTTTTTCTCAAAAGCAGGCACAATCTATATTGAAGCATTCTGAAAGTCTATGGCCTCCCAAAACTTAACAGAACTAAAAAGAAAAAAAAAGACTCTTGGTGAATTTTACATCAATGGATATAATAAAGCTACCCTGATGGTGAGCTACCATGCTGAAGCAGAGTACGAATATGACAGACTATAAAGTGTTCAGTCTATATAACCAATCCAGATTGATCAGGGAAATAAGATATGGGGCCTGAATTACCCAAAGTGAGGAATCATCTATTGGATTTTGGGCTACTCAGCTTTGGTCTGGCCATTTGCTGAAAGGTCCTCATGGTCACAGAAGATACAATAAACTTCCCTCAATTTTGGACCATGAAATTTAATTAAGCAAAGCACTATGAAGACATTTTGCAATTTGCAGAGAGAACAGTGTTGTTTCTCAGAATTCAGAGAGTATGACCTGGATCATATTTGACATAGAAGTACTTTTTAATAACCACCTTGTTTTTTAAGTTAAAGTTGTAAGAATTTGACATTGAAAAATGTCATCTGTGTATCTGTTCAAGTGTTTCCTAGGGGAAAAAAATCACTCAGGAAATTTAAAACTGCCTGACCTCTGGGAATCAGTAAATCTGAAAATCCCTGTGACATGATCCAATAGAGAAGAGATATTTAGGTTTATTATCCTGGGTTGTAAGTTATTCCCTTACTGGGACTTGGGCCAAACATATATAACTGGAGTAGAAACCTAAGTTGAGCTAATATCTAGAGAATATTGGCATGATGGTTAATTATGCTGACTCCTCTCCAAATGCTGTGGAATCTCTAATATGTGGGCTCTTTTGATATAGTGGACAGAGATGCAGCCTTTTACCCAGACTTTTCATTTTAGTGATACATTTGGGAAATTGTTGGAAAAATTTTGGATATATGTGAAATGAAAATTAATGATGAACCACCCTAATATACTCCCTTCCAAAGACTGTATGATATTGCTTCGGAAATTTTAAGTCTAATCCAATAATATTTTCATACATTAACCCCCTTGTCATATTGGACCAAAGAATATAAAGTACTTCAAAGAAGTGGTGATCAGTTCATTACCTTTTTTTCTGTAAATTTCAGCATGTTTATTAAAAATATGAAATTGATTTCTTTTCATATTTAAACATGTGTTCAAAATAAACTGAATTTTACTTATCCTTTTTGTGGGTATGGAATTATTTTGTTTTAAAATTTTATTTTAGAAGGTAAATTAGTTTTGATTTGTTCAATCTCACTTGTAAGCATCATTTTCTTCATGGAGAATTCTAAGCCTTTGCCTTGTTCTATTCTCACTGCTCTGGGAGGCCAGTCTGGTTTTTACAGCAAAGGGAAAATAATCAGAATTCTCCAGTGTGATTTAAGGGTTTAGAGGCACATTTAGTTGTTCCCAAATTCTCCTCAAAGCTCAAGCTGTGAACTTCAAACTGGAGCCAAATTCTTCACCATGAACTAAGGATCAACATTGGGTTCAGAGCATCCCTGAGCTGTTGATTTTCTCCTCCAAAGAACTTATGTCCTATTCTAAACTGAGTATCATCCTAGTAATGACTTCATAAAAAAAAAACTTTTAAGTATCTAAGCAGCTACAGAGAGTTTAGGATTCACCAGGCTTTTGAAGCATGTCTAATACTGACTCTAACTTTGATTTTGAGTTTTCTATCATTAAAAATAACGATTCTTATTTATTGAAAATTTATGATATACTAAGCATTGGGCAAGATCTCTTATATTTTCACAATAAATCTATTATTTTCCCATTTATTAGATGATGAAACCAATGTTGAAGAAATTAATAACTTTCTCAAATTTGTTCAACTGTCTTGGTTAACTTTCAAACCCAATTCTGTTCATTGCCAAAGCTATTTCCATTATGCTATGCTGTCTCTATATGATAAAACCATATCTCACTGTTTTGTCTTCTATTTGAGAATCAAGAGAGTTCATAATAGAAGAAGTCAAGATTCACCAATTTTAAAAATAGGTTTTGTTATTATTAGATTTAGTCTGAGTGACAGGAAATGGGAAGGAAGGATAAAACACATAAAATACAGAATAAAATGAATAAAAAATGGATCATGGAAAGAATAGATGAAATAATTCAAATCTTTTTAGCCAATATTTATGATATATTTACTATTTTTCCAGTGTAGTATGGGTAATAACAAGAGTCATATAAGATACAGCCTTTGCCCTCATGAAGCTTATTTACTTGGAGAGGATAAAGTAGCACATATCATATCTGATTATACAATAGAGATTTAGAAGAAGTTATGTGATTTCACAACATTTTTTGCCTTAAACCGAGGGACACCATCTCCATTCACACTAAGATGATGTGATGTGAAAAGGAAATCATATTAGAGCTTTTGCAAAAGATATGCTTTCTTATTCTCAATCTAATCTATGTTAAGCTAAGATTAGAGCAAAGGTTCTGAATTCCAGATATAAGGCTATATCAGAGACTAGAACTGAATATGTGGTTTTAGATGCAAGTCAAAATTAACGTAAGGAAATGGCTCAGAAAAAAAAGTGTACATAAAGACTCTCCTATATAGGTCTGGGGAAATAGATTGATTTACATGTATAGTTGTCTACCGGTCTCCTATTGCACTCTATGTTGGCTATACAGCACCAGAATTTGAGAGAAAATTATATAAAATTGATGCTACACACCAATCATAAGAAGGGAAGGTAGAGCTATATTTATATTTATAAGTCCTAAGGAATGTTTTGATGGGGACATGACAGAAACAAATCTGTACCAACCAAGAAAGGCTGCTTAAGACTGTGGATTGTGGATTGTATATGGTGACTAGACAGTTAGGGTTGTGCTGTGAGAACTTTTGGTCGGATTTGCAGCTACAAAGTACTAGAAAGGAAGCACACAGAATTTCTTCATATATTTTCCAAATTTTATCTAGAAATGGGCCTATCTACCAGTTCAAGCTTTTTACTAGACTTAGACTGTCAGTACCCAAAGAAACTTGAGGGATAACTTAGTCCAACTCCTTCATTTTGCATATGAAAGACTGAAGTCCAGAGATAGAAGAGACTTTCCCAAGGTAACACTACTAATTAGTGATAAGGCCAAGATTAGAAGAAGCCTATGTCTCTAACCAGTGCTCTTTCTCCTACACCTTGCCTTATATCAGCTTAAGTGGCCGGTCTTGGGAGTTGAAAATGCCAGCAAGTAAAACAGAATAGCTTTAGGGTATATGGTTGTTTTAGAAGAATTTGATAACATAAACCCAAAAACAAAACCCATTTTTGATATCTAATCTGACTCCTGCCTATAAAATACAATAGATGAAGTGCCTTAAAATGAAAATTGTTATAAAGGACTAGCTTGAAGTATGTTTGTTTAGATGGAAGCTGTTATGTTGATTGCTTACCTTCTATCTTACCTGCCCTCTCCTCCTCCTTCTAGAATTCCCTGCCAACACTTATTATATAATATGGCATTTCAAGTAATTCTACTATATCGCACTGCTTAAGTCTGCCCCCTTTAAGTTCCTTTATTTCCCTTATCCTACTTAGTAAAAAGGATCTCTCTTTGTATTTCATCCCACCTACTTCCTAAGGTGAAAACTAGCTTATCTGATTGATTAGTTAATGTAAAACTCCTTGTTTTTTCATTTTCTTGGAGACAGAGTACCTTAAAGTATTGTATTTATAATGGAATATTTCAGGCAAGGTGGCAAGCCTGGGCAAGAGATCATTGGATAAAGTAGAGTAGAGAGGAAAGAGGTGTGGTTTTTGATGCTCCTAAACTACCCTACATAGGAAGCCATCTACAAGCATTCCAAGGATATCTGTTAAGCAGTTTTGTGTAACAGATAATTTATCACTTAGCACTTGCTGTGCTGATATCCAGTCGCCAGCCGAGTCTCCCTCAATATGTATTCACTAACCAATGAAACAGTTATGGTCATGAGAACTCAGAAAAGATTCTCAATTGAGGAAAAGTCAGCCTCTGTCCCCCAACTGTGTTGTGAGTGTGACTAGAAGTTGTGGGATTATTCTAAGCTAGTTTATCATAGTTGGGAGTAACTTGTGATCCCTGCCCCTGACATTCCTAACTTCTCTCACCCATTCCAAAGGCTACCAAGTCAAAAAGAAATGTCAAATGGTAAAAAGATTCCCACTCACTCCATTTTGCTGCCACCAAGGGCTAAATTGTGACTCTCTCCATACTCTCCTTTGCCCATGGTAATCCATTTTTTGGGGGGTCTCAGCTTCCACCTGTAGTTTCTCAGCCCTCTGTGAACATCTTCTTCAAGCTGCACTTGGTCACTGTTCTTCTATGTTATTTTCAGGCATGAATAAATTGATCCAGCCAGATTCCCTGTGGCTTCTCAGGAGACCCTATTGCTCTGATTAAATAATTTCACCAGCACTGGAGAAAACAGTAGGTACTCAAATATAGTCTTGACTTCTGTTTTAGCATCATCCCTTAAAGAGCACTCTTTCACTCTGTGAGCCCTGGGCAGGTACTAAGAACCTTCACTAGTAACTTGTTCCACATTTGCTTGTCTACTTGATAGATTACTAGGTAGGTGATGGCCAGGTTCTCACACTCTATAAATGTAATTTCATAGAATATAAAAGGCTGTGGTTTCTCAATATTTGGTAGAATGCGATATTCTTTTTAATAGTACCTTATGAATCATATTTGAGCCTGAGGCAAAGGAAAAAAGTTATACCGATCTTGTCTTTACTTGTTTTTATATTATGTCCATCATGGATTTGCATTCATTTTAATTTAAAAAATATTGCACTAAAGTATTATGTATTTTGATTATTGAGTTATTTGGCAACTTCTTAAGTTTTGTCACTCGCCTCACCTTAATCCTTTATTCCCATTTTGAAAGTAAGTCTATGTACAGATTACACAAATGATTTCAATGGCAAACTTTCAAAAGAACATATATATAAATACATATATACATATATATATGTGTGTGTGTATGTATGTGTGTGTATATGTATATATACACACAAATATATACGTGTGTGTGTGTGTGTGTGTGTGTATGGAGAGAGAGAGAGAGAGAGAGAGAGAGAGAGAGAGAGAGAGAGAGAGAGAGAGAGAAATGTTTGTGTTAAAGAAGGGGATGCAGCTTAGAAGGAAGATTACAGTGGTTGTAGGTGAATCCCGTGAATAGTAGGCAAGTGTTTATTCACTGATTAGTGAGCTAAAAAGTCACTGAGTCTCATAGACATGGACAATAGATTAGTGATTATTAGAAGTTAGGGGGAGAGGGGGAGAGGTAGATGGGGTAAAAGGGTCAAATATGTGGTGACAGAAAGAATTCTAACTGTGGGTGGTGAACACACAATGTGATATATATATATAAATACCTTACTGTTAAATTGTACACCTGAAACTTAGTAGATTTTGTTAACCAATGTTAGCATAAAAAATTTTAAAAATAAATTATACATTAAAAAAGTTAATAAATGCTCATTGGAAAAAAATAAAGTAAAAAAAAGTCATCACTGAGTCTTAGATCTAAAAAATGCAGATTTCAAAGAGTAATTTTTTATTATGTTTTTTTTTTTTTGGCTTTGTTGTATGGATGCCTATTTTTAGAAGAAGTATATAGTGGAGCACCAGCCTAGATAGCTAACCATTTTAAGGGACCATGTCTAATACTTAAGTTCAGGTTAAAAAATCATGAGCAAAATGAATGTATAGGTCATTTAAAAATGTAGAAAATAGTCACATTCGGTTATATCCCTAACCAGGAGGTCAGGGTTTTAATAATACAACTCCTTATAGTGCACATATTCTCTGTATGTGAATGTGTGCATATTTAACTTAAGTATTTAGTAAAAGGGGTTACGTATATCTGGAAGCCAAATTGAAGCCACTTCATCCTTTTTTTCTAGTTACATTTTCTAATAAAAAGGAAAAGAGGATCTGTTCAAGACTAAAGTCTTTCCCTGATGTAATCAGGGTGAGTATAGTTGGAAAGCTCAGTGAGACAAGGAGAAAAAAATCAGGCATCTGTCAAAGCATATTATGCTTGTAACACTCACAAATTAGTAATTAATAATAGGTAGAGTAGCTTATACAGCTAATGATATAACTTTATTATGAAAATAATTATCTGTTGGCTCAAGCAGAATATTATGCCTTCTTTGGAGGTATTAACAAATGAAAGTGCTGAGCCTGAATCCCCATTGTGATATGAAATTCAAAGTACCTGGAGGAAATTCAAATGCATTTGAATCTATTAATAGATATGAAAGTTCCTATTCAAGATGCCACCTCAGTCTTGGTAGAGAGAAAGAGAAATACTGAACCACTACTACTAGCAAATAAACAAAAAACAAAATAAAACAAATGACAACAATAAAAACTTTTTATTAATAGGTATGTAAAAATATCTATGTAATTTGTTTAAATTATTTCCTCCTGAAGACATTAGCTGGCATTCGGTCTTTGGCCATGATATTTATGTACACATATAGTTATTTTACACTGTTATAAATACTAAGAATTTGTTAGTGACATTTAATATATTTATATAGCACTTACTATAAAAACTTAGAAATATTAACTCATTAAATACTCAGAGGTAGGTACTGTTAACATCTCATTGTAAATGAGGCAATTAAGAGTTTTTTGATGATTGTTTCAATTTCCATACTGCTGATAAGTCTATTTAGATTTTCCAGTTCTTCACAATTCAGTCTAGGAAGGTTATATATTTCTAAGAACTTGTTCATTTCTTCTAGGTTATTAAACTTAATGTTATATAATTTTTCATAGTATTCTTGTATGATGCTTTGTATTTTTGCAGTATCTATCATAACTTCTCCTCTTTCATTCCTGATTTTGTTTGTGTCTTTTCTCTTTTTTCTTTAGTGAGTCTAATCAGGGGGTTGTCAATTTTATTAGCCTTCTAAAGAACCAGCTCTTTGTTACTTTTTTTCTATTGTCTTTATGGTCTCAATTTCATTCTATTCTGCTCTAATTTCAATTATTTCCTTTCTGCTGCTGACTTTGGGCTTTCATTTGCTCCTCTTTAACTCGTTTCTTTTTGCCCAGCTTTATTGAAAGATAATAAAAAATTAGTTGCTCATATTTACATTATAAAATTCAATGAGTTTTTTCTTCAATTATAGTTGGCACACAATAATATATTAGTTTCAATTGTACAGTATACTGATTAGAGATCTATATAACTCACAAATGATCACCTCCCTAAATCTAGTACTCCTCTTCCCCCTTATATATTTATTACAACATTAATAACTATTTTCTTTATGCTATACTTTATATCTCCCTCTCTATTTTGTAACTATCCATTTGTATTTCTTAATCTCTTTGCCTTTTTCACTGTCCCCCCAACCCCTCTCCCATTTAGTACTCCTTAAAATATTCTCTGTATCTATTAGTTTATTTCCACTTTTGTTGCTGTTGTTGATTTTGTTCTTTAGATTCCACATGTACATGAAATCATTCAATATTTGGCTTTCCTCTATCCAACTCATTTTATTCAGCACAATACCCTCTAGGTTATCAAGGCAATATCATTTTCCATCCCCTTCCTTTTAGTCTGTGTGTGTCTTTTAATCTGAAGTGAGTCTCTTGTAGGCAGCATATGTAGTAGGGGGCTTGTATTCTTATCCATTTGACCACTCTATCTCTTGGTTGGAGCACTTAATTCTTTTCCATTTGAGGTACCTGTTGATAGGAATGTATTTATTACCATTTTTATTCCTGTTTTTGATACATGTTTTTGATACATGATGGAGGATTTCCGTCATTATTTCTTCAAATAGCTCTTCAACATCTTGTTTTCCTTCAGGTATCCCAATGACATGGATATTTTTACATTTAATTATGTCTCATAGTCTCCTTAAATTATTATTATATTCTTGGCTTCTTTTATTCTTGCCTTTCTGATCAAGTGTCTTTGGCTTCCCCATCCTCTATATTGGTGGTTCGACCTTTATCCACTCTGCTGATTCCCTCTAATACACTCTTCATCTCAAATAATGTGTACTTCATTTTTGACTGGTTCCCTTTTATGATTTCCATTTTCATTTTTATGGTTTTTTTAAATTCTTTGTTAAAGTTCTCACTGAATTCATCTACACTTCCCATAAATTCATTGAGCATCTTTATAACCAGTGTTTTGAATTCTGTGTCTGTTAGATTGCTTGACTCCATTACTCCTGGATCTCTGTTCCATTCTCTCATATGATTTCTCCTTCTTTGTCTTCCTATTTTGGCTGCCTTTCTGTGTCTGTTTCTATGTACTAAGCAGAGCTCTTAGGTCCCCCAGTCTTATTAGTGCAGCTTTGTGAAGTAGGTGTTCAGTGGCAAAGTTCTGAGAAGGGTTCAACTTCAGGCTAAGTTTAGGCCCAGCCTTTGACCCTCTGGGGCCACCTGTTAAGATTCAACAAGCAATCCACAGATGCTGTGCTTATAGTTGCCTCAAGATGCCACATCAGAAACTGCAGTCAGCTGCCACCAGTGTGAGTCTTAGCGCTGCTCAGCAAGTAACACCGGACTCACAGAGGACACTCCTGAATGTGGTCTGGGTGGGGCAGCGAATTGGGGGAGGTAGAGTTTCATGGAATCCTCTGGGCAGAGTGACCTCTTTTATGTAGTTGATGATGTATCAGCTATGGAAGCACTGTGTTCGCACACTGGAAGGTGCAGAGGGCTCAACAGAGGAACAATGGATACTGCTGGCACTTCTACTCTGGAGACAGCCTCAGCTCCTGGTCTCACTCTGACATCTCAGTGTCCCCCTTTAAGTTCTTGGTGCCCCCTGAGGAGCTGACCTAGTGCTGGTGCTCAGAGTGAGCAGGTCTGCCACTGCAAAAGTCTGCTCATGGACTTGGCCCCTTTAAGAGGAGTTTGCAGCTGCAGTCTGCTGCTGCTGTAGCTTTTGTCCCACTCAGCCACTTGTGTCCAGGCAGCCTTGTATCTTTACTCCATCCTACCTCCTACCATTGCAGGTTGATTAATTATTTCTCACACTAATTGTAGTGCTTCTGTTCATCTAGATCCCAGGTGACTTACCTTACTGTTTGCTCTGTGTTTCTGTCACAACTTTGATTTGGTTGCTAGAGAAATGAACAAAGCCTCTATCAACATGCCAGTATGCTATTTTTTCCTTCTTTTTCTAGTTTTTAAAGATGTAATGTTAGGTGGTTTATTTAGACTCGTTCTTTTTTCTTGAGATAGGTCTGTAATGATATGAACTGTCTTCTTATTAATGCTTTTGCAGTGTCCCAAAGTTTTTGATAGGTTGTACTTTCATTCTCATTTATTTCTATGTAACTCTTGATCTCTCCTTTTATTTCTTCTTTGATCCAGTCATTCTTCAGTTGCATGCTGTTTAATCATCACATATTTGTGGTTGTTCCTGCTTTCATTTTATAGTTCATCTCCAGTTTCAAAGCATTGTGATCAGAGACTATGCTTGGTATGATTTCAGTTTTCTTAAATTTGGTGAGGCTAGTTTTGTGTCCCAACATATCGTCAATCCTTGATAATGTTCCATGTGCACTAAGGAAGAATGTGTAATTTTTTTGTTTTGGGATGAAAGGCTCTGTAAATGTCGATTATGTGCAAATAATCTAATGTGCCATTTAGGGATGTTATTTACTTATTGATTTTCTGTTTGGATGATCTATTCATCTCTGTCAGTGGAGTATTTAAGTCCCCTACTATGATTATGTTTTTGTCACTTTTTCCTTTTAGGTCTGTTAGTATATGTTTTATATGTTTTGGTGCTTCCTGATTTGGAGCAATAGATATTAATAAGTGTTAGATATTCTTGATGTATGGTTCTATTTATCATTTTGAAGTATTCATTCTTATCTCTTTTTACCTTTTTTATTTTGAAGTCTATTCCATCGGATATAAGTACAGCTACACCCGCTTTTCTCTGGATGCCATTTGCTTGGAGTATTGTTTTCTACCCTTTCACTTTGATTCTATTTTTGTCCCTGCAGCAGAATGTGTCTCTTGAAGGCAGCATATGGTTGTGTTTTGTTTTTTGATCCAGTTTGTTACTCTGTGCCTTATTATTGGTGAGTTAAGTCCATTTATATTTAGGGTGATTATTGAACTATGAGGATTTTCTATAGCCATTTTTTTCCTGGTAGCTTACTTTCTGCATTGTTTTGTTGTCCTTATGTTTCTGACTGTTATTTTAATTTGGTGGTGTTTCATTGATTTTTCTTTTGTTCTCTCATGTTTTATGCCATGTGTCCCACTTCTGGATATATGGAGTGTGGTTAACATTAAGTTTATGTAAAGATAGTTATATATATACAATTGTCCATTTTCTTCTATGTGCACCTTACCTCCATTTCCCTTTGTGAATTTGGGTATTTACTCCCTCCCCTTTTCTGTTTTTGTCATCTCAAATTATCACTATATATGCTGAACATTCATTTCTGAGTTACAGTAAATGTTATCTTTTCTTTTAAGAGTGTATTTTATCCTTTAACCATTATGTAATATTTAAGCTTATAATACCCTGTTTTTGATAAGGGTTTCACTTTCCTGCTTCTGTCTGTCTGTCCAGTAGTCATCTTACTTATAGTTATGGATGTTTTTTTGTTCTTTTGTTTCAGGTAAAATTACTCCTTCAGTATTTCTTGTAATGCAGGTCTTGGGTTGGAGAATTCCCTCATCTTTTGTATGTCTAGAAAGGTATTCATTTTTTCTTCTTATTTAAAGGAGAACTTTTCTGGATATATTATTCTTGGATGGTAATTTTTTAATAGTTTGAATATTTGTTTCCATTCCTTCATTGCTTGTAAAGTTTGCACTGAAAAGTCCAACGATGATCTAATGGGTTTTCTTTTATAAATAACTGTCATCTTTTCCCTGGCTGCCTTGAGAATTTTTTCTTTGTCATTAATTTTTCACAGCTTTAATACAATGTGTCTTGGAGAAGTCCTTTTGAATTGAGATAATTGGGTGTACTGTTTGCATCTTGGATTCAAAGATGCAGCATTTTCCATAGATTTGGGAAATTCTTGTTGAATATTTGTTTGAATATGTTCTCTGTTCCCTTCTCCCTCTCTTCTCATTCTGCTATACCCATTTTTCCCATGTTGATAGGTGAGGCAATTGACATACAGAAATGTTTAAATATCTTGCTCAGAGTTACACAACTAATCAGTGGTAGAGCCTGAATTTGAATCCAAGAAGACTAGCTTCAGAGTTCACGTTCTTGGAAATTACAAATTATACCTCATTATTGACAAAACACTTGCATATAGTGCAATAATAATATATGAAAATGAAAGTATATATATGGCATGGGTTATCAGGGCTATTTAAAACCCAAAAGTAAAATGACAAAACATTAGAGCTAAAATAGCCCTTAAAATATTTAATCTACACATTTCAAAGAAGAAGTGGGGACCCAAGGAAATTGACTTGCCCAAATTCACAGGACATTCAATGGAAGAGGTAGAAAAAGAATTCAAGACTTCTCACTCTCAATTTAATATTTAAAAAATCAAAATTTATATTTTCAAGTAAATTTTACCTTCAAATGGTCACTTTCCAAAGATATATGCTTCTCCTAGTGATGCTGTGTTTTACCAAATGTTCTCATAACTTATTCTTTGAAGTTATCTTTGAGACTATTTTGAGCCAATCAAGAAAATTAAGTCTTAACACAGTCTCATGATACATTATTACAACTTGCTTTTAACCAAAAATGGCACTTTAAATAAACTTGATCCTTAACTTCACTGTTCAGACCTGGTTCTAAATGGCTTTTTAGTATTTCTCAAAGTTCAACTATCCTCAAAATACAAATATTTATCACCATGGTTATATTTTAAAGTATGTAATACAAGCTCTGAGTGTATTTTTAAAGGAGAATTCCAAAGTGACAGCTTAAGGAAGGTGAACTCATTTGGATATTTGCTTTCTGATAAGTTTATTTTTTAAAGAATATATTAGAATCCATGTTCTAAAATTTCAAATCATTGGTGGAGTCCAGAAAGATAATGTATGAGTGTGTTTCTTGGGTGACTTTTCCCAAATATGGAGGTTCCAAATAAGAATATCATTTTATTTTCTCAGGCAAAGGAGTTTTTTTGGTGATGAATACCTTGGTATGGTATGTAGGATATGTTGATGGCATGGTTGGAGATGTTATGACAGTAATAAGGAAGTCAAATAGATGAAGCTAGGGCTAAGGCAAAAACAAGGTAGATCAGAACAATGTTTTTAAGGAGGTCAGGTGAAATGAATAGCAGTCTAAACAGAAGGCAGAGAAGAGAAGCGGAATGGAGGAAGGGATTAAAGAAGACTTTAAGGTTAAACTCTGAGTTATTAGTGATAACAGTGATGATCCCAATATTAGGAAAAACAGGGAAAGAGAAGGGGCTCAGGTTTAGATAAATTTACTCTTATAATTTCTAGCCATTTGTCCTCACCTTCTAATCCTATCTACGAAGACTTGTCTTAATGATTGATGAATGGATTTCTAGATAGATAATAGATGATAGATGATAGATAGATGATTATAGATAGATAGATAGATAGATAGATAGATAGATAGATAGATAAATGATAGATAGACAAGAGGCCAATCACAGAAAAAATTATGGAAGTGCATAACCAATTGATGGACATCTTAAAATAGAAAAACAGACTTTACATATTTGCAATTATTCTGTCACATTCAATGGCTAAAAAAAAAAACAATTAGCTCTCCAAACTGTCAAAGAGTTATTCTTCCAATCTCTTTGCACCTAATATATACTTAAGTTGGTAAATATTGGGGAGTGTGTGTATCTGAATTCATGTCATTTGCTATCTCTTAGAATTAAATTACATTGATCTAATAGTTGTTAAAATGTTACAAATATAGTAGGAGGATAATGAATTGGACTCAATATAAATTAATCTTGAGAAGTGGTTAGTCATTTAGTTTTTATTCCAGTAAACTAAAGAGCCATCAAAAACCAACCAAATATTGAAGATTATGTCATTTGTTATCTAAATGTGGTACATATATATAATAGAATATTACTCAGTGATAAAAAAAAAGAATGAAACTTGTCATTTGTGACAACATGGATGGACCTAGAGGGTATTATTCTAAGTAAAATAAGTCAGAAAGAGAAAAACAAATACCAGATGATCTCATTTATATGTAGAATCTAAAAAAAAAAGTAAATGAACGAACAAAACAGAAACAAACTTATAGATTCAGAGAACAACTGATGGTCAGCAGATGGGAGAAGATTTGGGGGGATGGGTGAAAAGATGAAGTGATTAAGATGTACAAATTGCCAGTTATAAAAATAGTAATAAAAATGCAGAATACGGCATAGGGAATATAGTCAATAATATTGTAGTAACTATGTGTAGTGCCACGTGAATACTAGATTTGTTGGGATGATCATTTCAAAGGTACATAAATGTCTAATCACTATATTGGACATCTGAAACTAATAACCAATATAATTTTGTATATCAACTATAATTGAGAAATAAATTTTAAAAAGTAAGTGCCATTCACTGAAAAAATATTTACTTATTGTCACCAGTTTGGGTTTAGAAACACCTTTTTTCTTTAGCTTTTCACAAAATACATTGAAGGAAAGGGGATTAGAGATAAATAAATAGTAAGCTTATGCTCAAATTATGTACTAACTCACCTTGAGCCAAATTAATTTCCTAGGCATACAGGTATCCAGAAGTTCAGCTTTACCCTCAAAGTAGATAATAGAGAGGTAAGCAATTGGTCTATGTCAGAAATAAAAGTGAGCAAACCAAATAAAAGTGAGTAAATTAATAAGACAAAACATATTATTTTCTTTTCATAACTGCAGATTTTGGTGACTAGTGCCTGTCCAACACACTTTCGGTTACTTGGTGAGTCCCCTGGCTATGGTGGGGGAGGGATTTGTCATTTCCTGCCATAAGAAGGCAGTAGGCTGTGGTAGAAAAAGTAAAAATAGCACCACATTGTCACAAAGAAGTGTGCTGTACTCCATTTGGGTGTGTGTGTGTGTGTGTGTGTGTAGGGAGAAGATGATACTTTTCTTAACCTGATTTCATTTTATTTGTACTTCTTTGATCATAATACAATGTCATTGCTTAAATGTATATTCTCAAGAGTTCAGACTTTTAAGAAAAAGCAATGAGTGTGTTTTGAATCTTCTGCTATGCTTTAGAGTCATAGCTTTCAAATAAAGATGGTAAATTTGTATTTAGATGATTTTTAAAATGTTAAATGAACATTGAGCTTGTGGGGGTCATTGTTGCTGAGAAGGATGTGTTTTCTCCTTAGTTGTTTCTAAAGGTTTTTCAATTTGATTCCCAAACACTTAAGTGAATACACTGTGATTATTTTGAGGAAACCATGGAGGGCATACCAATTAGTTCAAAAGTATAGCATTCAGAACACTTATATTATTTATTGGCAGATTACTAACAAGGAAGAGAAAATTTTCCTGTTTGGAGAAAAAGACAATTCTATAAAGAAAAAATTAGATGTAATTCTCAGTAAAAGGAAAAAGGAAATTTCTTTAAGTGGCCTTTGTAATCTCCAAATGCTTTGCAGTGGCCAATATCAGTGATTAAAACCATAGCTATTAACTATTAAATATGTGTTTAGATTTTATAATCTGAAGAGCCTTTAAATAACATACTGCAAAAAATACATAGAACTAAAAAATGGAAAAAAAATGGTTCTGCAAACATGCAGGTACATTTGTATTACCCATTTAACAGAAATTTTCTGCCTGCTAATGGACATTTATTTAGTACCGTTCTATTCTAAGTGTTGTGGGAGATACACAGATGATTAGGGAAAAGTCTCTACTCTCAAAGAGCATACAATCTAGTAGATATAGAGATGACTATGCTATCATACAGGATGAAAACACATCAGGTTATAGTAGAGGTACAAGCAATATGCTGTGGGAAGTCAAAGGAAAGAGGTAATTCCAATTAGAATTAATCAAGGAACCTTGAAGGAAGATATTAATAGTGAGAATTCTCCTTTCTATCAAGAATTTTTCTATCAAAGTAAGAATGTAAGAATGGGGGAATGGAATATAAAAACATTCAGGCTAAATTAAAAGACAGAGACATCAAAGTACATGATGTATTCAAGGACAACCTGGCATCATGGAAGCCTGGAGCATTTGGAAGAATATAGCAAGAGATGAGGCTAAAAAGAGAACATAGGAACTAGAATGTCAGATTTTTAGGTCACAATTTGAACACTTGAAAAATTTTGCACAAGTTTATAATGTGCTTCACATTGTACCTGATAAAGACATCTGCAGAAATATGTTAATCTAAAATAAGAAAGTTATTCTATTTAACAAATAAAAAGGAAGTAGGGGTATTACTCATATCCAAACATTATAAAAAGAGATAAAATATGAATTTTTTTTCTGTGCAAAATACTGCTTGCTGTTATTTATACTGTTCTGGAAAGGTATAAAAAGTTTGCATTTGCTGGAGGAGAGTCCTTATTTGCTTGCCTATTTATTTGAACTAGAAGGTTGTACTCTGTCATTTGAGTCAACCCAAAATAGAAGCTCATAATATTTCTATAAGAACATCTGAAAAAGATTGGGGAAAAGAGATTTTCTAGGCTTCTTAGACACTTTCCAATCCATAATACAGACTGCAAGAAAAGAAAAATGATATATATTCTACTTTCAAATCCAAAGAACAAAATCACATAATATTGTTGTTTTTAGTCCTTCTTGATTATATCACAATCTTGAATTATATTTCTATTCACTCCAGTGAAATAAGGAGTCATGAAAAATGAAATAAATATTGCAAATAATGCCACTCACTGAAAAATTACTTTATTTTTGAAATAGAAACAAACAAAAACTTATCAAAACATGATACAGTGAGTACACATATGCAAAATTACAGTCTAATATTATCCATTACCAAGCTCCAGGACCTGACATGATCCCAGGCTTGACTTGAGATTGGGTTTGTGATTCTTTAGGACACTTCAGCCCTCCCCTAGAGAAAAGTAAAACTTCTGGGTCTTTGTGAATCTAGTACCTAAAAGATTGGTGTGGAAAGAAGAGAAAAAGTCACATGACTCAATTTTCACCACTCTTTTCAATTAATATATTTGATGCCATCTCAGACAAATGTTACAACAGTTCTGATGAAAACCTACAATAAAATTTGATGTTTGATGTTTTATATCTGGGACATCTTTATTCTATACATGGGCTAGAGAGATTTCCAAGTGAATATGTCATTACCTGAGTTTTTGGATCATGGTTACAGTAGATTTGGCACCAGGGTCTTTGACATTAGTCTAGGACTCTCCCTATTTCATCCTTGTTATTATCCTTTTGGAGGCAGATCTGAAATAACAGGCACCTACCCCTCTAACACTTTACAGTTTTAACTCTTTTCTCAAATGTGGTGGCCTACAAAGGAAGGAAAGTCTGGGAAGGAGATGTATTAAAATAATGTTTCACTCTCTCTGCTTACACCTAAGCCACGGGGCCATACACCTGTCATAGAGTTTCTATCACTTGTGGAAGATTAGTCAAGGAATCTAGTTATCTTTTTTGATGGCACTTCAGTGTCAGTAACCAGAAAAAAATGCTTCTAAGAGCCAAGAGTTTCCAGAAGACTCAATTCGCTTCTACTAATCAAGATTATGCTGTTGGAATGAGAAGTATAGGATTACAGCAATAGTTCCTGGCATGGACCAGTGACTCAAGGACATGGGAGGCTTATTTTTTAAAGTTAGGGACAAAGTAAATTCTTTTAAAGTTTTGCTTAAATTATAGGATTCACTTTTCAAGCATAGAAAATATGATAGAATATTGAGAAGTAATCGACAAGAATCTTGTTTAGTTGGAGTACTAGAGAAGACAGGCTACAAAGAACCAGAAAATAAGATAGGCCCAGCAAAGACAAAACTGCCATTAGAGGAGGCTTATATTCATTTACCTGGAATAGCAGAGTTCAGTGGCTTGTACCCCTCTTCCATGCCTGCTTCAAAGCCTGATCTGAGGACAGGATCTATTGTGTCATTTAAAATCCAAAAATGAGATTCCCACATTTTAGATTAATACCCTTGCTCTTATAACATCAAATGTTCTATGGGCATTTTTAGAGTAATTACTGAGGGTTCCATGGGTACTTTTTGGGTAATTACTAAGGGCTAAACTGTTCCTTTTTTGTCACTTACATTTTAGTATTTTAAATTTTAAAATATTAAAATTTAAATGATTTTCCATCAGGATTATTTATGCAGTTTTCAAAGGTCCTGGTATCTGCTGAGAGGTTTCTATATTAACTTTATGTTTTTAAAACAAAATGCTATAGATTTTAGAGAATATAGTGTGAAGAAAATGGCCCCCAAATATTAGTAAAACACAAGTAACAATGTATGTGTGTGTGGGGGGGTTACTATTAAGCACCAAGACAGGAAGAAGCTGATACACTAACTGAGCTGAAAGGCAAAGTATGCAAAAGTTCTGGGATCTCTTCCACACGATCCAGAAATTCTGAATTTTTGTGGGGTACTGACATTACCTAGGAAAAGATGCCAGGTTTAAGTTTCTGGACTCTAATTTAAAGTTGGGAGTCTGACATTCTAAGCCTAAACTCTCTTTATAGAGCAAAAAGCTTATGCTTAAGAAAAAGGAGTTTGGTCTCCAGTCAATAAGTGGGAAGAAATTTTTCTTTTCTTTTTTCTTAAAGAGATTTTTGGCAACCTTTGAAATCATAGCACATTAGGAGTGAGGCCCTGGAGACTGGTTTAATTTTTCAACCCAGTCTTACTCTTTTTACCAGACTCCATAATGTTGGTTTATACTTCCACTTTTTCAGCCTATTAACTTTATTAGGCAATAGATAGGGCACACTCTCAAAGGAAAAAGTGTAAGAAAAAGACTGCAAAATAGTGAAAAGGGCCAGAAGGACTTCATTATCTTGGCCTTTATTTTATATGAGTTTGAAGGCTTACAACTTTTCTTAAAAAATGAACAAACAAATAACATTTTCCCCCCAAATACTCGTGTCTGAGACACAAGGTGAACATTCACAAAAGCTGAGGAAAATCCCCATAGCCATGTCAGCACCAAGAACAGGAATTACTACATGCAGTTTTCCCACTGTAACATAACTTGTGATCTTCTCATCACTTTTACAAAGTGAAAATATTTGAAATTTAACTTGTAAAATGGAACTTTATAAAGTTGTGACCTGTGTTTTAAATAGAAAGTTAGAATACACATACCCAGAGTGGTAAAAACAGCAGACCCTAAATAGCCAGATATTTGGCTACATGCAATTCTAAACTATGTACTCAATATTTTATAATACCTATCACATGTGGTTTGCTGAGTAACATCAGAAGCATGGCAGCTTGAGGTGCCCCCTTGAATGCTCCTATTGAAATTACAATGAACCAAACAACTACAATCCAAACAGAAAACTCTTAGCCTAACACATAAACATATTTGAGAGACCTGCACATCAGAGCATCTGAAGGTGGGTGAAGTGGGTAAGCAAGAGAAGAAAAGAAGAGGAGCAGAGACTGGTGCTGCAGACATGCCCCAGATCTCCTTGCAGGACTCAGGGAGAGAGGAGGAATCAGGTTGAGGCATAAATGTTCTGTAGCCCTGACCGAGCATTCCTTCTTGAGAGATCAGCATATATGATAGTGGTGGAACCTAGTAGTAAGGGCAGAGACCAGGGCAGAGACAGAATACAAAGGTGTGACAGCTGTGTTCTAGCAATCACAATTGCCCTACAGAAAGCTGAATCACAGAGCCTGGTCACATCTCACCTCTTCCAGATCTCACCTCTCTGAATGCTTCCAAAGCTAGCAGTGGACCCCAGGGGAAACTGCAACTGTGAGTGTCAGGATACAGAGAAGGAAGTCTACAACCCCAGGAACTGAGAAGATGCATATTTCAGCTTGTTACAGTGACAGGGGTGGAGATACAGAAGCCAGACAGCTGAAGCCTGGCAGTCAGCATTACGAAAAGGAAAATAGCCACAAACATACAGCAAACTCTTTCAACCAACCCCACCCCGCCTATCCAGGCTGATCTGAGTGGAAGCACTGGGGCACCTCAGGCAGCACAACTCTGCATATGGCTACTGGGGCAGTATTAGGTTTTCACAGGTTCTTTAGAGGCTTGGAATCTCATCACCAATCATATTTTCTCACAGGCGTAAAGCTCTGGGACCAAGGCCACCAGGTCACAGAAAAGACACACATCTCCCCAGGGAATAAAGGGTTTTTTATTTTTATTTTTATTTTGCCACACAGCAGAGATCTGAGAGGCAAAGGCAGTGCCTAGGCTTGGGTACCACCTACTGGAAAACAAAACAAAACAAAACAAAACAAAAAACCCTCTTCTTATCAACCTGCTAAAGAGATATCACTCTTAACAATATTTTTTCTTTTTTTTTTTAAAGCAGAGTACATTCCCATAAATGCCTAGGCAGAGAAATAATCCATCAAATACCATGAACAGTCAAGGTGATAAGGAAGCTCAGAAAGAAAATGAAAAATCTCCAGAAAAGAACTTAAAGATATAGAAATATGGAATTGAAATGACAGAGAAGTCAAGATTGCAGTTCTGAAAAAATTCAATGAAATGCAAGAAACCTCAGATAGGCTATTTAATGAACTTAGAAACAGAATCAATGAACAACAGGAATACTTTACCAAGGAGATTGAAATTAAAAAAAGAAAAACAAATAGAAATTCTGAAGCTAAAGAACTTAATAAAAGAGACAAAGAATGAAATAGTGAGCTCAGGAAGTAGAGTTGACTGGGTGGAGAAAAGAATTAGTAATATCAAAGACAGAATTCTGGAAATGACATAGATGGAAGAAGAGAGAAACCTGAGAGTAACAAAATTAAAACAAACTCTATAAGAACTATCTGATATCATCAGAGAGAGTAATATAAGAATAATGGGTATACCAGAAGGAGAAGAGAGGGAGAAGAAAACAGAGAGCCTATTCAAATAAATAGTCAATGAGAACGTCCCAAACCTATGGAAAAAGCTGGATCCTCAAATCCAAGAAGCAAACAGAACAGCTAATTATCTCAATCCAAGAAAGTCTTCTCCAAGACACATTATGTGAAAAAAACTATCAAAAATTAATGACAAAGAAAGAATTCCCAAGACAGACAGGGAAAAAAGATAGTAACTTACAAGAGAAAACCCATTAAATCATCATTGGATTTTTTAGCAGAAACTCTACAAGCTAGGAGGGAGTAGAATCAAATATTTACACTATTGAAGAGAAAAATTACCAGCCAAGAATAATGCATCCAGCAAAGTTCTCCTTTAGATATAAAGAAAAAATAAAGACCTTCCTAAATATACAGAAGTTGAGGACATTTTCCACCACAAAGTCTGTATGACAGGAAATACTGAAAGGGGTATTTAATCTGTAACAAAAGGACAGAATACTTTAAAAAAAAAAACTATAAGTAAAATGACTAATAGACAGAAACAAGAAATTCCAACCCTTATACAGAATAGAGTATTATACACTTAAATGTTACATAATAGCAGTTAAAGGAGGTAAAAAAAAACATTTTAAAAAGAGAAGACAATAGCTACTGCAACTCAGAAATAAACCCACAGAATAAATAGGAATAATTTATAACAATAAAAATAGAAAAGGGGTGGGAGTAAAGGTCTGAATTTACAAAGAGGAATGGAGATAAAATGTATACAGAAGAAAAATGACTACTTTATATATTAAACCTTCTTTTACATAAACTTAAAGATAACCACACAACAAAAAATATAGAACAAACATATAATACAAGAAAAAAGAGAGAACAGAGGAAAAAATCATAGAATAACACCAAACTAAAATAAAAGACAGAAGCACAAATGCAAAGAAACAATGGAGACACCAACCTACTGAAAACAAAAGATATAGTGGCTATAGGAAAACCTCATATGTCAATCATCACCCTAAATGCAAATGGACTGAACTCACCAATAAAAAGGCAGAGTAGAAGATTAGACCAAAAAACAAAACTTAACCATATGCTGCCTTCAAGAGGCACATCTCAGCTGCAAGGATAAATACAGGCCCAAAGTGAAAGGGTGGAAAATGATACTCCATGCAAATGGCAACCAGAAAAAAGCAGAGATAGCCATACTTATATCTGATGAAATCGAGTTCAAGATAGAAAAGGTAACACAGATAAAGAAGGCCATTTCATAATGATAAAGGGGACAATACATCAAGAAAACAATTATCAATATATATGTTCTCAATCAGGGAACACCAAACTATATAAAACTACTAACAAAACTAAATGGAGAAAATGACAGAAACACAATTATAGTAGGGGACCTAAATAACCCACTGACAGCTAAAGATAGACCATCCAAACAGAAAATCAATATGGAAACAACATTTTTAATGACACATAACACCAACTAGATATAATCGACATTTACAGAGCCTTTTCCCCCCAAAACAACAAATTATACATTCTTCCCTAGAGCACATGGGACATTCTCAAGCATAGGCTATATGGTGGGACACAAAACTAGCTTCATCAAATTTAAGAAGATTACAATCATACGAATTATATTCTCCAACCATAATGCTTTGAAAGTGGGAAGAACCACAATACATGGAGATAAACAACATACTACCAAAGAATGACTAGGTCAAACAAGAAATAAAAGGAGAGATCAAGAGATACATAGAAACAAATGAGAATGAAAAAAATGACATATCAAAATTTATTGAAATATAATAGACAATTAGTTGCTCGTATTTATTGTACGATTTAATGAGGTTTTTTTTTCAATTATAGTTGGCATAAAATAATATACCAGTTTCAGTTGTATAGCATAGTGACCAGAGATCCATTCAACTCACAAAGCCATCACCCCACTAAATCTACTACTCCTCTTCCCCCTTAAATATTTATTACATTATTAACCATCTTCCCTATGCTACACTCTACATCTCCATGTTTATTCTGCAACTATTCTTTTATATCTCTTAATCCCTTTGCTTTTTTTTTTTTGCCATCCCCCAATTCCCCTCTCATCTAGTAGCAGTTAAAATATTCTCTGTAAGTTTATTTCTGCTTTTGTTGCTGTTTCATTTTGTTCTTTAGTTTCCACATGTACATGAAATCATTCGATATTTGTCTTTCTCTACCCAACCCTTTTCATTCAGCGCAATACCCTCTAGGTCTATCAAGGCAATATCTTTTTCCATCCCCTTCCTTTTAGTCTGTGTGTGTCTTTTAATATGAAGTCTCTTGTAGGCAGCATATGTAGTAGAGGGCTTGTATTCTTATCCATTTGACCACTCTATCTCTTGGTTGGAGCCCTTAATTCTTTTCCATTTGAGGTACTTATTGATAGGAATGTAGTTATTATCATTCTTATTTCTGTTTTTGATATATATTTTTTTCTTCTTAAAGGAGTTCCTCCAACATTTCCTATAATACTGTCTTGGTGTTGATAAATTCCCTTAGCTTATTTTTGTCTGAGAAGCTCTTTATCTGTCCTTCCACTCTAAATGATAGCTTTGCTGGATAAAGTATTCTTTGTTGTAGATCCTGGGTTTTCATCACATTGAGTATTTTGTGCCAAGTCCTTCTGTCCTACATAGTTTCTTTTGGGAAATCAGCCGCCAGTATTATGGGTGAACATTTGTAGGTAACTAACTGCTTTTCTCTTACTACTTTTAAGATTCTTTGTATTTAACCTTTGACATTTTAATTATGATGTGTCTTGGTGTGGGCCTCCTGTGGTTCCTCTTTCTTGGGACCCTCTTAGCTTCCTGTAGTTGTATGCCTATTTCCTTCACCAGGTTAGGGAGGATTTCTATCATTATTTCATTATTTCTTCAAATAGTTCTTCAACATCTTGTTTTCCTTCAGGTATCCCAATGACATGGATATTTTTACACTTAATTATGTCTCATAGGCTCCTTAAATTATTATTATATTCTCAGCTTCTTTTATTCTTGCCTTTCTTATCAAGTGTCCTTGGCTTCCACATTCTCTGTATTGGTGGTTCAACCTTCTTTATCCACACTGCTGATTCTCTCTAATACACTCTTCATCTCAGATAATGTGTACTTCATTTTTGACTGGTTCCCTTTTATGATTTCCATTTCCATTTTTATGTTTTTTAATTCTTTGTTAAAGTTCTCACTGAATTCATCTACACTTCTCATAAATTCATTGAGCATCTTTATAACCAGTGTTTTGAACTCTGCCTCTGTTAGATTGCTTAACTCCATTATTTCTGGATCTCTGTTCTGTTCTCTCATATGTTTTCTGCTTCTCTGTCTTCCATTTTGGCTGTCTTCTGTATTTGTTTCTATGTGCTAAGCAAAGCTCCTAAGTCTCCCAGTCTTATTAGTGCAGCTTTGTGAAGTAGGTGTCCAGTGGCAAAGTCCTGAAAGGAGTCCATATTCAGGCCAATTTTAGCTCCAGTCTGTGCCCCTCTGGGGCCACCTGTTAAGATTCAACAGGCAATCCACAGATGCTGTGCTTATAGTTGCCTCAAGATGCCATATCAGAAACTGAGGTCAACTGCCACCAGTATAAGTCTAGGTCCTGCTCAACAAGGGGCACCTGACTCGCTGAGGATGCATTTGGATGTGGCTTGGGTGGGGCCATGATTTGGGGGAGGTGGAGTTTCAGGGCATCTTCTGGGAGGAGCAACCTCTGTTATTCAGTATAATGACATCTCAGTTATGGTGGCACTGATTCTGCACACTGGGAGGGGGATGGGTTCAACAGAGGAACAATGGATACTGCCAGCACTTCTGTATAGAGTGAGTCCTGCCTCTGGCCCTCACTCTGACAACTCAGTGTCCCCTTGTAAGTCCCTGGTGCCCCTTGCACAGCTAACCAGGTGCTGGTGCTCAGAGCGAGTAGGTTTGTCACTGCGAAAGTCTGCTCATGGTCATGACCCCTTTCAGAGGCTTCTGCAGCTGACGACTTCTGCTACTATGGTCTCTGTCTCATTCAGCCGCTGGGGACTGGACAGCCTCTCATCCTTGCCCTGTCCTACCTCCTCCTGTTGCAGGGTGATTTCTTAATTTTTTCCCTAGTTGTAGGGCTTGTTCATCTATATCCAAGGCAATTTTTCTTGCTGTCTGCTCCTTATTTCTGCCACAACTTTAATTTGGTCACAAGAGGGATGAAAAGAGCCTCTATCATCTATACCCTTTTTTCTCTCCCCCAACATATCAAAATTTGTGAGACAGCAAAAGCATTAATAAAAGGAAAGTTAATATCATTACAGGCCTATCTCAAGAAATAAACAAAAAAAATCCCAAATATAAAACCTAAGATTACATCTTAAAGAACTAGAAAAAGAAAATGAATGAAGCTCTGAGTCAGAATATGGAAGAAAATAATAGAAATTAGAGTAGAATTAAATAAAATAGAGATCAAAAAGACAATGGAAAAAAATTAGTGTAACGAATAGCTGGTTCTTTGAAAAGATTAACAAAATTGACAAAACCCTGTTCATACTCATTAAGGAAAACAGAGAAAAGACACAAGTAAGCAAAATCAGAAATAAGAGTAAAGTTATGACAGATACCACAGAAATACAAAGGATTATACAAGAATATTATGAAAAATTACATGCCACTAAATTCAGTAACCTAGAAGAAATGAGCATGTTCTTAGAAATACACAACTTCCCAGACTGAATCACGAAGGTCTGGAACATCTTAATAGACCAATCAACAGTAAGACACAACCATCAAAAACCTCCTTAAAATTAAAAGTCCAAGACCAGATGGCTTCACTAATGAATTCTACGAAACATTCAAAGAAGATTTAGTAGCTGTCCTTCTCAAACTTCCAAAAAGTTGAAGAAGAGGCAATACGTCCTAACACATTTTATGAGGCCAACATTACCCTAACACCAAAACCTGGTAAAAACAACACACACACACACACACACACACACACACACACACACACACACACACACAAGCTATGAACCAATATCTCTGATAAATACAGATGCAAAACTCCTAAACAAAATCTTAGCAAATTAAATACAATAATACACTTAAAAAATATATACATCATGATCAAGTGGAGTTTACTCCAGAGGTGCAAGGATGGTTCAACATATGCAGATCAATTAATGTGATACACCACATAAACAAAATAAAGGATAAAAATCATATGATCATATCAATAGATGCAGCAAAAGCATTTGACAAGATACAGTATCCATTTATGATTAAAACACTTAATATAAAACATGTATAAGGAAAGTACCTCAAAATAATAAAGGCCACATATGACAAAACCTCAGCAAATATTATACTTAATGGTGAAAAACTAAAAGCCTTCCCACTAAGATCAATAACAAGACAATGTCCACTACAACCACTCTTATTCAATATAGTATTGGAAGTCCTAGCTAGAGCAATCGGTGAAGAGAAAGAAATAAAAGACATCCAGATTGGGAATGTAGAAATCACATTGTCACTTTTTGCAGATGACATGATTCTCTATGTAGAAAATCCTAAAGATTCCACCCAAACACTGTTAGAAATAATAAATAAAGTATAGTTTTAGGATACAAAATCAACATACAAAAATCCATAGCATTTCTATACACTAACAATAAAAATAGCAGAATAGGAAGTGAGAAAACAATTCCTTTTGCAATTGCATCAAATAAATACCTAGGAATAAAATTAATGAAGCATGTGAAGGACCAATATACTACAAACTATAAGATATTTATTAAAAGAAATTGAAGGAGACACAAAGAAATGGAGATATATTCTGTGTTCATGGATTGGAAGAATCAACGTAGCTTAATGGCCATATTATCCAAAGCAATATACAGAATTAATGTAATTTGCATCAAAATCCCAATGGCTTTAAAAAAAAGAACAAAAATTATCATATTTCTATGGAATTCCAAAAAGCCTTGAATAGCCAAAGCAAACCTCATGAAAAAGAACAAGACCACAGGTATCACTTGGCCTCAGGGTTCCACAACCTCCAGGCTGCATACCAATATTAGTCTGTTACCTATTAAGAATACAGCCATATGACAGGAGGTGAGCAAAGCTTCATCTGTATTTGTAGCCACTCCTTGATGCTAGTATCACCACCTCAGCTCCACCTCAGATCATCAGGCATTAGCTTCTCACAGGAGCACTAGTCCCTGGTGCCAAAAATGTTGGGGATCACTGCTATAGGGTATATAGTGGTATATAAAACCCAGTCCCTGACTTCAAGGAGTTTCTGGCTTAGTTGTTGTGGGGTGGGGTGAGCAGAGGAGCAGGGGCCATAAATAAGACACAGATACAAATTATCTTCAAAAAGGAGAGAAAATTAGGTGCTTTAAGAGAGGTATACAAGGGGACCTTAAAAAGGGGGGCTAACATGATGATGTTGAAACAAACACAAAAGTTTTTATAAAGAACAAGAACCTGAGAAAAGCCTTTACAAACAGGCAGAATTGATATTCCAGACTGAGGCAGCAGAATAAGAAAATGCTGTTTGTGAGGAAAGAAAAAAACAAAAACAAACAAACAAACAAAAAGTCTATTTGAACACTAAAGAGCTTAGTTTGGCTGGAGTGCTGGGCATGTTAGGGGAGTAGTAAGAGACAAAGCTCTAAAGGCAAGTGGGCAGATGACACTGTATTTAAGAAAGCCACTGACTGTAAGACTATGTACTTTGTGATTTGTTGTGCAATAGGGAGTCATTAATGCTTTTTTAAGAGTTCATCTGGGAAAAAAATATATTTGACAGCATTATGTAAAATGAAGTAGAGAAAGATAAGGGATAGGGAGACAAATTAAGTAATAAGGGCCTGAAGTAGAGTAGAAACAATAAAAATAATAATTTTAAAGAGACAGTTATGAGAAATAATGCAGTTGCAGAATATATGATAATAATAGTTAGAATAACTAATGTATATTGAGCACTTATTATGTACCAGACACTATGGTAAATGGATTGTATACAGCATCTCAATTAATTCTCACATTGACCCTAGCGGTTAGATACTATGATTATTCTCATTTTACCAATGAAAAGATTAACAATTAGAGAGTTTTAGTGATATACTTAAGATCACACAGCTATTAATTAAAAGAGCAAGAAATTAAACCTATGTCATTTTGACACCTAAACATACATTATTTCCCATGTAGTATGTTGTTAACTCCATAGAAACTTGTTTGGAAGCTGAGAGTAAAAAAAAAAAAAAAAAATCAATGTCTCCAAGACAACCTGGCAAAATGTGGTTAACTTAATAACAATAAGGAGGTCTACAGCAGAATCTGGTTTGAAGTTTTGAGAGATGAATTTTTTGAGATAGGTTGATTTCTATAGTCAAATAATTTTTATATACTGAAATTATTTTATTCACCAGATACTGCACACCTACTTTTTGTTTTAACAGTCCTTGATTCTAGTATACAGCTAGCAAACAAAACACACAAGAATCCCTGTTCTCATGAACTCTACATTCTACTAGAATATACATAATATATATATACACAAAATAAATAAGTAAAAAACAGCATAGAGTATGTTAGTTATGATTAATAATAGATAAAATAAATACTAAAGGGAGATGGGGAGTATTGGAGGACAGTTGCAGTTTTAAATAGGAAGATCAGGGAAAGCCTCAAGAAAATGGGACAATGGATAAAAATCTGAAGGAGATGAGGGAGTAAAACAGGTAAATAATTTGGCTAAAGCATTTTAGGTATAGGAAACTGCCAATTCAAAGGCTTTGAGGCAGAAGTGTGCCTAGTACTCTCACCTAACAGCAAGAATGACAAAGTGGCTAAAGCAGAGTGAAAGGGGGTGAGACTTAGGACATGAGGTCAGAGGAATAACTGGGGGCCAGATCATGTAGAATGATATAGGCCATAGTACCGACTTTTTTTCCCCCTCTGAATGAGATAAAACATCATTAGGAAATTTTTATCAAAGAGATGACATAATTTGACAAGATACATCATATTTTAAATAAATGTAAGAGATGACTTCACTTAAATACTTATAGTGAATTTAAGGTGATAATAAAACATCCAAGAGAATAGGTTTTATATATAGTTGGAAAAAGAGCTATAGTTCAGATGAGATGCAGACTTAAGAGTCACTTGCCATGATAGGAGAGATGAATGAGTTTGGTAAAGACTGACTGGATGTATATACATAAACTTCTAATGCATAATCCGTGACATTAGCAGACAATGCTTTTTATATAAATAGTTAAAAGGAAATTCAAAACTCAGGGCTTTTGACTTTTTGGTCTACCACCTAATTTCTCCTTGTCACCTAATCAAAATTACTACTTGTGAAAATATTTCAAAGACGTATTTCAGTTTAGGTGCTGAATAACCTCTAATTTTAACCTCACTTTTAATATTTGTCTTTACAGTTGTGCTTCCCTGTATTTTATAACATCATCTCTCTACTGATCTGAGAAATCTAAAGTATTTAACTTCTTCAATCTGAATGCATAGTCCATATCATTCATCTGGCCTTTTAAATTAAAATGAGCACCATATTTTTAAACAAAAAAGTACTATTTTGCTTACCATGCAACGGAGTCAAATTAAAGGCAATAACAATTGCTTCAAGGGCTGAATCAGGCACACTTCAAACCACATGATTTAATAATCCACATGGATTTAATCATCCAAGGCAGGATGTTTCCTAATTCCTATTTAATTTTTGTTCTTCCCACATATCTTTAAAGTCAATTAAGTACTCCTAGCTTTCTTCAGCCTTGAGGCAACTTATCCAGGTCTCAAAGTTAAACTTTGTTTACCTCAGAACAAAGGTCATGGACCCAGCTGAATCAACTTTCAGAGAATTTTGATTCTCTGTACTGGTGCTATGGTCTGTTGTCTTGTATAATTGAGAAGTGACTAAATGATCCATGTAAATAGAAGTATTTAAAAAGAGTCTGGTTGCCCATTTCTCAGGCATATGAGAAAGATTTGGACCAAATCAATGGCCCCTAAATGTCCTTAATGGCTCAAGAAAAAATGTTGGGTTGGTTATATCTGAATTATATAGGAGGATTTAAAAGAAAAACAAGTTTTGGGCTCAATAACTGAATCAGAATCTCTGGAGGAGACACCAAGAAAGCTATGGAAAGCTTAATTTTTTTAGAACTTCACAAATGAGTCTGAAAATCAGTGAGGTTTCTGAAGCAATGATGTAAATCAGGGCCTCTCTAACGTTATTATGCATAGGAATCACCTGTGGCTATTATCAAACTGCAGATCCTGATGTGGGGCAGGAGATTCTTCTGCATTTCTAACAGCCTCTCAAGTAATGTTGGTTCAGGATCACATTTTGAATAATAAGGTACTAGATTACCTCTCTGACTCCTATACTTCCCTGTGTTTCTAACGTACCTCACAGAAAATGTGGATTATCACTCTCTCTCACATCAGAACTTTCCATTCAAACTAAGATTTTTTTACACATAGGCTTTTTCTTTTTTCTTTCTTTTTTTTTTTTTTTGCAAAAAGTGCTAGACAATAATTTTTTTCTTCACTTGCAGCTTTCTCTTTGTTTCTCACTTTTTAGCTTTCAACACGTAACTGAAAAAGTCCCAGAAAAGCTGATCTATCCACATTGATCATCTCTGAAGAGTTGCAGACCCACTGAGTACTAAAGCAAAACTTTCTTCCATGTGAGCCAAAAATAAAGAAAAGAAAAAAACAGCTTGCCAAACACCTGTAAAGTGACGGTTATCATCATATGGGATTTTGAAGGATCGCTATATGACACATTCATGAGCCAAATGGGAGAGGATCGATTGTCTTGATGTCCCATAAGGCCTTATAACAGTGTAAAAAAAGAGGGGGAAATTATAACAGCTTTTCATCTGTGCTTGCACACTAGACTTTCATTTAATTACTGTAGACAAATTCAAAGCACACACAGATAGTTCTTTGAAAATCATATGTTGAGGTTCAGATCAATGCAGTAAAAAAGTTATTTTATACTGTCTCTCCAACCCATGGATGATCTGTCTCTGAGAAAGAGCAGGAGTTGATTGTAAATTTAGATTTTGAACCACCATTTGGCAAAGATAGTTTCTCTAGAAAGAAACATGACTGCTAATGACACATGTGCTGGGCCAGATGGAGACAATACAGATTTTCGATACTTTATCTATGCAGTGACATACACTGTCATTCTTGTGCCAGGTCTCATAGGGAACATATTAGCCTTGTGGGTGTTTTATGGCTATATGAAAGAAACCAAGCGGGCTGTGATTTTCATGATAAACTTAGCCATTGCTGACTTACTACAAGTTCTCTCCCTACCACTGCGGATCTTTTACTACTTGAATCATGACTGGCCTTTTGGGAATGGCCTCTGCATGTTCTGTTTTTACCTGAAGTATGTCAATATGTATGCAAGCATCTATTTTTTGGTCTGCATCAGTGTGCGACGATTTTGGTTTCTCATGTACCCCTTTCGCTTTCATGACTGCAAACAGAAATATGACCTATACATCAGCATTGCTGGCTGGCTGATCATCTGCCATGCCTGTCTGCTCTTTCCTCTCCTCAGAACCAGTGATGACACTCCAGGCAATAAAACCAAATGCTTTGTGGATCTTCCTATGAGGAATGTCAATCTGGCCCAGTCTATTGCCATGATGACCATTGGCGAGTTGATTGGGTTTGTCACTCCTCTTCTGATTGTTCTGTATTGTACCTGGAAGGCTGTTTTATCACTGCAAGATAAATATTCTGTGGCCCAAGACCTTGGAGAGAAAAAGAAAGCCTTGAAGATGATTCTCACCTGTGCGGGAGTATTCCTAATTTGTTTTGCACCTTATCACTTCAGTTTTCCTTTAGATTTCCTGGTCAAGTCTGACAAAATTAAAAGCTGCCTAGCCAGAAGGGTGATTCTGATATTTCATTCTGTTGCTCTGTGTCTTGCTAGTCTTAATTCCTGCCTTGACCCAGTTATATACTACTTCACCACTAATGAGTTCAGAAGACGGCTTTCAAGACAAGATTTGCATGATAGCATCCAACTTCATGTGAAATCCTTTGTGAGCAACCATATTACTTCTACCCTAACAGCCGAATTATGCTAAATTTAAAAAAAAAACTGAATGGGCCTGAAATGCAAATATATCAGAACACATTTGCAGTACCCCAAACTACTGGGAAGTAATCACAGAAAGCACTCACAGCTTTTCAGTTATGCTTTATCTTACCTATATGAGGAATTCACATCTTCATAACAGAACCTATTTAGAAAATTATACTCCACCATCATTGATGTTGACATATCCATGTATTAATTTGCTATCAAGTCTTTAAGACTTGAACTATAAAATTTCAGACATCTTATACACGTGTCCTCTCAACTGGAGTCAACAGTTTTACCTGTGAACCTAAGACATAAAGAGACGTTCAGCTTGGGGGTTATCATAAGCACTTCATTTTGTTACAATGGACACTGAGTATTTAGAGGCAATGTAGTTTTATATTTATACTGGTAATCACAATTTATATTCCAATGTCATATTTTTGTTTTGTTTTAATTGGATGGACAATATATTATTCTGTGAGAATAAAGTGTTTATAAACATGGGATCATTTTTGTCTCCCATGTGTGATTAAACTCTAGGGTTTGAAGTCTGGAATAACTATTTCCCTCATTTCAATGTCATTATGAAACATTATCTGTTACACCTATTCATAGAACGAAAATATGAACTTAGGCCTTCAGTATGTTAAAAGTGAGAACAAAAAGCAGATTCACATATAATAACTTTCTATGACTGTATAAGTTGCCATATTGAATCTACCCAAGGCAGATAGCTTGTCAAAGTCCATACAATGTGGCCCAAATTGCCTCTATAGGTCCAGGAGATACCACATAGGTAAAAATTACAGTTCTGTTTCTCTTAAACTATTTCCAAAGAACACATTTGGAGATGTATGGACCTGTCTAGTAAAGGGCGTTTCCACAATGCTTCCAGAGTAACTTTGAGGTACTCTGACAGGTTATTGCAATTTTTGAGTCTATGGAAGAAGTAATACATTAATTAATCACCAAGCTCAGGCAAAAACAAAAGATAAAGTAGTGTTGAATACACCTCTTAAGACTCACCACATTATAGTTCTTACTTTAAATTAAGTGGCAACTGTAAAGCTACATTCACAAGCCAGAGTAGGGTTTGGAGGCAGCCCAGCATATGGATCCTAGTCTTCAGTAATTTGTCTGGTCCAGCTTTGCCCCATTTATACCATTGTGAGGTCTGCACAGCCTACCTTCCAAAAGCTGGAGAAGATAATTCTTTCACCTTTAAAAAAAGAGTAAAAGATTAATTTTGGCAGCTTTGGACACCCTTACAATGCCTTGCCTGCAACCTGTTTAGTACTAGTATTTAGAAAATAGACCCTACACATGAATAGTAATTACATCTGAGGCCTTACATGTTATAATACTTTGAAACATGTCTTAGCAAATGCTCTAACTTAAAAAATGCTCCACTCAAAATGTGTGTACTATTTAAGGAAGACTCATGCTGCTTCTCATCTGGAAGGAATATGGAAATCAACTAAGAATTTTATTATATTTAGATGAACAGAGTTGTTTTAGGCACACAGTTATGATACTAATATGTTTTGGGGAAAACTGGTGAAATCAAAATGAATTCTAATATATAAGATGAATGGAAAAATTTTTAATGTTTTCTATGGACAAGTGTCAATTTTGCTTGAATTTTGTTATTAAAATAATATCCTATTAGAAAACTGACTGTGCTGCTAGTAATAATGTATCTATTTACCTCCTAATTATTAATTGTAATGTACATATTTTGATGTGTTGTTAAATTGTGTTTTTTAAAAGGGTAACTATAACTATGTCTGATTTATTTGCTTTAAAGTAATTTGTGTTTGAAAATAATTTAGTGTTGTAATGGGATCATGAGTAATAATTTTGTTGGTACTTGTAATGGAAGAGCCTTGTCTATACTCTATGTGTTTATTATTTTCTACATACGCATGAATTATACTTCTTAGGGTCCTTTTGGGAGACCAGTGACTTAATTTTATTAATATATTAATTTCACTTTAAATGTATCTTTTTTAAAGGGGAGGAAAAATATGTCCAGGAAGTTACTGAACTTTTTAGAGAAATAGTTGGCTGAAGTTAGAACCCTCATATTAATCAGAATAGGAGCCCTTGCAGATCCTTCACATCATTTGAGAAGAGGACAAGTGTCCAGTATTCTTATGTTGCTTAGCTAGGACCACCTCTCCTCCCCAGGTCTGTTTTTTTGGGTTTGTGTTCAGTGCTGTGGTTGACTTTATCCACCCCTCCCCATCAGTATGTTTTGTCCTCTCTCCTATTTCTTTGTTCTTCTAGTCAGTAATCTGATCAACTTATTCACACTAAGGTGCTAATGACTAATGTTAGCTTAATATTAACTTGCCCAGGGATGTCTGAATTCTAGGCTTTAGGGATAAACCTTAACTCAAAATGTTAATCCCTTACTTTTAATGGAGGAGTTAAAGACAATGAAGCAAACTGGAGGAGAAGGTTTGAAGAAAGTGGGATTTACAAAAGTTTTTCAGATTACACATAGTAAGTGATCACTGAGGTTGGCTACCATAATGGGGATGCAAAATTCTAAGACATATATCTACAAACAAGGCTCAAATTTCTGAGATTTTAGATCTCTTTTCAGATGAATTTCTCAGATCTCTACTTGTTTTCTTTTCATTTTTTCTTTTCCCCTTCTAGCTCTGGACCTGATTTTCAGGGAAAAATCTAAACAAGGAGAGAAGTACTGCCTTTTCTCTGAGCTTCTCCTTTCCTTGGAGGATCATTTCTCCAAACCTCCCATTTATCATTTCAATAAAATCAAGGTGCAAAAAGTAAACACCTTTAACTACAGTAAAGTACAATTCAAGATAAATAACCTCACATTTTCCATATAAACTTATGTGAGTTCTGATTCTAAAATATATATGTAAGTATTCCAACAAGAGATTTTTAATATGGAATAATTTCCATGTTATTATGATTTTCATTATTGTTTTTACTATTATACTCAAATATTGTATATGGTTTTATTTTTATTCAGTTAAGTAACTAATTCTATTAATCAGTAATTTCATGAAAAAGAGCCATCTGCCATAGGAACAACAAATAAAGCTACCTTGGTCTGAAAGGGTGTATGAGTGGAACTCTTGTGCAACTTCATTTTTATTTCATCAAATTTTTATTACCGAGACACTGTAAAAATGTTTCACTTGGTATATTTGCATCCATATTTTATAATATACATTTTAATAATAAAGATAGTCTCTGTAATTACATAGTACTTTTCTGCCTCTCGAAGTCAATGTATATTTAGCCTCTTTTTAAGCAAACTGATATACTTGAGGATCTTTGTCTTTGTTGTCAAACATAGATAAAAGTCACATGAGGCTTTACCCTTTCTTTCTCTCCCTGGAGAGGTGCATGTTATTCTCAAATGGAAAGATGATCCACTTTTCCCATCCTACCACATCTCACATTTCTACTCCTTCCATAGATATTTTTTTTTGCTATCCATACCCTACTAAGATTATTCCCCACTATCACTTGTTAACTAAGTTTATTTGAATGACTTAAAGCCCTGTATTTGCTAGAGTACAGTATGTGGGTAGAAAAAGAAATGAGGGGTAGAAAAGGAAATGAGGTGACAGAAAATGTTCTCTCTTTAGTCTTAAATGATGTTAAGAACTGACAATCTGATTTTTCTAGTGGATTAGCAGGGGAAAATCCATCTTCTACTGACTGACTACATTGCTATACCCAAAACAGACCTACCTACTTAAAGAAAGAAACAAACAACAAAAACAACAAAAGTGAAGCCAGGACAATTGTCTCTGGCCCTCTTCTCATCCTAGTTATTATTTTTTGTACCTTAGCATCTTCCTCTTCATCTAAGCTATATCTCTAGTGTTTTTAGGAGATGCAGGAACCTTCTGTAACAACCATGTTGTTAGGAATTACATATTTTGGCTGTTTCAGAAAGATTTTCTTACAAAGTGGTAAAGACTTTCCTAAAGAGAAATTTTTGATGTCTTGGTAGACCTGAAGAAAACAATGGAATATAAATACAGGATCTGCTACATGCTTCAAATGTCATTAAATCATATATATTCCTCCTCTGTGCCTTTCTGAAGCTAGCCCAGAAGTAACTTCACTGTCTTAACTACAATATTTTTTGGAAGGGAGGAATGAAGAATGAACTCTAAGGTTAATATGACTATTTTAACTCACTTATTCCTCAGTTATTAAAGAATATGTTGTATGTTTTGGGGGGCAGTGCATTGTAACTTTCTTGAACTTCACAGACCATTTTTTCAGCAGAATTTCCCTAATCTTAACCATTTATTTGATTTTGCCAAGATATATTTCTTCTACGGTTTGTTGACTAAGTTCTCTTTTTCTAACTCCTTGTACACATCTGCTGGTTCATCTATAGGCATCAACTTTATTTAAGGCCTTACATTTGCCTTCTTGAATTTCTTCAAAGAATAACAGAGTGATGGCTTCTTGGAGAAGGGAGGTGTCTGTCACTAGGACTATCTCCCTGACCCCAGTGTCTCCTTTTTTTGCAGGAGCTTCAGAAGCAGAGCTGAGAGGCAGAGACCTAGGATCTTTGCTCTTCACATTTGATTCTGGCCCATAATGGAAAGAATTTTTCATCCTTTCTAACAATGTTGAATATTCACAGCTTGTACAAAGATTGATATACTTCATACCTTTGAAATGTTAATCTAATAAGAAGAAAAAATAAATAAATAAACTTAAAACAATAATGGTCCAAGTATTGGGCTCGGAGAATGGAAGCATGAAGTAATTTGGTCTTACTATAAACTCCTCATAACATGCCTGATAAAGTAAAACATATAATACTAGGTTAAAAACGGTGCAACGTGCCCTAGGTCATTAAATATATTTAATTTTTCACTCAGATTCATATATGTACATATTACTGTGGGAAAGTTCAAATATATTAAAAAGAACAACTATTAAGTAGTACAATGAACCCCTATGCACCAATTATTTAGCTTCAACAAATACCAACATATGGCCAATATTCTTTCCTCTATGCCTGCACCTACTCTCTTTACCCTAGATTATATTAAAGTACACTGAACATATAATTCCATCTTTAAATATTTTAATAAATAACAGTACCATTTAAATGAACTATTCAACACATGATCAAAAGGGGATAAGGAATAGGAACTGATTTTACATGTTTATTTTAGAAATGACCTCAAACTCTAAATTCCAACAGGTATAACAATTCTTTTTTTTTTTTGGACTGAGATTCAAAATGATGTAGAAGATAGAGACTGTACATGTCTCCTCTAGTGACCATAAAAAAATTATAACAAAACTACACAACAACCAGTGTGTGAAGTCACTAGAGGTCTGGCTGAACAGAAGCCCTACAACTAGGTCACCTCAAATAACAGGTCATCTCAAAATGGTAGGAGGGACGGAGACACATAATGGTCTAGCCCCACAACTGCATGCGGCCATTGAATATCGGGAGGGCTACCTTGGCTGTAGAGCCTTCCCCCCGACCTGAGGAGTGAGGGGTCCTGATCTCACACTGGGCTACCCATCTCAAGGTTCCAGCACTGGGAAGAGAAACCCCAACAGCCTCTGGATTTGAAAACCAGTGGAAGTTATGGCTGAGTGAGACAGAGTGCTGTGGGAAGCAGAGACCTTCTTTTTAAAGGACCCATGCTGGCTTTATTCCTTAATGGACTAGCTTGCTCTGAGGTCCAGTGTTGGGGAAGCTCCTCGAAGGGTAGCAGGAACATACGAGAAAGCACTGAACTGTTGGGCTTCAGAGCAAGGGCTGGAGAGGCGGCTGGCACCCAGATAGAGATGCAGGTAGAAGCCATTGTACCTTTATTGAGACTTTTCCACTTCCAGCCTTCAGACACAGGCACCATCAGCCTAGATAACGTAGGTCACTCTGCCCAAGGGATTCTCTGAGACCCAGATTCTCCCAACTTCTGGGCCCACCTAAGCCATTTCCAGTGATTTAATCCATACAAATGTTCTGTCTTGGCTCCTACTACAAACTTTCATAAAATCTCTCAAAGGCTCACAGAACTCAAAGAAGCAGAATCTGGTATTGGGGATGCCCTATACCTCTTGCTGAGCAGGGCCAAGCCCTACACCAGCAGCAGCCAGCCTCCATTTCTGACTTGACATCACAAGGCCCTTATAAGCCAGAACAGGTGACAGCCATAGGTGGATTACTTGGTGACTTTTTCCAGGTGGCCCTAGAGGTGCACAGGCTGTGGCTGAACTTGGCCTACAGTTGGGCCCTTCTCAGGTCTGTGCCAAGGTCCCCCATAGAACACCTACCACATAAAGCCACTTACTAAGACCAGTAGACTTAGGAGCCTTACCTAATACATAGAAGCAGAAACAGAGAGGCAGCCAAAATGGGGAGACCAAGAAACATGTCCTACATGAAGGAACAGGAGAAAGCTCCAGAAAAAGAATTAACCAGAACAGAGACAAGTAATCTACCAGATGCAGAGTTCAAGACACTTGTTATAAGGATGCTCAAGGAACTTAGAGTAAGAGTAGATAAACTCAGTGAGAATTTTAACAAAGAGATAAAAAAACACATAAAAATAGAGATGGAAAACATAATAGGGAGTCATTCAGAAATGAAGAATACAATATCTGAGATGAAAAGTACATTAGAGGGAATCAATAGAGTGGATGAATCAGTGACACAGAGGATGAAGTATCAGAGGACACCTAATCAGAACATCAACAAGAAAAAAGAATCCCAAAAAATGAAGATAGTTTAAGAAGCCTCTGAGACAATGTCAAACATATGGACATTCGCATTATAGAGGTACCAGAAGGAGAAGAGAGAGAGCATGGAATTAAAACCTATTTGAAAAAATGATCATGGAAAACTTCTTTAAGTTGGTGAGGGAAATTGACATACAACCCCAGGAAGTTCAGAGTTCCAAGCAAGTGAACCCCAAGAGGCCCCACACCAAGACATCATAATTAAATGCCAAAGGTTAAATTCAAAGAGAAAAGCTTAACAGCAGCAAGAGTAAAGCAATTAGTTATCTACAGAGGAACATCCATAAGACTATCAGCCAATTTCTCAGCAGGAACTTTATTGGTCAGAAGGGCTTGGTACAAAATATTTAAAGTGATGAAAACCCAAGACCTTCAACCAAGATTAATTTATCAAGCAATATTATTTAGAATTGAAGGGCAGATAAAGAGTTTCCCAGACAAGAAAAAGCTAAAGGAGTTCATTACCACCAAGCCAGTAGTACAGGAAATGTTGGAAGGACTTATTTAAGAAGAAGAAAGAAATACGTATCAGAAGTCTAAATAAAGAATGGTAATAACTACATATTTATCAATGAGTACTTCAAATGAAAAATAATTAAGAGATCCAATCAAAAGACAGGGTGGCTGAATGGATAAGAAACAAGACCCTTACATATACTGCCTACAAGAGATTTACTTCAGATTAAAAGGCACATACAGACTAAAAGTAAGTGGATGGAAAAAGACATTTCATGATGGACCTAGAGTGTATTGTGCTGAGTGGAGTAAGTCAGATAGAGGAAGCAAATGCCATATGATTGCATGTATATGTGGAATCTAAAGAACAAAACAATCAAACAGAAACAAACTCATAGATACAGAGAACATTTTGAGGGTTACCAAATGGAAGAGGGCTGGGGGGTTGATGAAAAAGGGGGAATAGCATGGAGATAGAAGGTATAGCATAAGGAATGAGCCAATAATATTGTAATAACTATGTACAGTGTCAGAGGGGCACTAGATTTATTGGGGTGATCACTTTGTGAGTTATATACATGTCTAATCACTATGTTGTATACCTGAAACTAACGGACTATTGTATGCCAACTATAAATAAAATTAAAAAAATTAAAAAATTCTTTTAATCAGTCTAAACAAGTTCCAACTCAGATAAAAAACATCTATTAACCTGACTCTGTTCTTAAATGAGCCTCCCTTCTACTGCAGAAGTGTGGAGACTAATCTTGAATTCAGTTCAGGGATTCCTTGATCCAAATGTATTATGGCTCCTATGGGAAGGAGTCCAGTACATTAAGCTCCATTAAGTATAAAAATACCACTGCTAACAGCTTAAATGTCTACATTTTGCTCAAATGATTCACTAAATAATACTTCTAGAGCAGTATTATAATACATCTTTGTAAATGTACACTTGAAATTTTTCTGAGAGCTGTTATAGTTATGTGAACTCTGAACACTGTTCCTGATGGACAGCTCAAATTTATTTTTCCTTTGAATCTGTCCTGACAAGCTGTATTAGTTACCCTATGGGTTCAACTGTGGTTAATAGCACTGTGGCTTAAATTAAGTAGAAATGTTGTATTCTTTCATGTACAAGTCTTAGTCAGTTGGTGGATTTTTTTATTTTTGCAAAATTTTTTAATTTCCAGGCTCTTATCTTGTAACTCCAACATTTCTTAGGTGCTTCCTTAATCTTAATGTTGCATGGTTTCTTATCACACCCACATTATAGCTGGTAGGATTAAGGAAATGGGGAAGAGGAGACATGACTTTTCCATTTAAGGAGATGACTAGAAACTGTAAAATTGTTTCTGGCTACAAACTACTGCCTAAAACTTAGCTACATGGCCCTGCCAAACTGCAAGGAAGAAAGAAAATGTAGTCATTATTCCAGGTTGCCATATACTGAACTAAAATTATTTTATTATGAAAAACATAGTAAACCAGTATGGGAAAAAATGTGTTTGCTATCATCCCATGGATATCAAAGGTACTAATGATACCATTTTGCCCTAAGCATTCCATATATACTATAAACCCCAGTAGTCTCTTGTATACTCATCCATTTTATAAAACCATCACATTCCTCTAATGGAGCAGTAATTTCTCTTCCCCATTTGCAGTTATCTAAATAATCTAATGATACTTATACCTACAGCAAATGGAGTAGTCTCTAGAAAAAAGTTATGATTGTGGTCCTCTGGGAGTGTGTGGACAAGGCTTAACATCTGCAACATGGGGGATCAAACAGGAGAACATGGGAAGTGATTGGATTCTGTTGGTCTGTGTCCCATCTATACTTCCTTTATCTTGTTCACAGAGAGGAAGCAACATTTCCCTTTTCTGACCTTCCATAAGTGAGTCATCTCAGGTGAAGAGCATAGACTTGTCCTCAGGCTTGATTGGTCCAAGAAATTTTTTCAAAAAATGCTTTGTGGTATCTCTTCTCTATGCCTAGGATGTTCTTCCAACAACTATCTTGTTTCTTCAGTTAAATTCCTTCAGTTGTCCCACCTAAGTACTAACCAGGCCTGATCCTGATTAGCTTCTGAGATCAGATGAGATTGGGTACATTCAGGGTAGTATGTATGCAGGCAAATTTCTTCAGCTCTCAATGTTGACCACCCTAGTTAAAGATCTCCCTACCCCTCTAGATATGTTTGTTTCTAATAAGTTATCTTGACTTTTTTTCCTCATGACTTCTTATAAATTGTATTTTATTTATTTCTTTATTTTTTAAAATTTGCTCATTTTTGTGTTTGCAATTCTTACATCACTTCCTGTGAAATAGTAGACATGCAAATATATGTTGAGAGAGTGACATCAGCAACATGAAAACCTAAGATGTTTCTCCTTTTTATTTCCCATTTTAATCAACAAAGTAGACATCCACACACCAACAAGAGTGTCTTTGTGGAAGTTTCTGGACTTTGTACCCTGTTCCAAATGACCTAAGGAGAATTTTTCACACCAGTTCAAACAGCAGGAGATAGACAAAATTTCAGATAAGCTGTAGAAGAAGCAGAACCAACAAGACTGCCTGGGTCCATTTTGTTTATATCAAGTAGGAATTGGGTGAGTGTAGAATTGGGCAGACATTCATCCATAAGAGAGAACCTGCAGAAGTCCAGCCTCCTAAAGGGAAAATCTAACACAGCACTGGGAGTTAAAAGAAAAAAAAAACATAAAAGAAAAATGTGAGTTTGGTTGCAGTGGAGCTGGTAAAAAAAAAAAAAAAAAAAAAAAAAACTTTCCTGGTGCTTCCCCACCCACAAGAAGGCATTGACTGAGGCTGAGTTATGTAGCAGAAGCCAGTTATCTCATGGGTAAAGAAGAAGGTAGTGAGTAAGGGCCTGTTGCCTCAATTAAATGGGTTGTTGCTGAAGAAACTAATTTTTCTCCATCAGCATTCTTAGTAGTAACGCAGGAGCTCTGCAACTGGGGGTAGGAAGCATATTAAGAAAAAGGAAGATTAGAATTTCAAACAACTTTGAAGGGACTATGCTAGCAGAAAGTCTACCCATGTGCCTCTGGAAATGCCAACCTTGAGGATTTCCCTACTGGGTCCACAAGCACACCAAATACACTGAGTGCTAAACTCAAATCTTCCCAGATTCTGCTGCCAGCTCCTTGTATTTGTTCCCAAGTGCTCTGGTACACAAAGAACATGATCAAAAATAAGTAACTGTTGAGGCCAAGGGAGTAGACACAAACTTGAGGTACAATGCTACCTTCTGGAACATGAAAGAGTTTTCTAAAAGCCAGCCTGGTGAATTGTATGAACCAAAGACATAAAAGTTCAGTTAAGGAGATATCTGCTACTGCAAATGTGAAAACAGAAACACATGCCTATAAACAATCTTTTTTTAAATCAAAGAAACATAGTGTCACAAAGACAAAATTATAACTCTCCAGTAATCAAATTCAAGGGCACAGAATATTGCAATCTGAATAATAAAGAATTCAAAATAGCTGTTGTAAAGAAATTTAATAAGCTACAAAAAAGAATTCAATTAAATCAGGAATAAAATTAATTGGCAGAAGGAACTCTTTACCAAAAAGATTGAAATTATAAAAAAGAACCAAACAGAAGTTCTAGAGCTAAAGAATTCAATGAATGATATGAAAAATGCAATAGAGAGTCTCTGTAGTAGGGGAAACTGGATGAAAGAAAAAAAAGTGACCTGGTCGATAGGCATATAAAAATAATACAGTTAGAAGAAGAGAGGAAACTAAGATTTAAAAAATGTAAAGAATGCCTACAAAAATTATGGGATTCAATAAGAAAGGCAAATATTAGAATGATTAGTCTTTAAGAAGAAGAAAAAGCAGGGGCCAGAGAATTTATTTAAAGAAATAATACCTGAAAACTTCCCAAACCTTGGGGAAAATTTGGACATTCAAGAACATAAAGCTTAAATAACACCCTATAATCCCAATGCAAATAGACCTTCTATAAGACACATTATAATGAAACTGTCAAAAATAAATGATAAAGAAAGAATCATAAAGGCATCCAGGGAAAAAAGACAGTAACCTACAAAGGAAACTCCATTAGGCTATAAGCAGATTTCTGAGCAGAAATTCTACAGACAAAGAAAAAGTGGAATGACATATTCAAAGTGTTAAAAGAAAAACTACCAGCCAAGAAAACTTTATCTGGTAATAGTACCTTTTAAGTATGAAGGAGAAATGAAGGTTTTCCTAGATAAATAAGCACTGATGGAATTCACCACCACTAAACCTACCTTGTAAAAAATGTTGAAAGTTCTCAAGCTGAAATAAAAGAACACTAATCAGTAACATAAAAACATATGAAAGTACATGACATACTGGTGAAGGCGAAAAATAGACAGTCAGACTTAGAAAACTGTAACTCTATATTAGGAAAGTGTGTTAACCAGTCAACTACAGTATAAACATTAAAGAAAAAGAGTAGCAAAAATAAATATAGTTAAAATAAATTATTTATAATTACATGACATAAAAAGAAGTAAATTGTGATATCAAAAATATTAAAAAGATGAGTAGAAGGGTAGAGCCTTTGTAGGTATTCAAAGTTAAGTTGCTATCAGCCTAAAAAGAACTGTTTATCTGTAAGATATTTTATGTGATTCACAAGGTAACCACAAAGGAAAAACCTAGAATAGATCTCAAAAAGACAAAGAAAGGGAAAACAAAATAGTACAGTAGAAATAAGCCAATTAATGAATATAAGTAGAGACAAAGGAAAAGGTAACAATGGAAATACAAAACAATCAGAAAGTCATTAATAAGATGGCATTAGTAAATTCTTACATCTTAATAATTACTCTAAATATGAATGCATTAGACTCCTCATTCAAAAGAAACATAGTAGCTGGGTATATAACAAAAAACAAGACCCAACTATATGCTGCCTAAAAGAGGCCCATTTTAGATTTCTGGCCACTCATAAACTCAAAGTGAAAGGATGAAAAAAGTTATACCATGAAAGTAGAAACCAAAATAAAATGGGGGTAGCTATATTTACATCAGACATGATAGACTTTAAGCCAAAAATGGTAACAAGAAACAAAAAAGGCCATTATATAATGATAAAGGGATCAATACAGCAAGAAGATAAAATAATCATAAATATATGCATACCAAACATTGGAACACCTAAATATATTAAGCAAATACTAACAGATCTGAAAGGGGAAATAAAGAGCAAATACAATAACATTAAGGGTCTTCAATATCCCACTTTCAACAACAGATAAATCATTCAGACATAAAATCAACAAGAAAACAATGTACTTAAACTATACATTGGACCAATAGGTCTAACAGGTGTCTATGGAACATTTTATCCAGCAACAGCAGAATACACATTTTTCTCAAATGTGTGAAGAATATTCTCAAGGATAGATCATATAGGACAAAAGCAAGTCTTAGCAAATGTAAAAGAATCGAAATCATACTAAGTATCAACTTTTTACCACAATGGTATGAAACAAGAAATCAATAATGTGAGCAAAGCTGAAAAACCTACAAATGTGTGGAAACTAAAAAACCCTCCTGAACGACCAATGGATCAAAGAAGAAATCAAAATTGAAATTAAAGAATATCTAGAAACAAATAGAAATAGAAACACAACTTAGTAAAACACGTGGGACTCTGTAAAAGCAGTTCTAAGGGGGAAGTTTATAGTGGTAAATGCATATATTAAGAAAGGAAAATAATTGCAAATAAACAACCTAACTTTATATCTCAAAAAACCTAGAAAAAGAAGAGCAAATCAAGCCTGAAGTTAGGAGAAAGCAGAGATAATAAAAATAAGAATGGAAATAAATAAAATAGAGGCCAAGAAAAAAAAATTACTAAAAGCCAGAGCTGTTATTTTTTTCATTCAAAAGATAAATAAAATTGACAAATCTTTATTGAGACTAAGTAAAAAAGAATGAGATAAGTCAGACAGAAAAAAGTTAAGAACAATATGATTTCACTCATATGTGGTATATAAAACTGAAAACAACAAATGAACAAGACAAACAGACACAGACAACAATTTAGTGGTTACTAGAGGGACAGAGGGAAGCGGGGAGGTAGATAAGGATAAATGGGGCTTGAATATATGGTGATGAAAGGAGATTTGACTTAAGGTGGTGAACATACAACACAATATACAAATGACATATTGTGAAATTGTAAATTTGAAACCTACATAATTTTATTAACCAATGTTACCTCAATAACTTTAATAAAATTTAAAAAGAAAGAAGACTCAAATAAATCAAATTAGAAATAAAATAGAAGTAATAATAACAGACACTTCAGAAATATATAGGATTGTAAGAGACAACCATGAGTAATTATATACCAAAATATTAGACAATGTAGAAAAAAATAGATAATTTTCTGGAATTATACAACCTGCTAAGACTAAATCTGGAAGAAATAGCAAGTATGAACAGAAGAATACTGAATTAAGAAATTGAATCAGGAATCAAAAACCTCCTAGAAACATGGAGGAGTAAGAGACATCCCCAGATCTCTCCCTTTGAAAAAACAATAAGATGAACAAGATGAACATCTAAAACAACAAAAAACAATTCAAACTGTACACCAGCACGTCTGAGTATGGAAACTGCACATAAGAACTACCACAGGAATTGAAAAAAACGACTAGATAAGCAGAATGAGTTTTTAGCAAGAAGACTGAAAACCCAAAAAAGAACCAAATAGAAATTCTGGAGATAAAAAACATACTGCACAAGTGAAACAATGAAATAGTAAGCTTGGGAAATAGAGTCAGCCAAATAGAGGAAAGGATCAGTGATATCGAAGACAGAAATCTAGAAATAAATCAGAAGGAAGAAAAAGGAAACCGAAGAATGAAAAAGAATGAAAAAGAAATTGAAGAACTAGCTGTTAACATCAAGAGAGGAAAGATAAGAATAATGGGCATTCTTGAAGTGGAGGAAAAGAAACAGGAATTAGAAAGCATTTTCAGACAAATAGTTGATGAGAATTTCCCAAATCTAAGGAATAAGCTGAACCTTGGAATTCAAGAGGTCAACAGAACATCCAATTATCTCAACCCTAAAAGGCCTTTGCCTAGACACATGGTATTAAATTATTAAAAAACAATGACAAAGAAAGAATTCTCAAGGCAGCCAGGGAAAAGATGGCCACATATAAAGGAAAATCCATTAGATTATTGTCAGACTTCTCAGCAGAAACCTTACAAGCCAGAAAGAAGAGGAATCAAATATTCAAACTAGTAAATGAAAGGAACTACCAGCTGAGAATAATGTATCCAGCTAAGCTCTCCTTTAGATATGAAGTAGAAATAAAGACATTTCCATACATACAGAAATTAAGAGATTCTCCACTATGAGGCCTGCATTACAGGAAATACTGAAAGGGGTCAGCTCACCTAAAACAAAATGACACAAAAAAAATACATAATTAGGAGTAAGGAGACTAGCAGGCTGATAAAAGCAGAGGAACGCAACACTTACTAAGAATAGGGCTTTATAAGAATAAAAAATAAGAAGAGATTTCCTATAGCAAGACAGTAATGAACATTCAATATACATGGGGAAAAACTGAAACAATAAGGACGGAAAAGGGGAGGATTCAAAGATTTACATTCACAAAGGGGAATTGAGATCAAGCATGAGCAGAAGAAAATGGACGACTGTGTGTGTGTGTGTGTGTGTGTGTGTGTGTGTGTGTGTGTAAAACTATACATATTTGTAATGGTAAACACATGCCAAAGATTCAGAACTAAAGTATCTAACATAAAAAAATGAAGGACCAGAGGGAAAACCCACAAAGCCAACCAAAATAAAGAAAACAGAAACACAAGGACAAGGAAGCAATGGAAACACTGAGCTACCAGAAAGCAAAAGATAAAATGGCTATAAGAAGACCTCATATTTCAACAATCACCCTAAATGTAAATGAACTGAACTCACCAATAACAAGGCACAGAGGTGCAGAATGATCAAAAAACAAAACCCAATCATATGCTGCCTCTAAGAGACACATCTCAGCTCCAAAGACAAATATAGATTCAAAGTAAAAGGGTGGAAAATGATATTTCAAGCAAATGGCATTCAGAGAAAAGCGAGAATAGCAGTACTAATATTGGACAAAATAGATATGAGAATAAAAAAGATCAAGAAAGATACTGAGGGACACTTCATGATCATAAAGGGAATCATGCACCCAGAAAACATAGCACTTATTAATATCTATGTTCCCAATCAGGGAGCACAGAAATATAGAAAGTAATTACTAACAGGATTAAAGGGAGAAACAACCAAAACACTATAGTAGTAGGGGACCTAAATACCCCACTGTCAGATATGGACAGATCACCCAAACAGAAATTCAATGAGAAAATAACATCTTGAAATGATGCATTAGACCAACTGAGTATAATTGACATTTAGAGAGCATTTCATCCCAAAGCAGCTGTTTATACATTCTTCTCTTTGCACATGGAACATTCTCAAGGATTGACTACATAATGGGACATGGAGATAGCCTCAACAAATATAAGAGGGTTGAAATCATACCAAACATATTCTCTGATCATAATGCTTTGAAACTAGAGATCAATTGTAAAAAAAAAAAAAAAAAAAAAAAAAAAAAAAAAAAAAAAAAAAAAAAAAAAAAAAAAAAAAAAAAAAACCAGGAAGAACCACACATACATGGAGATTAAACAACATACTACTGAAGAATAACTGGTTCAGAGAATAAATAAAGTGACCAAGAGATACATAGAAATGAATGATAATGATAGTACAACATATCAAAACTTTTAGGACATGGCAAAAGTGGTCATAAGATGAAAGTTCACATCGTTACAGACCTACTTCCAAAAAAAGAAGGAGCCCAAATAAACAACTTAACACTTCATCTTTAAAAAACTATAAAAGGAAGAACAAATGAAGCATAAAGTTAGCAGAAGGTAAGAAATAATAAAAATTAGAGCAGAAAAAAATAAAATTGAAATAAAAATAGAAAAAAATAAATGCAACAAAGAGCTGATTCTTTGAGAAGGTTAATAAAATTGGCAAACCCCTGGCTACACTCACTAAAAAAAAGAGAGAGAGAGAGAAAGAACACAAATAAATAATATCATGGATGAAAAAGGGGAAATTATGACAGACACAGCAGAATACAAAGGATCATACAAGAATACTATGAAAAAGTATATAACCCTATATTTAATAACCTAGAAGAAATGGACCAGTACTTAGAAAAATATAATTTTCTGATACTGAATCAAGAAGAACTCAAAAATCTAAATAGACTGATTAGCAGTATGGAAATTGAAAGTCACAAAAAACCTACCAACAAGTCAAAGTCCAGTACCAGATGGCTTTAAAAGTGAGTTCTACCAAACATTTAAAGAAGATTTAATACTTATTCTCCTCAAACTATTCCAAAATATAGAAAAAGAGGCAATATTTTCAAACACATTTTATGAGGCCTCTATTACTCTGAAACCAAAACCTGGTAAAGATAACACAAAAAAAAGAAATCTACAGACCAGTATCTCTCATGAACACAGATGCAAAAATCCTAAATAAGATACGAGTGAACTGAATACAGCAACATATTAAAAAGATTATCCACCATGATCAAGTGGGCTTCATCTCAGGGGCACAGAGATGGTTCAACATATGCAGATCGATTAATGCGATACACCACTTAAATAATGAAAATATAACAATCATATGATAATAACAGATGCAGAAAAAGCCTTTGACAAATACAGCACCCATTTATGATCAAAACACTTAACAAAATTGGTATAGAAGGAAAGTACCTTAACATGATACAGGCCATATATGACAAATCCTCAACTAACATTATACTTAATGGTGAAAAACTAAAAACTTTTCTCTAAGATTGAGAACAAGACAAGGCTGTCCACTATCTTCACTGTTATTCAATATAATATTGGAGGTCCTAATGAGTGCAATCAGGCAAGAGAAATGTATAAAAGCCATCCAAATAGGAAACAAAGAAGTCAAACTGTCACTATTTGTGGATGACATGATTCTCTATATGGAAAACTCTAAAGACTCCACAAGAATGCTTCTAGAAACAATAAGCAAATACAGCAAAGTTTCTAGATACGAAATCAATGTTTGAAAATCCATGGTATTCCTACTCTAACAATGAAGTGCCAGAAATAGAACTGGAAAAATAATTCCTTTTTAAAATTGCAACAAAAAGAATAAAATACCTTGAAATAAATCGAATGAAGCATGTGAAAGACCTATAGAATAAAAACTATAAGACTCTACTTAAAAATATAGAAGATACAAAGAAAAAGAAAGATATTCCATGTTCTTGGATTAGAAAAATAAACACAAAATGACCTTAATTCCTACAGCATTATACAGATTTAATGAAATCCCCATCAAAATCCCATCAAGATTTTTTAAATAAATAGAACAAAAATAATTAGATTTGCATGGAAGCACAAAAGACTCCAAATTGCCAAAGCCATCCTGAGAAAAAAGAACGAGGCTGGAGGCATCACTCTGCCTGACTTCAAATTATACTACAAAGCAACAATAATCAAAATGGCATGATACTGGCAGCAAAACAGATACACGGACCAGTGGAACAGAACCGAGAATCCAGAAGTAAACCCATGCTTATATGGACAAATAATTTTCAACAAAGAAGCCAAAAACATACAGTGGAGAAAGGAAAGTCTTTTCAATAAATGATGCTGAGAAATCTGGATAGCCACTTGCAAAAGAATGAAACTAGACTGTTGTCTATCACCACATACCGTAATGAACTCTAAATACATTAAGAACCTGAACATAATACCTGAAACAATAAAATTCATAGAAGAAAACATTGGAATTAAACTCAAGAACCTTGAACTTAAAGAGGCACAGCTCTGGATCAAAATATTAGTCTTTCAAATTAGGGTGATACCTGAATTTTGTATACTTCAAAAATTTAAAAATTTCTCAGTGAAAACGTGCCCTTTGTCTTGAATTTAAGGTGTATTCCAAATCTGTTTAAGCATAGTTTACTTAAAGCTCCTACCTGATCCAAAATGTGTTCTAGAGAATGAGACAAGGAAGGGTATCATGATTGTACCTACCACTATTAAACAAAAACCCAAACAAAAAGGGATAAAGGAAATCCTCAAAGATATTGCCCAGGAACAAAATTCACCAGTTCTCTGCCAATCTAATGAGCCTGGTAATTGCTCCCAAAAAACCTTGCCAGAGGCATCTAAAAAAACAGTAAAAAAAAAAAAATACTGTCAATGCTGGACTTAAGGTAGGGATCAAGGAACATTTTAGTTCTTTCTTTACCAGCTACAATTCCCACTTGAATAGGTATAAAATACTCCACAGTTTTTCTCTTATTGTCACCTACCATAAATAATGTTGTGTTGAGGGCTTGGGGCCTGAAACTACCTCTGTCACTGCCCAGTTCAAGGTCAGAGTTGAACAAGACAACTCTGTTCAACAAGTTTAAATTATTTAAACTGAGATAGTTTACTCCAAATTAGAAGCTTGTATATAATAGCTTTGTTTTTTACTCAGCAATGTGATGAAATAGTTCAAATCTAAAGAGGTTTGGAGACACAAATGCAGTCAGAATAAAATGAGACTGTTTGTGTGTGTGTGTGTGTGTGTGTGTGTGTGTGTGTGTGTGTGTGTGCATGTGCACGTGCTCACGCTGGTTAGGTTCATCACAACCTGTGTCATTGACTGTTACTTTAGACCTCTTAGTTGCAGGGACCTCTAGGAATGAATAAGCAGATTATTCTAAAATGGTTGTCATAAGTATGAAGAGGTAGGGGAAGAAATGTATGTTCGAGAGGCTAGAGGGGAACTAAGAATTATAAGAACCACTGTAAAAACATAAGTATTTAGAAAAGGCATTTCTAATATATCTAATATAAATCAATTGCAAACTATTTTTTTTTTTGTTCTGGCTATGAAAATATAACAAAGCGATAGATGTGATATTTAAGGTGACCTACAATGTGCCGTACTTTCATCATTAGCTAGAATAGAAAAGTTGTGAAAATTCACGTCTTAATACTCGCAGTAATTAAAGTTAAATATTTAATGACTGTCATGTAACATTCTTTGTGTTAGGTGCTAGGGATGTGAAAAAATATGACATGGCTGGCGCTATCTTCACTTCTTTACCTCTCATTAATTTCTCAGCCCGTCTTAATCTGGTTTCTTCTGTCACTATCTTAATATTTTATTATTCATCCCTCCATTATCAAATTTTTTGAACACCATCAAGTGCCACGTACTAGTTGGGTACTAAAAGTTTACTTTCTAGATAACACATGGTCAAAATTAACTATATTTAGAGATACAAATATATGTTTAATTTTTAAGGAAAAATACATTTTAATTCTAAAATCACTATTGCTTTTATTCATTTCTAGTCATAATAATCAATTTTTAAACTTTAGATACCACTAAAATACATGAGACTGCTTTTGTCTGTTTATTAAAGAGAGGCAAGAATTTTAAATAAGCTTAAGAAAGATGTCATTAAAGTGGATTATTGAGTCTCTGTTCCTAATCGGGAAATTCCTTTAGGAGTAAAATCTCATTGTATCTATTCTTCTAGGCATGTGTCCAAAAAAAAAGGAGATTCATAGTAGTTATGTGGATCACTGTAGTAAGAAACAGGCTTATTTAAAAAAATTAGGTCGAGGCTTTTTTTAAAGCATCTCTCTTTCAAAAGCAAGCAAACTAAAATTTAGGAAAGCCTTTAAACTGTCGCATACACTTCAATTATCTTTGGTATAATACTTTTATCTTGGAAAAATTAAATTAACTTTTCTGAACTGCTATTATCACAATCGACAGTTTTATTCTTTATCCTTTATCCTTAAAAAATCTAACTCCCTGTCTTTGGAGCCTCAGTTTCTTTATGTGTAAACTCAGGTCATTGGACTATGATTTCCATGGACCCTTCCTGTCTTAAAAGTTTTGTGGGTTTTTGAAATTATCTGTATCACCTATATAATTAGAAATGGTCCTGAATATATCTATGCCATGATGTATGAGGATAAAGATACTCCTATCTTCTAAGGCCTCACTGGTTGAAGAAACCATAAAATTACTCTAGAGTGTAAATCATTGCAAAGTTAGGCAGTGCAGGCAAGGTTCACAAGACAGATATTTCAGAGTATAATATTTTATGTAATGATTAGTACCTTATGATGTAATGTGTAACCACCTCTAACAGTTTAAAAGAAATACAAGGAGCTACTATGTTTGCTTTTCATTTCCTTGTCAACTGAGGGTTCTTGAATCCCTGGAATGCATTCAATCAAACTTGAATAAGTTGTCACAGCAAGGGTGCCCCAGACTTGGATTTCACAGCCCCAGAAAATACTCCATATATAAAAAAAAATAAGAGAAACTGACATATGGTTGTATTTGGCTGAGTACATTAAAGCAAATCAACAATCAATTACATCTACTATTTTTTATATTTTTTTCTTTTATTATCTTTTAAAACATATAATTTACAAAAATATCCTATATTACATGTGTTAATTATAAATTGTAATTGCATAAGGAATATCTATGAATATACTTGTCAATTTAAGAACTAGAACAATAAAAACTGTCAGTTCTTATTTTCTTCCCTCTACCATCTCCGTCTCTCTGTCATCTTTATCACTCTGTGCCACAAAGTCAATCACTATTCTTCAATATATATTTTTTATTACATCGCTTTGTAAAATATAATTTTATCACAAATATGTGTATGTCTAAATATACTGATTAGCTTTACTTATTATTGAACCATGTAAAAATGTATCATACTCTATGTAATGCGTTGGTACATGTTTTTTTGCCAAACATCATGTTTTCAAGTTATATTTATTGTAGGTTGTTGTAATTCATACATTTTCATTGTATAAATGTCACAATTTTATTTGTCTATTCTTTGTCAATAGATATTTGCACTGTTTCTGCTTTTATGTCACTAAGAACTCACTCTTATATGTATTTTAACAAAGTAATCTGATTTTTTAAACTTTTTATTAAAATGTAGCATATATATATATATTTTTTCAAGTGTACAACCATAAAACTTCAGAGAAAATATATTTAATATTTTTAAAATATTTTTTATTAAAATATAACTATCACAATATAGTATTAGTTTCAGGTGTAAATCATAGTTATTCACACACTTATATACCTAAAGAAGTGATCACTGTAGTATGTTGAGCAATCATTTGATACCATACAATGATATTACCACATTACTGACTATATTCCCTATGTTGTATATCACATCCTCATAACTTGTTTTATACCTGGAAATTTGAATCTCTTATTCCTCTTCCCTTCGCCCCCCCCCTTTTTTTTATTTTTCAACTACAGTTGACATTCAATATTATTTTATAATAGTTTTGGGTATTCAGCACAGTGGTTAGACATTTACATAACTTATGAAGTAATACCCCTGACTAGTCTAGTACCCACCCAGTACTATAACTAATATACATAGTTATTACCATATTATTAATTATATTCCCTGTGTTTTACTTTACATCTCAATGACAATTTATACTTCCTAATCCCTTTACCTTTTTCATCCCTCCCATCTGGCAACCATCAGCTTTTTTTCGATATATACCCAGAAGTGGACTTGCTGAATCATCGGGTAATTCTATTTTTAATTTTTTTGAGGAACCACAATTGGTTACAGTCCTGTGAGATCTGCAAGAATAAGACCAGCTGGCCACCAGAGCTAGACAATGTAGAAGTGTCCACTGGAAACAGCTGCAAAAATCAGGGTATCAGAGAAGGTAATAAGTGCCTTTCTGTGAGATATTGGTGACTTGTAGTCAAGTTGAGGGAGAGTAGAAAGATTATATCCTTCGGCATATCTTCCTTGAGAATATCTCTTTAGCTCCTATAAAGTGTGTCAAAGCAGAAGCCTACTTCTCAAACCAAAGATCTATACAAGCAAATAGGCCACTTTCTCAGAGAGAATGGAGTTGTTTTAGTTTGCTATCTGTGCAGTGCCCTGGGAGTGGTAGTCTGCCAAAAACTGTCTTCCCAGTTGTTATAACTCCATGGGACCCAGGAATGTAAGCCCCCCTGGCCTCTAGAGCCAGGTGATCAAGGGCCATCCCCTGGGTGGCCGCCACAAAAAATGGGCCATAAGATGTAAAAACCAGGGCACTAGATATATGTAGAAGCTCCACTCTGGAGATACTGGTGCTCTGGAGTGTGGCATAGGAAGAGTACAAAGTAGTACCTACTGGCTGGAACAAAGTAAAGGGGAATTGCAAAAATTGCACCTGCCAAAAAAAAATTAAAAAGAAAAACAAAGAGAAAGAAAAAGAGGAAAAAAGAAAATAAAAATAAAAAGTATAAAGAAAAAAAATGGTACCTTCTGGCTTTAGCAAGGCAGAAGGAGACTAGAAAGATGGTGCCCACCAGGCTTCATCCTAGGAGAATATCCCAGGAGACTTCTACCCCAGATCAATACTTTAAAATTAGCAAATGAGCTTCTTTCACATAAAGTCTAGACAGAGCTGCTTCTGTGCTGGGCCCAGGGGCAGATAAGTCTGCACATGGGCCCTTTAAGAGACAATCTTCAATTTGCCACAGCCCTGTGAGTCTCCTGAGTGTGACTCACTGGTCTTCAAAGCTAGATATTTTGGGGTCATGTCTCTGAGGTGCTGGTCTTAAAAGTTGGGGCACCAAAAGTGGTGTAAAAATCCTTCAGTCCTCAGAAAGAAGCTCTGGGTTTTGATCTCCCTCATAATGGCGGTTTGCCCTGCTGGGAGTAGAATAATGGTGACATCGTATCACAGCTTTTCCTACTTTTTCAGTGTGATTTCCCCTCATTTTCCTGATGTGAAGGGGTCACTATATCAGTTTTTATGTTTTTCTAGAGGAAATTATTCCATGTGCAAGTGTAGATTCATTATGTCCCTGGGAGGTAGTGAGTTCAAGATCATCCTACATCACCATCTTAAACTGAAATCTCAAGATATTTTTTAATTTCATGTTTAATTTCTTCTTTGACCCATTGGTTTTTTAAGACTATGTTATCTAATTTTCACTTTTTTAATTTTCTAGTTGTGCTTTAGCTATATTTAAATTCCATTGTAATTGTAAAAGATAATCTTATATGATATTAATCATTTAAAATGTGTGAAGACTTGTTTTGTGTTTTAACACATGGTCTATCCTAGAGAATGTTTCCTATACCTTAGAAATATGTATATTCTGTGGTTGTTCGGTGGACTCTTCTGTATACGTCTGTTAGTTTAATTGGCTTATAGTGTTGAGGTCTTCTGTTTCCTTATTTATCTTCTATATGGTTGTTATGGTATTCAAGTATGTAGCTATTATTGTAAAGGTGACTATTTCTCCCTTCAATCATGTCAATGGTTGCTTTACACATGTTGGAGTTCTAATATTTGTTTTATGCATGTTTATAATTGATATACCTTTTTTTTACTAATATTTTTTCTTTTTCAGTTATAGTTGGCACACAATATAACATTAGTTTAAGGTTTATGACAAAGTGCTTAGACATTTATATAATTTATGAAGTGATCACCCCGATATTTCTAGTACCCATCTAACTATAGTTATTACAATATTATTGACTATATTTCTTATGCTATACTTTACATCTCCATGACTATTTTGTAACTATCAATTTATATTTCTTAATTCATTCCATTTTTTCACCCTCCCACTCCCTTCTCATCTGGCAACCTCAAAATGTGTAGCTATAAGTTTATGTTTTGTTTCTTTTGTTCCTTAGATTCCACATGTAAGTGAAATCATAGTATTTATCTTTCTAGTTCTGACTTACTCTACTCAGCACATTATCCTTTAGGTCCATTTGTGTTGTTCCAGATGTCAGATTTTCTTCCTTTCTTTCCCTTTCCCTCCTTCCCTCCTTCCACTTTCCCCTCTTTCCCCTCTTTCCTTCCCCTCCTTCCTCCCTTTTCCTTCCTTTCCTTCCCTTTCCTTTTCCCTTTCCCTTTCCCCTTCCTTCCCCTTTCCTTCCCTTCCTTTCCCTTTCCCTTTCCTTTCCTTTCCTTTCCTTTCCTTTCCTTTCCTTTCCTTTCCTTTCCTTTCCTTTCCTTTCCTTTCCTTTCCTTTCCTTCCTTTCCTTCCTTTCCTTCCTTCCTTCCTTCCTTCCTTTCCTTCCTTCCTTCTTTCCTTCCCTCCCTCCTTTCCTTCCCTCCCTTCCTTCCCTTCCTTCCTTTCCTCCCTTCCTTTCCTTCGTTCCCTTCCTTCCCTTCCTTTTTATGGCTGAGTAATATTCCATTGTTTATGAGTATGACCTCATCCATTGATAGACACTCAGGTTACCTCCACATTTTGGCTATTGTAAATAATGCTGCAATGAACAACATATGGATGCACATGTCCCTTCAATGTAGTATTTTAGATTTCTTCACATAAATACTCAGAAGTGGGATTACTGAGTCTCTTTTCATCTCTTGTTATAGCCTTTGTTTTAAAGTCTATGTTGCTTGGTGTAAGCATTTCTACCTCAGCTTTTTCATTTGTTTCCACTTTTATGAAATATATTTTTCCATCCCTTCACCTTCAGTCTGTGTGTCTTTCAATCTGAATTGAATCTCTTGTAAACAGCATATGTAAGGGTATTATTTTCTTATCCATTCAGCACCCTATCTTTAGATTAGAGCACTTAATTCTTTTTCATTTAAAGAACTTCTTGATATGTAGTTATTGTCATTTTATTATTCATATTTTGAATACATATTTTTTTCTATTTCATAAAAAAGTACCTCCAACATTTTCTCAAATACTGGCTTGGTGGTGGTGAACTCCTTTAGCCTTTTCTTGTTTGGGAAGCTGTCATTTGATTCTAAATGATATCCTCATTGTAGATCCTTGCTTTTCATTACTTTGAATACTTTGTGCCAATTCCTTCTGACCTGCAAAATTTCTGTTGAAAAATCAGCTTGACAGTGTTATGAGAGCTCCTTTGTAAGTGACTAATTGCTTTTCTCTTGCTGATTTTAAGATTCTCTTTTTGACATTAATCTTTAGCATTTTAATGATGTGTCTCGGTATTGGCCTTTTTGGGTTCATCTTTTTTGAGACTCTTAGATATTCCTGGGGTTCTATGCTTATTTCCTTCACCAGGTTAGGAAAGTTTTCAGTCATTATTTCTTCAAATAGGTTTTCAATCCCTTGCTCTCTCTCTTCTCCTTCTGGTACCCCTGTGATGCAAATATTGGTACACTTGATGTACCAATACCTCTTTCCTGGAGGCCCCTTAAACTCTTACTTTTTTTTTAGATTCTTATTGTTCCTGTTCTGATTGGTTGTTTTCTGCTACATCATCATCTAAATTGCTGATTCAATTCTTCACTTCATCTAATCTGTTGATTCTCCTTAATGTATTCATTTTAGTTATTGTATTCTTCATTCTGATTCTTTTTTGTTTTCTATCTCCTTGTTAAAGTTTTCACTGAATTCATCTCCTCTTCTCCTAAGTTCATTGAACATTTTTATAACCAGTGTTTTGAACCCTGCATCTGGTAGATTGCTTGTCTCCATTTTGTTTAGTTCTACTTCCAGAGTTTTGTTTTGTTTTTATTTGAATCCTGTTTTTCTCCTTATTTTGGCTGGCTCCGTTGTTTGTTTCTATGTATTAGGTAAGGCTGCTAAATCTACCAGTTTTGGTAAAGTGACCTTATGTAGTAGGTGTCCTGTGTGGCCCAGTGGTGCAGTCTTACATAGTCACCTGAGCCAGGTGCACAAGTTGTGTCCCTTATATGGGTTGTGTGTGCCCTCCTGTTGTAGTTGAGCCTTGGCTGCTGTTTGCATGTCAGTGGGAGGGATTGATCCTTGGGCTGATTGGTTTCGGGGCTTGGCTGGTGAGAGGCCAATCCTACAGAACAGAATTTGTTTAGCAGGGCTCTGGTGCCTGTCCAGTCTGACTTTCAAGTAAGTCCTTCTTAGTTGCAGCTCTTGGTGGTTCTTCAGCTCTGGTTCGGGTTGAAGCAGACCACTCAGCATGCTGGCACTTCCAAGTCCACCTGGAAAAAGTCATCAAGCAATCTGCAGATGACTGCCACCTATGCTGGGCTAAGAGGTACCTCAAGACATCAAGCCAGGAACCAAGGCCAACTGCCACTAGTGCCAGTCTTGGGGTTGTTCAGCAAGAGGTACAGGGCTTGCCAAAACCAGAGGCTGCTTCTTTAGGTTTTATGAGCCTTTGAGAGATTTTAGGAAAGTTGCCAGCATAAGCCAAGACAGGCTATTTATATGGAAAAAAACACTGGAGGCAGCTTGGTAGGCCTGCAATTTGTGAGTGGTGGGGTTGCAAGGCAGGGCAAGATGTGTTAGACAGGTTGATATGGTCACTACCTGTTTCCATATGTCACAAGGGTGAGGGCTCAATAAAGGACAGTAGATACTGCTGGCACTTATGTTTGGGTGAAAGCTGTGTCTCAGCCCTTGCCTGAAGCCAGAAAGTTCAGTACATTCCCATATATCCCTGGTGCTCCTCAAGCAGTTGCTCCAGTGCTGGGGCTCAGAATGAGTGAATCTATCACCAAGTCCACACAGACCCTTTAGGAGGAACATTTGTGACTCCTGCAGCCCTGTCTCATTCAGCCACAATCTCTGCTGGTTTTCACAGGCAAAGGTGGGGAGACTTCCTTTCTAGCACTGAAACCCAGGGCTGGGGAGCCCAGTGTGGAGCCAGGACCCCTCATTCTTCTAGAGGGACCTCTGCATCCAAGATAATTATCTCATTTCTCAACTTCCAGATGTATTTGTGGGATCATCCCTCTTCTCATCTCCGCCCCTCCTACCAGTCTTGAGGAGGCCTCTTAATGTATGTCCTCAGTTGTAAGACTTCTCTTCAGCCAGACCTCAGATGACTTTCAATGATGGTTGTCTTGCAATTTCACTGCAATTTTGATGTGGTCATGAGAGGTGAGCACAGCATCTACCTTCTATGCCATCTTGACCAGAAGTCTATAATTAATATATCTTAGTGAATTGACACTTTTGTCATCATATAGTCTTTGTCTCATAAGTTTTTCACTCAAATCTATTTTGACTGATATTATTATAGTCATGCCAACCATCTTTTGATTATTCTTTGCATGGAACAACATTTTCCATCTTATCAACATTAATTTATGTATTGCATTATACCTAAATTGAAAAAAACAAATATTTGGATCATTTTTATGATCATTTTTATTTTTTTCCATTTAGTCAGCCCATACCTTTTGATTGGAAAATTCAATCCATTTATATTTAAAGTAATTACTCATAAGGAAGAACTTACATTTGCCATTTTGTTCTCTATATTTTACTATAACTTATAGATTTGTACCTCATTTACTACATCACATCCTTCTTTGTATTTATTTGATTTTGTTGCAGTAAGACATTTTTTAATTTGTTTAAATTTCCTTTTGTGTACATTTTATAGATTTTTAGGGTTATGATGAGAATTACATATATCATCTTAATGTTGTAATAATTCATTTTTATTGATACCAATTTAACTCAAATTGATGTTAACAAATATATTGTAAAGGCTTGAAAACATTTACATGATTGAACTTGCTCTCTTGCGACTTTTTCTTTAGCATGAGAAAAGCATGCTCTAATTAACCTGGTCTTCTGATCCAAGATAGATGAGAAAAATCTCCCCTGATAATGATTCACAAACTTTCAATGAGAAACAAAGCCACACAACTGCTGTCAGCCCAGATAAGCTGAACCCGAGCTAACATGCAGATATGTAAACCATAAAAATTGATTATTTTAAGCCACTGAATTTTTGATGGCTTACAATACAGGAAGAGCTAACAAAAAAGAGCTGAAATAATATATGCATACTGATTTCACTCTCCCTTCTCCCTCTGATCTGCTGGTTCTCCCCACTGGCTAAACCCAATAGAAAGCCAAGGATAAGGATGAACATCAATTTATCCCATACAGGTAGGCCTGCTAGGGAAAACAGCAGGGGTGATAAAGATAGAGATTGGATTTTGAGGGAGCAAATTGAAGATGTGCAACACATGTTAAAGTAGCCATGAGTAGTTCTATATGACTTGAGTTTCAGTTGCAGAGAGGAGTGACAGTAGATGAGGACAAGTTGGTCATCTGGAGCCAGACTGTGAAAGCCTTTATGGTATGTTAAAGGTTTTACCCTGCAGGTGATGCCTGTCACCACTAAAAGTCTGGAAACCCACAGAGACTATAAGGATGATACAGAGAACTGAATTATGTTGATGGAAAAAAAAGAAATCAGGTATATTACTTTCTTTAGCCAGGCTAATCCAGATGACTCTCTGAAAGGCCCCTGACATCTTGAGCTTTAGATTCAATTGTTTAATTCCCTCTTTTGTATCCCATGTTCTCTGCATGAATATCCTTAGGAAAAACATGCATTTCTTCACTTTTACCCTTGGCTACTCCATAGGTAACTAATAGGTGTCAGACCTTCTGATTACTCCTACAAAGTCCATTTTGTGTTGCTTTTTATAGTGTTTGCTCATATTAAAATGATAAAAGAAACCAACCTTCCCACATTTCAGTCATTTTTACCATTTCCTTTTTGAAGAGTTCCTTTTTTATAGTACTTGTATTCTGACAGCCCTGTAGTGGCCAGAGGAGAAGGCCTTCTCTCCTATAAAATTCATAGTTTCTAAAACATGTAAAGGAGATTCCAAGACAGTCAGATAAAACATGTTCCTTGGAGCTCTTTCAGCCAATTATGAAATAAAGAAGTATAAAAGTATCATGGTGAAAAGAAAGCAGAAAAAGGAAATGACGACCTGAGCCAATATGCACACAAGATCCCAGCTCTTTCCCTTGTTTTTAATAAATGTTCCCCCTCCATATGCTCCCAGAGCACTCAGAGCCTTCGTATGTACTATCCTCACACATTATAGGTCTGTCCTACACCATACTCTACAGTTTTCTCTTATATCCACTCCCAGTAAAACTCATCCATTTTAGGTTTGTCTTCCCCAGGGTTCTTGTTTTTTCTAGAGGAATAGTATTAGCTAATGGGTTAATCAGATAAATAAATCCAGTCAATGCATATGGACCACATAACAATGCCTTGAAATTATATTTTTTTATCTAAAGAAAGCCTCTAATGTCAGATATGCGTGGTGGGCTAATAAAGAATTATTTTTGAGCAGATAAACTGTTCAAACGGCAAGGTCAAATAAGAGTAAGTGTCTATAGACTCTCTTTTAAGAAAGATGGATGTATTAGCACTTAAACAGTTATTTATTCCCATATTAACTGGCTAATGTTGGTTGGCAGTGGTGGGGTGGGAAAGTTCTGCTCCATAAAGTCAGAGACCCAACCTGATGAAGTCTCTGCCAACATATAGTTGCACTATCTGGAACATGTTACCTCCAAGGCTATACAGAGAGAGAGCAGAATGGAGTAAGAATGGTTCCTACTGACTCAGCCCAGAAGTAATAGATATCAACTCTAGCCAGAGTCAGTTGTCCAGAACTACTCACATAGCCAACCTAATAACAAGGGAGGTTGAGAAATGTAAGACAATATATTGAATATTAAGTAAGCACTAACATCTCTGTCATTGTGGGTCTGGTTAACTGCAGGCCTTTTGTTTTGCTGAATAGTATTTGCAAGTTTGGAACTAGATATGAATTATTGGATATGGTAGAGGAGAGGGTAAGAGGTGTTGACAGTTGTCTTCCTTCCCCTTCCCCCACACAGAGCTCAACATCACCATTAAATACATTGAAACACAGAGAGTGTAATTTTGAAAGGCTGACATATTAATCTCAGCCAGTCACCTACATGTTTTGTCATATACTTGGTCATCTCTGTCGGTAAAGAAGCATGCAAAGTCTTTTTTCCTAGAAGTAGAGTTTAAGGTATCTTAGAGCAGAAGTCCCCAACCCCCAGGCTGTGGACCAGTACCAGTCCATGGCCCATTAGGAACAGGGCTGCAAAGCAGGAGGTGAGCTACAGGCAGGTGAGCAAAGCTTCACCTGTATTTGCTGCTGCTCCCCAGCACTAGCATCACCACCTCAGCTTCACCTCAGATCATCATGCATTAGATTCTCATATGAGTACTGGTCCCTGGTGCCAAAAAGTTTGGAGACTGATGTCTCAGAGGGATGAGTTCTGAGCATGACCTTTAAATCAGAGATCTTCAAAGTGGGATAGGTATACCCAGTAAGAATACATGTAATAGTCCTTTTGGGGATGGGAATAAAATATTAGAATTTTTATATGTATTTATTTTTATCCAAAATAATAAAATAAGCTTTACTTATATTTAATGTAAGAATTAGCAATGTTATATGTGCTACACATAAATATAATCCAACAAAATTACATGTTTGAATGTTTTTACCAGAAAAATGGTCAAAAATTTTTGAAGACTTCTAATCTGGACTATCCTTTTAGAAAATCACTTCCTAAAGTGTCTTCTTCACTATACTACTGCTCCTCTCCCCTTTATGAAAGTGCTCTGAAAATCCGAAGAGGCACCTGTAACAAAGGAATTTTGCAAAAGTGATCAAGCAAGAAGTATTACTTTCAGGTGTCAGTCTAGGACGCTGATATTTATGTTAGTATACTTTGACTTGAAAAATAGTTTTTCTACAAATTTTGGCCCTACACCTTTTTTATCCCACTGTCTTTTCTAAATGTATTAGGGAAATGTGAATAAGCTGAATTAGAACAACCCCTAGGACTCATCTCTCCACCTTTGCCACATTCCACAGAGAATGACTCATGCTTTATACTCTCGTCTCTGGTCTAGAAGTTTTACCAGTACAGGAAACCAAAGAATTTCAGAGTTGTAAAATTAACACTGTGACATTAAAAATTAACTAGTCCTACCCAACATGCCTTACATAAGGAAACCTGAGGTCTAGGAGAGAAAAGTAATATTTGAAACAAAATTATTTATGCTGTAATTGATCATATTCTTGTTTGTAATTTTTCCCTAAACCTTAAAGTGACCACCTCTTAAACATTTTGTCAATAAATGCTTATTTAATGCATAGTTATCCTCAGCCTAACACTAATCCCAATATTGAGGTTACAGGAGTGAACAAGAAACTCTAAAACCTTGTCTCTGTGGAGTTTACATTATGAAATATTTAATAGAAAGAATAGCAAGATTTTTCTTTTTGCTTTTGCTTTTATTTTGTTTGGTTGGGTAAGAAAACACCAACCAGCATTACCTAAGCCATTTCTGAATGGTCCAGTTCTATCTTTATATTTACATTGGAAAGCATAAATTCACTTTTCTGTTTTTTTTTTTACAGTATAAAAGTTCCAATCTTTTATCAAGATAGAAATGCTTCAAGTATACCATCTCATGATTACAAAAATCTTGCAATTAATGGGACTATCACAAAAATATGAGGCCACCATAGCAAAGTAGGGCAAATACTTAACCAGAAATATCCCTCCACTAACCATCCCCACATGCTTGAATTTGAACAGATAATTTTAGTAGTTCAGCATTTTGTTGGCAGATAAACTAGTAGGAAGAACGATTCTATCACATTACAAACATATCCCTGTATTCTTTTAGGCAGCACCTTCTCAAATTCTTTTTATAGATTGCTAAATACTTCACAGTAGGAAAAACTCAAAACTAAATTATTTTATGCCATTTCAGAGTATATATGAATCAGAATTCGACCAAGAAAATATGAAATTATAGTAATGTAGAGAATATTTAAGTATGCTTTATTTTGTTTTACTAGACAGAAAGCTAAAATAACATTGTTTTTGGTTCAGTTCAAATCACTTACAACCCTGCCTCCAAACATCTCATTCACTAATGCCAGAAATGCACTTTAGGAAGTATTTCACTGAGTTTTCTCTTGCCTTTGCCCAGATGCTTCTTTGTAATTTTTTGTCACCTAGAGGAGAAACACATTTTCTCAACCCATCAGAGTAACTGAGTATACCAGGCCACTTTTTCCTATGATGAAAAGGGCATAGAGGGCTTTTTGTAGGTGAGCTTTGACCTCAAACCTCAATTATTTCGGGTTTTCCCACAAGCTGGAGAACCCTCAGAATGCAATGGCTATAAAGTTGTCCTTCTCTAGTGTCCATTTGCCTCCCTCACCCTAAAGTATCTATTGTCTGTCATATTCTTGGTAAACTGTGTAATCCTAACTGTATTCTGCTGTTTTTTATGCTTTCAGAATCAATTGCTCCACAAGCACTTGAGCTGGAGAAAAATGCAAACCCTATAATATTTTCACCTGGGGCTTGAAGCCACTTGTCAGAGCACTGAGATGTCCTCTGAGCTGTGTTATATTGACATCTTGAAATGGAAGCAGAGGCATAAAAGCTAGAATTCCAGCAGTCTCAGATAACATGGTTAGTTACGTTTTATTTTAAACCCAGCACAAGTACAACACCTGTGATGTTTAGCTTCAATCTAGCCAAAGTGGATTTTGAGTCTGAAAATTAAATACTGGAAACAGTGATAGTTTTTTTTGCTTTAGAGACATCAGGATCACCTAGGATTAGAAAAGAGGGGGGACTTTGTTACTGTCTCATTAGGTGGTCTTATAAAAACCATTTCCCCTCTCCAAACTTGTGTTGCCATCTGTAATATGAGAGGGAAGGACTAAATGGTCTTGGGGCCCCTGCAACTTTGACAGTCTCTGGTGCTATATGGATTCACCAAATCAAAACTGTGACCCAATCATTCTATTTATCTTAGCAAATTATTCTGAAATAGTTAATTTCATTATATAACTTACTCTTCCTCTGCTGCTCCTCAAAATGTGATTTAAAAACCAAATTAACCTATTTAGGGCTTTGTAGATCCTGCCTAAGAAGTATAATCTGCAGTGTTCTTATTGGCCCTTCCTCAGAATTTTGTCACAGCTTTCGACCTGATAGAATCTATTTTAAACTTTTTAATGCCCACCAAAGTTCCCTTTCAATCTTTTTGCTTACATTTTGCTAAACTGTGCTACTTACCCCTCCTTATCAATAAAATATCTCTGAATATTTCTACCTCTGCTCCTATCATTTCCCTTAACCTGGATTACTATCTTGATCCTCTGTAATTTGCTAAATACCCTAATGAGTATGATGTCAGAGGGATAGCAGAGTAAGCACTTCTGAAAATTCTCTTCCATAAAAGCAATGGTAACACTGGCAAACATTGTGAAAATTATCTTTCCAGAACTTTGGAAATTAACAAAGGACTTGCAAGAATCCAAGTTTTTATTTATTTAAGAAAAGTAGCTGAATCAGTATAGTGAGCTTTGTGACCCTTTGTCTATCCCCACCTACTCATCTCCATGGTAGTCATGAAAAGCAACAGCCTACAATCATGGTGAAAACCCATAGTCAGGCTGCCACCAGTGGATGTTCTTGCAACTTTACTGAAGTTGTTAATTAGAAAGAGCCTACCTCAACACAACGAAAGCAATTTATGAAAATCCCAAAGTTAACATCATGCTCAATGGTGAAAATGTCAAAATTTTCCCACTAAGATCCAGACCAAGGCAAAAATGCACAGCCTTGATAACTCTATTTAACATGAGTTAGGAAGTTCTGTCCAGAGAAATTAGTAAAAAATAAAAGAAATTAAAAGTATCCAAATTGGAAAGTAAAATTATTTCTGTTTGAAGATGACATGATGATATAGTAGAAAATCCTAAAAAAAAACTTTACCAAAAAAACTGTTAGAACTAATCAACAAATTTAGTAAAGTTGCAAGATACAAAATCTACATACAAAACTCAGTTATATTTTAATACACCAACAATGATCTATCCAAAAAAGAAATTAAGAAAAAAATCCCATTAACAATAGCATCAAAAAATAATGTTAAAGATAGCTTAACCTAGGAGGTAGAATACCAGTACACTGAAAAGTATAAAACATTGATAAAATATATTGAAGATGACACAAATAAATGGAAGAATATCTCTTGTTTATAAATGAAAAAAATTAATATTGTTAAAACATCTTTACCAATCAATGTAATCTATAAAATCAATGCAATTCCTTTTAATAGACATTTTAAAATGACAATGACATTTTAAAAATAAACTTCAATTAAAGTTTTTAAATAAATGACATTTTAAAAATAAAATTTTAAATAATATTTTAAGAATAAATTTCAATGACTATTTTAAATATGTATTTTTTAAATCCTAAAATTTATTTGGAACCACAGAAGACCCAAATAACCAATGCAATCTTTTGCAAAAAGAACAAAGCTGGAAGTATCAATTCCTTGATTTCAAAACATATTAGAAAGGCACAATAATCAAAACAGTATGATACTGGCCTAAAAACAGACTAATAGAACAGAATAGAGAAAACAGAAATAAAATCATGCAGGTATAGTTAACTGATTCTTAGCAAGGGTGTCAAGAATATACAATGGAGAAGCAATAGTATCTTTATTAAATAGTGATGAGAAACAAGATATCCACAAGAAAAATAATTAAATTGGAACTTTGTCTTATACTGCACAGAAAAATCATCTCAAAATGGAATAAAGTCTTAATTGTCAAGTCCTAAAAAAATAAAACTCTTAGAAGAAACCAGAGAAAACACTCTAGAACTTATACTTGGCAAAGATTTTTTAGATATGACACAAAAATCACAGGCAATAAAAGAAAAAAATCAATAAGCAGGACTATATAAAACTAAAAAGCTTTTGCACAGCATGGGAAACAATAAAACAATGTAAAGGCAACCTATACAATAGGAGAAAATATTTGCAAATCATATATTTTGTATGAGATTAATAACCAAAATGTATAGCAACTCCTATAAAACAATACTGAAAATAATCCCAAAGACCCCAGTTTAAAAATGGACATTAACCTGAAAAGTCATTTCTCCAAAGAAGATATATAGATGGCCAACAGATATGTGAAACAGTGCTAACTTTAATAATCATCAGGACGATGTAAATCAAAACCACAATGAAATATCATCTTACACCTTTTAAGATGACTATTATAAAAAAATGAAAGATAAATGTTGGTGAGAGTGCAGAGAAAACACACTGTTAGTGAGAATGTGAATTGTTATAGCTACTATGGAAAACATATAAAAATTCCTCAAAAACCTAAAAATAGAACTCCCATAAGATACAATAATCATACTTTTGGGTATATATCCAAAAGAATCAGTCATTACATTGAAGAGATATCTGTACTCCTATGTTCATTTTAGCATTATTCACAATAGCCAAGATATGGAAACAACATAAATGCTTATCGCTGGATGAATGGATAAAGAAAATATTATATATATTTTAATATTATACATATTATATATATAATTGGTTTTAGAAAAGAAGAAAATCGTGCATTTCTGACAACATGGATATTATGGTGGGTATTATGCTAAGTGAAATGAGTCCAAAAGAAAAAGATAACTATTCCATGTTATCAATTTATTGTGGAATCAAAAAAAAAAAAAAAGAGAGAGAGACAAACTCATAGGAACAGAGAATATGTAGTTGTTAAGGGCTGGGGATTAGGAGAGTTTGGCAATAAGCAGCATCCACTGCAGAGCATTATTGGGATTTGTATGGATGCTCTCATCCAACTAAAGTTGGCATTTTCAAGGTCTGGCACATTGTCAAACATTTACTAGATGCTCACAGAACATTTATGTAGGGAATGAATAAAGAAGGGCCAGAGTTCAGTGGTTCTGATAATAAATCATGTTATAAGTAAGATTACAGTTTATACTTTCACATTTACTGTTTAGTGGTTTTTAGTATACTGCCAAATTGTGCAACAATCACTACTAATTCTAGAAAATTTCCATCACCTCAAAAGAAACTCCATATCAACAGTCCTTTTGCATTTTCATATAACCTCAGGCCCTAGAAACCACTAATTTAATGTTTCAACAAATTTGACTTTTTTGGACATTCCATAAAACTGGACTCATAATATTTGAAATTTTCATTCTGGCTTCTTTCACTAGGCATACTTTTGTTTCAATTTTATCCATGTTATAGCAAGTATCAGTTATTTCATTAGTTTTTATGGCCAATTAGTATTTCATTGTATGGATATACCACACTATTCATTTATCAATTAATAGATATTTGTATTGTTTCCACTTTTTTGGCTATTATGGATAATGTAGAAATGAACATCCATGTATAAGTTTTTAGGTGAGCATAGGTTTTCGATTCTCTTTGTTAGATATCTAAGAGTGGAATCTGTGGTTGTATAGTAACTCTATATGTAATGTTTGAGGAATTATCAAATTCTTTTCCAAAGTGGCTGCATCATTTTATATTCCTCCCAGTAATGTATGAGGGTTTCAATATCTTTACCTCCTTGTTATCACTTGCTATTATCTCTTTTTTGTTACAGTCATCTTAGTGTTGAGACTGTGTATTTGTGTGTGTGTGTGTGTGTGTGTGTGTGTGTGTGTGTGTGTGTGTGTGTAAACATGCATATGCATTTGCAAGAAAGTCATCAAAATCAACATTCAAAAAATATAGTTCTGGTCAAGATGGTGGAGAAGAATAATACTGTGCTTGCTTCCTCTCACAAGGGTAAAAGTAAAGAGGGTCAAATACATGGTGATAGAAAGAAATTTAACTTTGAGTGGTGAACACACAATGCAATGTACATAATAACATATTATTGAATTGTACACTTGAAACCTATATAATTTTATTAACCAATGTAATTAATGTTAATGAAAAAATTACAACTAAACTACAGAACAGCCATCATTGAGAGTTGCCTGAAATCTAGCTAAACAAAGGTCTTATAACTGAAGACATACACTAGAGGCCACCTTGAGATTGGTAAGAAGTGGGAAATGCAGAACAGATCTTACACCTGAGAACAGTGGTTGAGATCAGGAGGGAAATCTCAACTGTAGATATCTCCCAGGAAGAGCAAAGAATTCCGACTCCACAAAGACCAAGCTTTCAGTGCCAGGAAGAGAAATCCCCACAACTTCTGGCTATGAAAACCAGTGGAGATTATGGCTGAGTGAGGCAGAGAGTGGCTGGAATTACAGACGTTCTTCTTAAGGGAGCACCATGCACACTTACTCACTGAAAGACTCACTCTGAGCTTCAGCACTGTGGCAGCAGCTTGAAAGATGCCAATGAAATATGAGGAGGAATCAAATTCTCTGACTTCAGGGTGAGGGTTAGAAGGGCAGCTTTCTCTCAGACAGAAGTGCTGATGGAATCCATTGTTCCTTTGTTGAACCCTCTCCCCTCCTGGCCTATAGACACAGGCTGCCATATCTGTTCTCCATTAATCTGATTAACACTGGTCACCCCAACCTGGAGATTCCTTGAAAACACACCCCACCCAAATTGTGGGATAACCCAAGCCACTGCCAGTGGATTTTTCCATACAAACAGCCTGTCTTGGCCAACTCTGAAGACATTCCTAAAATCTCTCAAAGGTTTGCAAAACACAAACAAGAAACATCTGGCCTTGGTGTGCATCATACCACTTGATGAGCAGCACCAAGCATGGAAATAGTGGCAACCAGTCTCCTGAGGCACCTCCAAGCCCAGCATGGGGGGCGGCCATCAGCGAATTGCTTGGTTACTCTTCCAGGTAGTCTGAGGTAAGGTGCAGGCTATGCCTGAATGTGGCCTGCAGGGAGCCCTTCCCAGGAGGCTCCAAAGCCAGTAACCCCTGTGGATGGATTCAGACTAAGTCAGAGTACCACCTGGGATTGCATCCAAGGAAAACACATCCAAGGAGCAGACTGGGCAGGCACCAGAAACTGCTAAAGCAAATCCTGCCTTGCGGTGTCAACCGCTGCACAATAGTTTCTCCATTGTAGTTAGCCACCAGTCCTCACAACAAATTAACTCTGAGTGTCAAACTATCCCACTGATGTGCCAATAGAAATTAAGGCTCAACTACAACAGGAGGAAAAGCACACACAACTTTTACGAGGGACACACCAGGAGCACCTGATTCAGGTGACCAGAAAGACTATGGCACTGTGCCTCACAGGACACCTACTACCTAAGGCCACTGTACTAAGACTGGGCAACACAGTAGCCCTACCTAATACATAGAAACAAATACAAGGAGTCAGCCAAAAAGGGGAAACAAAGAAACATGTCCCACATAAAAGAACAGAAGAAAGCTCTAGAAAAAGAACTAAACAAAATGGAGACAAGCAATCTACCAGATGCAGAGTTCAAAAACTGGTTATAAGGATGCTCATTGAACTTGAGGGAAGAGTAGATGAACTCAGTGAGATCTTTAACAATGAGATAGAAAATATAAAGATAAAAAATGTAAAAGAGAACCAGTCAGAAATGAAAAATACAATAACTGGAACAAAGAATACATTAATGGAAATCAGCAGTAGATTAGATGAAGCAAAGGATTGAATCAGTGATTTAGAAGATAAGGTGGCAGATAACACCCAATTAGAACAGCAACAAGAAAATAGAATCCAAAAAAAATGAGGGTAGTTAAAATGGCCTCTGGGACAATATCAAACATACCAACATTAGCATTATAAGGGTACCAGAAGGAGAAAAAAGAGAGCCAGGAATTGAACCTATTTCAAGAAATTATGACGGAAAACTTCCCTAACCTGGTGAAGGAAATAGACATACAATAAGCCTAGGAAGCACAGAGTCTCAAAGAAGATAAACTCAAACAGGCTCACACCAAGACACATAATTAAAATACCAAAGGTTGAATACAAAGAGAGAACTTTAAATGCAGTTAAAGAAAGGCAAGTAGTTACAATGAAGCTCCCATAAAACCGTTAGCTGATTTATCAACAGAAACTTTATAGGCTAGAAGAGATATACATGAAATATATTCAAAGTGATGAAAAGGACATACAACAACCAAGAATACTTCACCCAGCAAAGCCATAATTTAGAATTGAAGGGCAGATAAAGTGTTTTCCAGACAAGAAAAAGCTAAAGGAGTTCATTAATACCAAACCAGTATTACAGGAAATATTGGAGAGACTTAAGAAGACAAAAAAAGAAAAAAAAAGATAAAAAATATGAATAATAAAATGGCAATAACTACTTATCTATCAATAAGTATTTCAAATGAAAAAGAATTAAATGCTCCAATCAAAAGATAGGATGACTGAATGGATAAGAAAAACAAGACCCTTAGATATGCTACCTACAAGAGACTTACTTCAGTTTGAAAGACTACACGGACTGAAGGTAAAGGGATGAAAAGATATTTCATAAAAGTGGAAACAAACAAAGAAAAAAATCTGGTGAAGCAATACTTATATCAGACAAAATAGACTTTAAAACAAAGGTTATAATAAGAGACAAAGGAGGACCCAGAAATCCCACTTCTGTATATTTATCTGAACAAACTTGAAACACTATTTTGAAGAAACATATGAATCCATATATTCATTGCAGCATTATTTACAATAGCCAAGATATGGAAGCAACCTAGGTGTCCATCAATTAATGAATGAATAACAAAGAGGTGGTACATATATACAATGGTGTGTTACTCAGCTATAAAAAAGAATGAAATCTTACAACTCATAACAACATGGACAGTGCTAGAGGGTATAGTACTCAGTAGAACAAGTCAGACAGAGAGCAACAAATGTCATACGATTTCACTTATATGTAGAATCTAAAGAACAAAATAAACAAAGAATATAGAAACAAATTCATAGATACAGAGAACGTTTTGATGGTTGCCAAGTGGGAAGGGATGTGGAGGGGAGGAGGAAAAGGGAAAGGGATTAAGAAACTGGTAGTTACAAAATTCTCATGAGGATGTAAAGTATAGCATGAGGAATATATTCAATTATTGTACTTACTATGTGTGGTGTGAGATGGGTACTATATTTATTGAGATGATCACTTCAGAAGTTATATAAATGTCTAATCACCATGTTGTACAACTGAAACTAATATGCCAACTTAATTGAAAATTAAAAATTATTTTTAAAAATTACAACTAAATTATAAAACAGTCAACCCGGAGAACCATCTGAAGTCTAGCTGAACAGAAGATCTATAACTAAGGATATAAAAAAGAAACCACCTCAAGACTGTTAGAAGAGGCAGAGACCTGAAACAGGTTAGTCCCATACCCATGTGATAATTTGGAGAGATATATCAGCTACTCCCCTCTAAACAGTGAGGAATCAGCCCCACACCAGCCTTCTCAGCCTGGAGCACCAGGGCTGGAAAAAGGAGCCCCCACAACATCTGGCTAGGAAAATCAGCATGGATTCCACTTATTCAGGTGAGATGGAAATATGTGGGAAACACAGGTGTTCCTCGTAAAGAAATGGTGCCTAGATTTTCACTCCCAAGCACTCACCCTGAGCTCCAGAAAAGGGAATATTATCTTAGGAGGTGCCAAAGATATAGAAGGTGAGACTAAGCTGAGTGGTTTTAGGGCCAGAATTAGAGGCACAGCTGTCAGTGTCCCTGTGTTGAGCTCTCCTCCCATGTAGCCAGTGGGTGGGTGACATCTTTCCTGTGTTGAGCTCTCCCCTCACACAGTCACATCTGAACTTCTATAAGTTCTGCTCACTCCACCCTGATAACACCCTGGGAATCTACCCCACCCAACACGTGCAACACAGAGGCTTTTTCACAGCTGGCAGGCAGCTAGTGTTGGCTCGTGCTGTAGTCTTTTTTGGACATCTCTCAGGGATTTGCACAGTGGCTAGCCTTGGTGTGCTCTGAGACTTTTGCAGAGTGGACCCAGACTCAGAACTAAGGCCAAATCTGAATCTGCATTAACCCATTGAACACCACTTGCCCCACACTGGTAACTCCCTGAGACTCTGCCTTATCCAACTTCCATAACAACCAAGTCTCTTTCAGAGACTTAGCCTTATCAACTAGAAGGTAGCTGCCGGCCTTGGATATCCTGCACCTTTTGATGAGCTACCCCAGGCCTGGTACTGGTGACAGCCAGCCTCAGTTCACAGTGTGACCTCTCCCATGCATGTTCAGGTCCAGCACAGGCAACAAACAAATGTAAATTGTTTTGTAGCTCCTACCAGATAGCTCCAAACCAAACATAGGCAGTGGCTGGTCTTAGCCTGCAAAGGAGCCCTTACAAGAAGTCCCAGAACCAGCACACCTGGTAGCCAGTTTTTAACCACAACAGAATACCACCCAATTAGCCCACAAGTGGCACATCCTAAGGGTGGTCTTGCCAGGCACCAGAGTCCACTGGGGCAAATCTCATTTGTGGTGTCAGACCTCACACAGCAGCTTATACACTGTGGCTGTGACCAATTTTCTCAGCCAATAAGCCTGAGGGTCAATGCCATGCACTGATGTGTAAGTAGCTATCAAGACTCAACTACAGCAGGAAAGCACACACAATCTATACAAGGAACACTCCTAGAACATCCAACTCAGGTGACCAGGAAGACTATGCTACTATGATCCACAAGACACTCTGAAAAGACTAGAAACATATCAGATTTACATAATACACAGAAACAAACACAGAAAGGCAGGAAAAATGAGGAAACAAATATGTCCCACATTAAAGAACAGATGAAACCTCCAGAAAAAGAACCAAACAAAATGGAGGCAAGCCATCTACCAGATACAGAGTTCAAAACAATGGTTGTAAAGATGGTTAAGGACCTTAGAGAGAACTTCAAGAAGAGATAGTAAGCATAAAAAAGAACATAGAAACCATAAAAAAGAACCAGTCATAAATGAAGAGTACAATAACTGAAATGAAGAATATACTGAAAAGAATCAACAGCAGATTAGATGAGGCAGAGGATCAAATCAGTGATTTAGAAGACAAGATAGCAGAAAACACCCAAACAGCAAAATCAATCAATCAATCAATCAATCAATCAATATTATTGAAGCTAGTTTAAAGGACCTCTGTGACATCAAGCATCACAACATTAGCATTATAGGGGGACAGGAAAGAAAAGAGAGAGAGGATTGAAAAATTTGTGGAGAAATAATGACAGAAAACTTCACTATTCTGGTGAAGGAAATAGAAATTTAAGAAGCTAAGAGAGTCCCAAACAAGATGAAACCAAAGAGGCCCACACGAAGATGCATCATAATTAAAATGCTGAAGGTTAAAGGCAAAGAGAGAATCTTAAAAGCAGCAAGAGAAAGGCAGCTAGTTACATACCAGAAAGCTCCCACAAAGCTGTCTGCTGAGTTCTCAACAGAAACTTTGCAGGCCAGACGGATTAGCATGAAATATTCAAAGCGATGAAAAGCAAAAACCCACAACCAAGGATACTTTATCCAGCATGGCTATTATTTAAAGTTAAGGGTTAGATAAAGAGCTTCCCAGACAAGAAAAAATCTAAAGTAATTCATCACCACCAAACCAGCATTGCAAGAAATGTTAAAGTGGCTACTTTAAGAAGAATAGAAGAAAAAAAAGACATATATATATATATATATATATATATATATATATATATATATATAATAAAATGGCAATAACTATGTACCTATCAATAATCACTTTAAATATAAATGCATTAAATGTTTCAAAAGGCATAGAGTGGCTGAACAGACAAGAAAACAAGTCCCTTACATATGCTGTTTATAAAAGACTCACACAGACTGAAAGTAAAGGGATGGAAAGAGATATTTCATATTGAAGGAATACAAAAAATCTAGTGTAGCAATACTTATAACATACAGAGTGGACTTTAAAAAAAGGCTACATTGAGACACAAAGAGGGACATTATATAATAATAAAGGGGTCAATCTATCTAACAAGAGCATATAACCCCTGTTAACATTAATGCACCAAACATAGGAGCATCTAAATACTTAAAGGAAATATCAATCAACATAAAGAGATTGACAGCAATACAGTCATAATAGGGGACTTTATCACCCCATTAACATCAAGAAATAGATCTTCCAGACAGAAAATCAGCAAGGAGACAGTAGCATTAAATGAAGCATTAGATCAGATAGATTTAACTGATATTTTTAGAGCACTGCACTTCAAAACAGATGAATATATATTTTTTTCAAAAGCACATGGAATATTTTCCAAGGTAGACTACATGTTAGATCATGAAACAAGTCTCAATAAATTTGAGAAGATTGAAATTATACCAAATATCTTCTCTGACCACAATGGTATGAAATTAGAAATTAATTACAAGAAAAAAAAAAACCCTGAAAAACACATACACATGGAGGCTAAATAACATGCTACTAAATGATGAATGGGTTAACAATGAAATCTAGAAAGAAATCAAAAGGTACTTTCACAAAAATGAAAATGAAAACACAATGACCCCAAATTTATGGGTGGAACACAGCAAAAGCAATCTTATGAGGGGAAGACGTAGCAATAGTCTACATCAAGAAATGAGAAAAGTCTCAAATAAATAATCTTACAGCTAAAGGAACTAGAAAAAGAAAAACAAAGCCCAAAGTTAATAGATGGAAGGAAATAATAAAGATAGAGCAGAAATAAACAAAATAGTGTCTAAAAAACCCCAATAAGCTTAATGAATCCAAGAGCTGATTCTTTGAAAAGATAAACAAAATTGGTAAACTTTTAACCAGACTCGTTAAGAAAAAAAAAGAGAGAGAAGACTTAAATAAAATTAGAAATAAAGTGGAAGTGATATTTGACACCACAGAAATATAAAGAATTATAATAAAGTATAAGGAACAATTCCATGTCAATAAATTTGACCATCTGGAAGAAATGGATAAATTTCCTGAAACACACAATCTTCCAACTGAATCAAGAAGAAACAGAAAATCTGAACAGACTAGCTACTAACAAAATTGAATCAGTAATAATAAAAAAAATCCCCACAAACAAAAGTCCTGGAGCAGGACTTTCATGGGTTAATTTTACCAAACATTCAAAGAAGAGTTAATATTCTTTTCAAATTATCCCAAAATATTTAATAGGATGGAAGGCTCCCAATCTAATTTTACAAAGCCACCATTACTGTGAATACAAAGCCAGACAAAGACATTAGAAAAAAGAAAATTGTAGGCCAATATCCCTGATGAACACAGATGCAAAAATCCTCAACAAAAGATTAGCAAACTTAATTCAACAATACATTAAAAAGATTATATAGCACAATCAAGTGGTATTTATTCCTGAGATGCAAGTTTTTTTTCAATATCTGCAAATAAATTAATGTGATATATTACATAAACAAAATGAAGGATAAAAATCATAAAATTTTATCAATAGATGCAGAGAAATTATTTGTCAAATTCAGCATCCATTTATAATAAAAACTCTCAGCAAAGTGGAAATAGAAGGAACATACCTCAGCGTCATAAAGGCCACATATGGCAAACCCTCAACTAACATCATACACAATGTGGAAAGGCTAAAAGCATTTTCCCTAAGGTTGGGAATAAGACAAATATGTTTACTTTTACCATTTTTATTCAACATAGTGTTGGATGTCCTAGGTACAGCAATCAGACAAGAAAAAGAAATAAAAGATATCCTAATTGGTAAGGAAGAAAGCGTCATTATTTGCAGATAACATTATACTATAGAGAGAACTCTAAAGATTCTACCAAAAAACTATTAGAACTGAGAAACGGATTTTGTAAAGTAGTGGGATGTAAAATTATGTTTAGAGATTAGTTGCATTTTTATATATCAATAACAAATTAATGAAAGAGAAATTTAAAAAACAATCTCATTTACAGCTGCATTTAAAAAAAATACCAAGGGATAAATTTAACCAAGGAGGTAAAAGACCTCTACTTGGAAAATTGTAAGAAAATTGAAGAAAGAAATTGAGAAGATACAAATAAATGGAAGCATAAACTGTGCTCATGGATAGGAAGAACTAACATCATTAAAATGTCCATACTACCCAAAGCAACCCATAGACTCAATGAATTCTTATCAAAATACAAATAACATCTTTCACAGAATTTGAACAAATAATCCTAAAATTTATATAGAAACACAGAAAACCTTGAATGGCTATGGTAACCTTGAGAAAGAAGAACAAATGTAGACGCATCATGCTGATATCAAACTATACTACAAGGCTATAGTAAACAAAATAGCATGGTACTGACATAAAAAAAAAAATGGTCACATCGATCGATGAAACAGAATAGAGTCCAGAAATAAACCTACACCTTTATGGTCATTTAATCTATGATAAAAAGGAAGAAAAGTATAGAATGGGGTAATGACAACCTCATCAATAAATGGTGTTGGAAAAACTGTACAGTTATATGCAAAATAAAAAAGAAACTGGAACACCTTCTTACACCATATATAAGAATAAACACAAAATGGATAAAAGACTTAACTGTAAGGCCCAAAACCATAAAATTTATAGACAAAAACATAAGCAGTAATCTCTCTGACATTGCTCTTTATAATATTTTTTCCTGATATTTCACCTTGGGCAAGAGAAACAAAAGAAAAAGTAAACAAATGGGATTACTTCAAACTAAAAATGTTTTTGCACAGCAAGGGAAACTATTTAAAAAACAGAAAGACAACCTACTGAACGAGAGAAGACATTCACTAATGACATAGTTGATAAAGGGTTAATATCCAAAATTTATGAAGAACTCACACAACATAATACCAAAAAACTAACAATCCAATTTAAAATGGGCAGAGGACCTGAATAGACATTTCTCCAAAAAGGACATAGAGATGGCCAATGGACATATTAAAAGATGCTCAAGATCACTAATCAACAGAGAAATGCAAATTAAAACCACAATATCACCTCACATGTGTCAGAATGGCCATCATCAATAAATCAACAACAAGTATTGGTGAGGATATGTAAAAAATGAAGCTCTTGTGTACTGTTTATTGTTGGGATTGCAAATTGGTTTAGCCACTATGGAAAATGGAGTTTTTTTAAAAAAAAAATTATTAAAGGTACCATATGACCTGGTAATTCCACTTCTAGATATCTATCCAAAGTAATCCAAAACACTAATTCAAAAAGATATATGCACCTCTATGCTCATTGCAGCTTTATTTACAATAGCCAAACTATGAGAGTAACCTAAGTGCCCATCAATATTTGATTGGATAAAGAGATACATATATACAATGGAATATTACTCTGCCATAAAAAAAAAAAGAATAAGATCTTGCTATCTGTAACAATATGAATGAACCTAGAGGACATTATGCTAAGTGAATTAAGTGAGACAGAGAAAGACAAATGCCATATGATCTCACTTATGTGTGAAATTAAGAAAATAAATGAACAAATAAAATGAATAGATGTACTGATACAGAGAACAAACTGATCATTGCTGAATGGGAGAGTAGTTTAGGGGATGTATGAAAAAGGCCAAAGGATTAAAAAGTACAAATTTGTAGTTACAATATAGTCAAGGGGATATAAAGTATAGCATAGGGATTATAGTCAATAATATTTTAATAACTGTATAGTGCCGGTTGGGTGCTGGGCTAATTGGCAGGGATCACTTATTATATAAATGTCTAACAAATGTGCTGTATATCTGAAAAAAAATACCTTTTATTTCCAATAGGTATAGCTTCTGGATGTTAGGGATAGTCATGATTGAGGATTATAAATTTACTAAGAAGCTTTAAAGAACAGGAAGAGAATAACAAACACGTAATTCAAGGTAGTAGTTAGATATGGAAGGTAGGCAGAGGGATCAGAGTAGGATGAACATATGCATATCAGATGCATTTCTTAAGTTCTTTGGTAGATTAGCTGGTGTTAATTTATTACTCTTCAACTTTATTCATAAATTACATAGATGCTTTTGTATATGTGTTATATTTAATTAAAATGTGGATATATTTTTAATTAGTCAGCATTCAAAGGCAAGGAATTATTAGTGAGCTCACTCTCAGACATGAACAAAGTTTTGGCAGTTTAAAAATTTTGTTTTTTATAGGTAGCCCTCCATAGGTGTGCATTTGTGTATAGTCAGGGTGTGAAAGTGGATATAACTCAATAATGACTATCTCTAACATCCAGAAGCTATACCTATTGGAAATAAAAGGTATTTTGTTTTCCCTTCATCCAGAAACATTATCTACAGGCAAATGAAATATGTTGGAGACTGGAAAACAATTCCATCCTTAGAAGTATTGCCAACATGACTTTGTAGCTGCTTATGAACACATGGATAGGTTCCTTTCAGATAACTCCTGTGAATGGGAATAATTGCAGTGACATCCAGGAAAGCACCACATGGACATGTCACATATTTGTTAAACAAAAACTAACAACAACAAGAGAAACACCATGGAACTTGGGCTTTCTGAAAATCCACAGAATATAGCTGCTGGCCCCCTCTGCTGGTAAGCTCCAAAGGGTTGGATAAGAAGAAATGGCAAGCGATGCCTAGCTCTAGAGCGTTAGCAGCAAAGGCTTCTGTAAGGCTCTGAAAGTAATCATGAGGATAATAGGTGGCATTTTTTAGGAGATCTGAGCAACTGAAGATCAATTTAAGTTAAACATTGAAAACATAATCCCACACACATCTAGATAATTCTGGCTTAGAGAAAGGTATATTAGAAACAAAGAAAAACAAAAGGCTGATAGTCTTCAAACTCACCAGCAGACTGTAGAAAGCTATGATATTAGAGTTTAATTTTAAGATTTTTAAAACTGTCATCTAACTATGCTGGTAAAGAAATACTACATAGAAAAGCTAAAATTGTATTAAAAGGCAATCAAGAAGGCATATAGTCATTTGCTAACTACTATATTTGATAATTATCAATACACAATATGTATGGCACTTCAGAGACTACCTACCATGTTTGCTTAGAATCAGGAAATTTTGGGATTTTGCTCAGTACCCCTAGGTCATGATTGTCAATTTATAGATAAGTCCACTAAAGAGAAACAAGGTTATTTGGTTTTCCCTATATAGTAATATGGACATGATGATGATGGCGATGGTGATGATGGTGATGATGATGATGATAATAATGATGGAGGTGGTGGTATACAATATTTATTAAAGTCTTACTATCCTTCCTTAGACCAGGTATATGTATTATTTCATTAAATTCTCACATGATTTGTGAGATATAGGACCTATTAATATATCCATTTCATAGATGAGGAAATAGAGGTTAAAATAGTTTAAGTAATTTCCCCCAGATTACACAACTCTAAAATTGCAGAGTTGGAATTAAGATATCAAGTAGTCAGCCTCTCAAAAGCTGTACAGCCTCTTTAGTTACTGCTAACAATTGGGTGAGCAAGGACTTAGCACTTCCTAACTTCAATGCTAATGTTCTTTCCATTCTCTCTTTTGACCCACAACAGAAGGCTCTTTGCACCATCGGAAAGGCTGGGAGGCCACATTTATAAATGATAATGGTCAAATGGATTATGTCTTTGTGGACATAGGTAGGTAGCTGGAGACTGCATCCAGAAAAAAATTGGTGTATAGCCCAAGTACTCAGAACTACCTATTTTTTTCTTAAAACAAACAAACAAAAATCATCCTTTTAAGCCCAGAAAAAGGTGGTAGCCCAGCAGCTGAGACTGTTCAAAGGAAAATTTGAAGGTGGCCCTCTTAGCCCCAGCTGCAATTTGACAAATGCAGAGAACTATCATTTGCCACTGCTGGAGGAAGCTGGAGTTAGCACACTCCCTTGCAAGTCGGTTTCTCTACTTCTCATCTCATAATCACTTGGGTGGCTGTTTCCATGACACCCACATTTCAGTTTCCCAGCTTAACCACATTCAAACAAGAATGCAGGCCTTGGTTACAGCAGCTGTGAACTGTTTTATCATGTGTCTAACAGGCACAGCTTATCTACCTTCCTCTATATGTGCAACAGGATGGTGGGGGGTGGGTGTTCAAAAAATAGCAACAAAACATTACCTGAAAGATACTTAGAAGTTTTAAAGCTAAAGAAACATATTTTAATCTACACAAAAGAAGGCAAAATCAGAAAAGAAAGGAAAAACAACTTTTTTTTTCTGCCCTTGGCTTGTGGGGGCAGGGGTGAGGCAATAGTGGCTTCTACTAGGCTGTTTCACAAGTGCAATATGAAAGCACACACCTTTTTTTTCTCTGAAATGGAGCGGTAGGCTTCTGGGGACCCATAGAGAAAAGTGGTGGGGTGTGGAAGTCTGTGTGGACACTAAAGAAAACCTAAAACGTAAGCTAATATAGGCTGCTAGGCTGTGTTTCATTTCGAACATGTACTAACAACAAAGAAAATAATTAAATTGTGTTTAAATGCACTTGCTTGATGAAAATCTGGGAAAAGAACATTGTAATAGAAGTTTCCATAGAGAGAAAAAAAGGTTAGGAATCAACTTGGATATTTATTTGTGTGAAAACGATAAATAGTAAACTTGTCAAATGGCCTAGGAACTTTAGGTATGAACATGCTAAGAGAGTGCACATTCAAATACACAAACAAACATGTATATATTTATATATGAAGCCTTTGTATATACCCAGTAGAGCAAGCTTGCTGGCTAGTGCACATTCCACTTGAACACAACGTATATGCAAATATGCCTCACATTAAGGAGTGTTTTCAAGTTCATTGCAATTAACCAGAAAAATAATATTCTAAACTTATATGAAACTGGTAGCAAAGAGAGCATGACGAGGAATTCTTTATCTTAAAATAGTGAAAACAAACACTATTTTACCTCATTTAGTCATCACAATAAGCCTATGACATAGATTCTATCGTTACATTATACAAATGAAGAATCTAAGGCACAAAAATATTAAATAACTTGCTAAAGACTGCACTGCTAATCTAGGCAGTCTGGTACCAAAGTCTGTGCCCTTCACCATTGTAGTTAGCAAGTAGAAAGAAGTCCTTCGAATACAGTAGGAAAAAGTGGGTGCTGACTCACCCCACCTTTTTCCTCTCCCAAGCTTCTATGTATTTTTTTTGTGAGTTGCTGTTCTATGTCAGTGGGTGGGTGGCTGAGTGGGAATTTAAGTTTTAGAGATGTTTTAGATGGGGAAGAACATGTGGTTTGAAAAGTAATTGTTATTTGCTGAGAAAACGACCTCTTTGTAGTGAACCCAGAAAAGACTCTTCTTCTCCCTTAGCCTCTTACTGTTAAAACTGTGCATGATCTAGATCTTGCCTTAGATTGTATTTTCTTTAAAAGAGAAAATACATGTTCAGAATGATTTTTGGACAACATTTTAAGCAAATCTTCAAGATTCTTTTCCCCTCATCTATTATTTCCTGGTTCATGAAAAGAACTGGGTCATCTGACACATTCTGTTGTATTTGCTGGAATTGGGTTTTTACTGTAATATTTATATCCATGGGTGAGATGTTTGGTACATTAACATTTCATGCAGATAGATTAAAGCAGTCTTTTAGCTGGTGTTTCTTATTCTTCTGTGCTCAAGGAAGCTTTTTCCAATTAGTTGAACCTTTACAAATGGACATCTTCCCAATTTTAAGCGGGACTTTTGATAAGTGTCACCTTTTTTCAGACCCTCTTCCAGAGAGATTGAATCTCACTCACTAAGTAGATACTGGACCACTGTAAATGTGTAAACTAAGCACGCCAATGTTTTTCTTTAAATATCCACCTATACAAATATATAGATTCATGAATTAGACAAAGAAACTATAACACTCTAAAAATAGGCAATTCTGACAGTTATCTCACTCATGTTAATTACAGATGGTATGCATAAAGTAGTGAGATTAAGTTGGCTTTGTCTAAGGGCCATTTTATTATTACTAATTCTTTGTATCGTTTTTATTTTATTGCAAGGAGTATAGATAACTGAGAAACTATTAAGGTATTGCTTGTTTATAAATATGCATGGGATTTCAACTGAGGCCTAAGAGAGGAGGAAGGAGGAAGAATTTTAAAGGTAGTATGATCTAACTGTTGATTAAACATAAGAGTTCAATAATAGGCACATTCAAGACAATAGAATTGAGCCATGGCTTCAGTATAGGGTACAAAATAACATCTCTGGTACTAAGGCAAAATCCTTTTGTCTTCTCTGAATGCAGTCCTGGGCCTGCTTTTAGGTCCTGAAGAGTAGTATGTGAGCTATGATCCTAGTTGACCAGATTTAAGATCCTGGCAGTTACCAAGATTTGTCTTCCAGATAAATAATATGTGAAAGTAGAAACAATGGTACTTATTGGAAAATTTAAATTTCCCAGATAAAGTGTTTAGGATATTTCTTATAAAAGATAATTATTGCATGAGATTCTCAAATGGCACAGTAATGTAGTAAGGCTGGATTTACCTAAGCAACAACACAAAAGTTATTTTAAGTCCAATATCACCATTTAAAATATATCACCACCTGTCTAGACTTGAGGCAGAATTACTGCAAACATTAAAGTTCAGGACCAGTGGCTCATAGATGGAAGCGTGAAAGTTAAGTGAAATTATAGAGACACTTGAGTAGCAAATGAATTTCAACAAACAAGTGTCAATAAATTGCATTTGAGAATTACTAGTGATGTGAAACATATATACTTTTCTAATAAAGAAAAGCCATGAAATCCCTGGAGGCTCCACTATAAAGCTCAAGCTAAGTTGAAGTTAGTCTCTTTATGAATACCTCACATTCTCGGACACTATCCACTGCCGCTGATGAAATATGACCTGATCAACAGCTCAGGCCACAGAGATATTTCACCTCAGGTTGGAGGATTTCATATATTCATGTTTCTGTCTCACTTAGGAAAAGAATGAGAACTGGCAGACTTTGAAAGACTATGATTCAACTTGGGGATTAAGCCTGAAAAAGAACTCAGGGAAATCCAAGGAAGAGAAAAGGGAAGGTGTGAAATGGGAGAGTTGCTTGAGACTTTGCCAAGAATATTAGAGTTTCCCTGGGTCCTCATTATGAACAAGTTGTTATTTGGAGATCCTTACCACTGCACACTACAGAGAGAAGCTATGGTGAGAATATTATAAAGAAATAAATAAAAGCACCATACATTGTATATGTATAGACATATACATGATATGGATTTATAAAGCAATTGAAAATATTGGGTCCCAGTTGGAAAGGACTATTTGTGTATCTGTACTATTCATTAGTCACATTGGCACTTATCTCTTTCTTTCTCTGAGCTATGTTTTCATTGAAACTCATAAACAGAGGCAAAAAGAGGGTTGTTAAGAGGTAACATGGATAACTAGAACATTTGCAAAGTTTAACAAAATGGTGTCTTCAGAACTATGAAAATATTTTCCCTAGAGTCAGGGTACAGTGTAGGCGGCACTACCTTGTCTAAGTGGAAAATGAGGGGGAAAATACTGGAATATATAGTGTCATGCTACCCTACGGAGTCATCGAACTCACTTCTCTTTCCCCCTGTGTTATAACCAAATGCAAAATGTACACACAAGTGTTTTTGTTTACTAACTTTAATATAGACAGAGATAAGCTATACAAGCCCTGTTTCCTCATCTAACTACCATTTTGTTTAGATTTTTATAGTGTCTTTATATATTATTAAACATAGCAGAATTTTTTCACAGAAGTTACCATTTTGTTTTTATACTTTGTCACATTCATTTTTTTCCCACAAATGACCTTTACCTACTGTATTCATATCTTTATCTCCCAAAGTCTCTTAAAACCTGAATTCCCCATTTTCCCCAAAAATTCTCTATTATTTTTTTATTTTTTAAAGCATTTCAAAAAGATTACTAAATCCTATAGTGTTGAATTTTCATACAGTAAAGATCAGGTTAATAAAGTAAATAGCTTCAGTAATTTATTTTAATTAGTGATGTAAATTAAATGTCAAAACACTCTTTTTTTGTTTTTATTGTTCACTTTTTACTGTATTCTATTACCATCTTATCACCCTCCCTTACCTTCTCTATTTTAAAAATTCATTAGGTTTTTGTTGGTACTTAACTTTGTTATACACCTCCGACTGTGATATTTCTCCAGTGAAAAACCTATCCCCAAATTATTTCAGATTTCAAAGTGAAAGATCACGGGGCCTCCTATGTTCTGCTTTGCACAGTGACATAAGTAGATATGAGACACCTGAGCCCTAGCCAGTGGCTCATCTTATTTACTAGGATTTCTTAGAAAAAAAATAGGAGGAGGTGGTGGTTATTGATTTTACCTCTAGACTTAAATCTTTTACTCATTTATATTAAAAAGAATTAAATAAAATAGAGATGTCAGAAAATATTCTTGTGAATGTCACTAGTAACCCTCAATCAACATACAAAATAATATTTTTTCAGGTCTTCATTGTCCTTGACTTTTTAAATTGTTTGACATTGTTCACCACCACCTTTTGAAATTTTGTTCCCTTAGTTTTCTTAACACAATAGCTATCCTGATTTTCTTCCTACCTCTGTGTTTATTTCCTTTTTTTCTCTTTTTGGTACAACTCTCCCCTTGCTCAGCCATTAAATATTATTCTTTCTCAGGTCCTTACATTCAAGACCCATTACTCTTCTCCTCATGCTGCCTACTCATGCTAGGCAAGCATAACTATTCTTATAATTTTAACTCCCACCTCTGCACTGATGATTCCTAAACCTTTATTTCTTGCTTTATCTTCTCTACTCTTTGGTTCTTAATGGTATTCTGAAACCTGCCCTGGTCAAAGACAGTAGAATAGCTAAAGACATACTGTTCTTAGCTCTCTTGCATTTATCAATATTTAGAGGAAATTTATGGCCATGATAAATGTTATTTGAAAGTGAAAATCAGCAATTCAGTCACCTGAAAAGAAAAACTGTGTGAAATGATCTGTTCGGTTGTATTTGCAAACTTTGTAGATCAAAGTTTATGCCTCCTTCTACAAGTTTACACCAGGGGAACAGTACAGCTTCCTCCAGGGATGCTCAACTCTCAGGATAGATTAGGAGTGTAAGTCTGTGCCTGGTTTTCAAGACATTAAAGGGAGAATTTAAGATTTTGATCCCTACCATTACCTCATCATCTAAAACACTATCACTGCTACTTCCAGTGACAACCTAGTCTAGATTGAACTTAACATCTCATAAGAGGCCAAAATACCTTGCTTTTACAATTATGCTGCCTACTCTGCCACTAATATACAATGTGGATCATGTGAATCAGAAAAGCCTCCCCTGCTAGTTCTCAATAATCTCTTCTTTAAAGTGGGGGCAATAACGTCTGCTGTTCCTACCTTCTTGGGTTGCCTGAGACTCAAGAAGTTAATAAAAGTGAAGGTGCTATTTACATAAGAATTTCATTAATCTCTATAATATATATGTATATAATTCTATTATGTTGCTTCCTTTGAAAGACATTTGAAATTGCTCTTGCATGGTGACTAAAACAAATATTTTGCTTGGGAATTTAGTTTGTTCTTTTGGTTTTATTGTAAGTTGCAAATGCTCAAATAACTCCTTGTTATTTGTCGTGTAAATGTCCCACACTAGTAGAAAACCTGTATCTCAGCTTGTAAAACAACCATGTAGCCCAAAGTCTAGGCTGTCATTTGAGGTTTATGCTGACCATCAGCTGAAGATGGCATTTTTTGTGAATGTTTATGGTGAAATAAGAATCCATGTCTCATCTCTCTTGCTGTCCTGACACTTTTTTAAAAAGTGTATGTGTTTATATACTTGTCATAGTGATTTCCGAGAAGAACAATGTCAACATGTGGTAAGACAGCCTTTCATCTAATAGGCAAGTTGCTCTTGCAGAAGATGACCTAGGCAGTGCTAATGCTTTTGGAAAACACTCAGCAGACATCCATTACTAAAATACATGGCACTGAGTGGAAGGAGGTGAATAAGGAGTTGGAGAGACAATAATTTTATAATTTAATTCTTTTAGTGACCATTAATGAAATCACAGAATCTAAGGGCTGACAGCAATTTTGAGGTTATCAGGTCCTCTGTTTCCCAAATTTCAATCATTCTTATAACTCCTGCATGATTTTTCCATACCTGCTTATCATCACTTAATATGTATGCATATCTTTCCTTAATTTATTTAAATTTTATTTTATTTAAAGTTATTTAATTTCCTTTAAAAGGACATATTACATTATTATATGTTTAGAAAACAAATCACATCTGACATAGAGATGATAATTGCAAAAAATAAATACTAATTTATTATAAATAGTAATTAACTCATTAGTTATTAAATATTTATCCATAAATCTCCCTAAATTATCTTATATTCCATATATGGTAAATGGGCTCAGTTCTACATCTGTTTTGTATCCATAAAATATGTAGGAAAAACTATTTCCCCAAGAAGGCTGGCTCCTGTCTGAGGTCACACAGCAAGGCCATGGCAAAAATGGGACTGATCTGGTTATAGAAATGTTTCACTATCTGAGAAAGATAACTTATTTTCTGTATACTCCATAGAGACAAGTTCTAAATTAAATAATCCTTCAAAAGAAAAGTTATTACTTGAACTTTAGTATGTTGTCACATAACTTTTCCTTCCTAAACTTACTGACACATTTAGACTTGTATCCTCAATTATGAGAGGTGCTGATGTAACTAACATTCAAAGTGTTAAAGAGAAGAATTGAAATATGGGAAAGAACATCCCCAGAGTTGAACCAGAGAAAAAAAATATTGATATAGATGGATTCAGATGGGCAAAGCCTTAATTTATACAGACAGCAGAGAAAATTAGACACTGATCACATCTCCTAACAGCTATATAACTCTTGGGGGCTCATGAAAGACAACACAGCAGCCAACTAGGGTAGGAACACCAGGTTTAACTGGAAATCCTAGTGAGCAAGGAGGAGTTTGAAGTATAGGGAAAAAAAAGAGAGAGCGAGCTAGGGTCAGAGACTTTTCCAAATCAACTACTTCCAGGGTGTTTTCTTGGATTTAATATAGTCAGCCCAATTCTCTATATTTTCTCTATTTTTATCTCTAAATATAGGCTGCAAGAATTGGTGCTCAGCATGTTTCAAAAATGAGTATATTCCTCATTTAACATTAACATGATTAGAATGGTAGCATCTCCAACTAAAATTACTATTAATGTATTAGCTTAATTAGCTTTATTAGTTGGTATTAGCTATAAATGAACATTAGTCAAAACCTGGCAAATATACAGTAAATGACTTCAAATGATTTAAACCAAAAATTCAGAATTATAAAGAACCTGGGAGACCATTTAGTATAACCATCTTAAACAGATAAAGAAACTAAGGCCCAGTGTGGGATGGAACATGCCTACAGTAGCAAGTTAACATTATAATTGCAGTTAAAATCCATGTGTCCTGACTGCCAATATAATTCTATTTCTAAATACCATATTCTGTCTGAACATCAGCTTTTGCTTCTTTTTCTCTCACTTCCCACCCCCACCCTTGCTTTAGAAAGCATTTATTCTTGCAACTACAAGGCATTTTAAGTGACTATCTTCTCTTTTAAAACTGAAATTGCAGTATTCCATTTAAGGAGATGAGTTTTTATTCAAAATAAAACCCAATTCCTAAGTTTATAAAACTCATTTAGCTTTTGCCGAGCCAATACTTCATATTTTGACCCTATTCCCTCATATGAACTTGAATCTAAACCAGGTTCCTGAATGGGTGACTTGATTCTAATCCAGATCTGACATCTGTCTCTCTTTCATGCACCTGGCTTCATTTATCTTTGTACATTTCAGTGTGTTTACGCTGCTTGCATAAGTTTAGTTTTCTAATGTCTTCTGCTCCCCATGACCCTTACTTTTCAATATCTCAATTTTTTTCTTAAAATGTTTTCAAAATGTTGATTACCCAGAAACATTCTTCAAGGAGATATAGAGCAAAAAGCCTTTAGAGGAAGACATATTTTTTTTACAAATGCTCAGTATATTACTGAGGTAACACTTTTCTTGGTAAATTGTCTCTTATGCCCCGAGATACACGAATAAAATTTTAAAATATATGAAAGTTGAAACAAAAATTCAGGGTGAAGTGACAGAAACTCAGCGACATTTGGAGAAAAAACAGTGTCAGTATGTTTGAAAGTATGTTTAGGCCAAATTACCTAATTATCTTAGATTGAAGATGAGAAGTATATTGCATTTCATGATGTGGAAGACATTTTTGGTCACTCTCCTCTCAGGCTTTCTTCTGGAGTGGAAAAAAATCACAGAAAATAGTTTAAAAAATGATTTGGACAGTCATACTCTTTCACCTCTAAATTTAAGCCTTCAATTTTTTTTTGCTTGCTAGCTTATTTACCAAATAACTAAGAGGTTTTGCTTATTTATTAGTTTATTTATTCTTTGGTAGGGATTCTGTATATTAAGTTAGCTTTTTGCTATATAAGCTCTCAGTTGTTGGCTGTGCTATGTAAACAGAAGTTTCATATGGTCTTTATTTGCAGGTATTAAAAGGTATCATCTCTTCCAGGAAAATCCAGTATATTTATATGTAGCCAGAGACTCAACTCCACTCCCCTTGATCCATTTCACTGTTGCTCCCTGGTTCTTCTACCCTGCTGATGATTCATCATCATTCTGTGTTTGTTTATCTACAGAGTGAGTGATGATAGAGGAATTGCTTTTTTGTTTTGTTCTCCTTAAAAATTAAAGTTTTAATAAACAGATTACCAAATTGTTTTGGAAACGCTCTTTCAAATCAATTGTTACAGAATTGAATTGTATTGAGAAGTGTCCTGCTCCTTCTTCCCCTATATTCATAAACATGCACACCCTATTATAGATTTGTTAGTTTTGCTGAATAAAATTAAGGGAATCAACTGGTGTAATATAATTCAAATAATAAAGTTATAGTCTCCAAATATGTGAATTTAATCATATTTTTCTTAACAGCAAAAACCCCCACTTTAGCACAATAGTGTACAGTATCAAAAACAGGCACACTCTCTTTAGTAGGCCTCCATTTATAAAACATATATGTTGACATCTTTTATAAGAAATTCTTGATCATGGTTATGATCATGGATCATTAAAATCTATCCATTAAACATAATGGTTTAATTTCCTGTTACATAGCTCTCCCCCAACATGTTCATTCTAAAATAATTTTCATTATAGAAATATTCAAACTTAAACAAAAGTAGAGAGAATAGTGTAATGAGCCCTAATGTACCCATAACACATCTTTAATGATTTAGAATATATTGCAAATGTTAATATACTTGTCTGCCTTCCCTTACAATTTTTACTATAGTATTTTAAATCAAATCTTAGATATGATGTAATTTCATCCATAACTACTTTAGTAAGCATCTCTAACTGATGAAGACAATTCTTTTTTTTTTGTGTTACCCCGTACATAATTTTTTTACTGGCTTTGTTAGCTTGCAATATTAGGAAGAGCCCCACAGAAGACTGGGAATCCTGGAATCTCATCTTGATTCTATCAACATCCAACTCTCCAACTCCTTAGGACCTCAGCTTCTCTTTCTATCAAATAAGAGAGTTGAATATGATCTTTAAGACCCCATTAATCTCCAAGATTCTGGATTTAAATAGCAAAAGTGATTAAGTTTTAGAACCTATCTTTTATTTATTTTTATTAGGCAAGCATAGAGAAAAGATTAGAACCTGGTATCTTTAAACACTAACTCAACTGAGAATCTGAGTTTGAGGTAGAAACTTTTAAAAATTAGTGAATTAAGTTTCAAGCATAATTATTTTTATCTTCTTAGAAAATGTTTCCTTTAACTGCCTACACAGGAACACCCAATAACCAGTTGAAAACAATAGTAATATGGTTTCATCATTCTAACCACCTTCTTCCTTAAAGGGCTAGAACTGGCTTGACAAAAGGGCTCTTAAAGCCTGTGGCGCCCTCTTTTGACCCCTAAATCATGACTTTTGTTTCTGAACTGGCTTGGGTTGTTGGCTTTCTCCTTATGTTATCTGTTACTTGAAATATCATGCAAAAATTCAGACCTGAATGGTGGAAGACACAGATCCTATGAAAGAAATCTGGATACAGCTCCATGGTGAATATGTTACATATTTTTCTAGGTTTTCACTTTGAAATTTTTTCCAGAGAGGAGGCAATATTGAAATTTGAAATGTGGTAGAAGTCTAACTCAATCAACAATCTTGTATAAAAAAATTATGAAAAGAAATGAGAATTTTATGCTAAAACACCTAAATATATTAAAAATATAATTACTGTATTAATATTCAAACTTCACTCCATTAACTGTGTGCCTTAATAGCAGAGATCAAGGTGGGCCGCTCTAAATAACTTATTCTCTGTACTTTAAAATTATTTTATGATTCCCTATTCGTAGATAGATGTTCTCTTTGGAAATTTCTAACGTTGTATCTCATGCCTCTTTATTATCCATTCATGCTAGTTTCCTTTCTTATCCCTTACAAATGTTGCTTAAAAGGACTTTCTAACAAAATGTCCTCCTCTTTCCTTGACATTCATCCAGGCAACTGCCACTCCCATTATTTTCAGGCCCATTACAAATTTTACCTGCTGAAGGAAATCTTTCTTGAATGTTCCACTTCATATTACACTTTCTCTCCTCTTAGTACCTATAATTGGAATTACACTGTTAAGAACTCCATTATACTATAATATAAAAAGTGCTGATTCTACCAACTATAATTCTGACAAAAATAAAATTTTCAGGGGTTCTGGTCAAGATGGAAGGCTAGTTAAAAGCAAGGTTTGCCTCTTCCCATGACCACATTAAAATTATAACCAAATTTTAGAACAAACAACTTGGAGAACAACTGGAAGTCTAGCTGATCATAACACATACATCTGAGGATATAAAGAAAAAGTCACATCTAGAACAGCAGGAGGGGTGGAGACATGAAATGTGCTGGTCCCACACCTGCACATGGAGATTGAGCACCAGGAGGAAGAGAGTGGCTACAGAGGTGCCTAAAGGAGAGAAGGGTCCTAGCCCCACCCAAGGGCTCCCCAGCACAGAGTTCCAGTCCTAAGAAGAGGAGATCCCACAAAATCTTACTGTAAAAATTAGTGGATATTCTAGACATTGCAGTGAGAGAAGAAACATGAAAGCCAAGATATCCCCCTTAAAGGGCCCACATACAAACTCACTTGTAGATACACAACCTGGATGCTAGAGGAGGGTCGGCCGCTCAGGAAGTGCAAGAGACACACAGGGAGAGACTGAGTTATGTGATGCCAGAGCAAGGTCTGGAGGAACAGCTGCCATAACTCTTTGGTTGGGGTCCTCCACTTTGGGGCAGTGTGCACATGGGTGCCATCTTGCCTATGTTGAGTGTCCCCCACTCCCACAAGGCCATTTCTGAAGTTGCATTGGCCCAGTGAGATTGGACTGCTCCTCCCCGTATCTCCCTGAGACACTGCCCCATCAAACACACGAATTGCCTACAATGATCTCATTGCTAGGCAGCCAGACTCACCCTGCACCTTCCTTGGGCTGCACATTCATAGACAGGCAGACCTTTGAAGGTGGGCCACTGGTGCTAGTCCAAACTGCAGTGTCTCTGGCAGATTGCTGAGGTCTGTGGGCAAGAAGCAGACAGTGGCTGGCCTTGCTGTGACATGTGACTTTTGTGAAAGCCCATGGGCTCAGCGCTTGCAGCAATATGCATTGGTCTGATGGAATTGGCTCACTCCACTGCATTGGCCTGGTGAAGTTTACACACTTTACCCCAATGACTCCCTGGGTCTCACCTGCACACAACTCCCATACCAACCAAAATCTTTTACAGCTGTGGAGACCTAAGGGCAACTGGCAGATAGCCTCTGGTCTTGAGGCAAACTGGTCCATTTGCTGAGCCACTGCAGGGCTAGTACCGGGGGTAATCAATCTCAGCTTGCAGCATGGTCTCTCTCACTTGCCTCCAGAACCAGCATAGGCAGCAACCATTTGCATATCACTTTGTAGCTCCTACCACCTCACCCCAAACAGTCAAAGGCAGCAGCTGATCTTGACCTAAATGGGAGCCCCTCCCAAAGGACCTCAGAACCAACACACCTGAAGGCTGACATCAGACCACAACCGAGCACCACCTGACTAGCCCCATAAACAGCATGCCTAAAAGGTGGTCTTAAAAAGTATACTAGCCTGCTGGTATAAATACTTCTCTGGGGTCAAATCTCACAGAGGAGCTCATAGCATGTGGATGTGGCCAGTCCCCAAAGTCGATAAGCCCAAGAGTCCATCTTAACTACTGAAGTGCTAACAGCAATCAAGGATTAGCTACCACAAAAGAACACACACAACCCATACAAGAAACATGCCTAGAGACTCCGGCCCATGTTATCAGGGAGACTGTGTCACTGAGCTACACAGAACACCTACTACATAAGACCACCCTACTAGGCTGGGAGATGTAACAATTTTTTCCTAATACATAGAAACAAATACAGAGAGGCAACTAAAATGAGAGAAAAAAAAAACATGCTGCGGAGATCGAAAAAAATGGCATAGATGATACAGGCTGTTTATCCCTCTGGTGACCAAATCAAAGTTGTGACAGAAGCAAGAAGCAGCAGCAAGGAAAAATCACCTGGGATCTAGATGAATAAGCCATACAACTAGGGGGAAATCCAAGAAAGCACCCTGCAATGGCAGAGGATAGGACGGGATAAGGACACGAGGCTGCCTGTTCTCAAGTGGTTGAGTAGGACAGAGGTGGTGGCAGCGGCAGATGCCTCTCAAAGAGTCCAAATCCATGAGCAGATTTTCACAGTGAAAGACCTGATTGCTCTGAGCACCAGTGCAGATTCAGTTGCATGCAGAGGCACCAGGGATTTACAGGGTGACATTATCAGAGTGAGGACTGAAGTGAGACTCATTCTGTACAGAAGTGCGGGCAGTATCCATTGTTCCCTGTTGAGCCCTCCCCCATACCAGTGTGCTGAACACAGTGCCACCATAGCCGTGATGTCATCGAACTGGATAACAGAGGACGCTCTATCCAGAGGACACCCTGAAACCCTACCTCCCTCAACTCGTGGCCCAACCAAGCCACATGCAGGTGTAGCCTCAGTGAGTCAGGTGCTCCTTGTTGAGCAGCATCTAGACTCACACTGGAGGCAGCTGGCCTTGGTATCTGGTGTGACCTTTTGAGGCAATGATAAGCACATCATCTGTGGATTGCTTGCTGAATCTTAACAGGTGGCTCTGGAGGGGTAGAGGCTTGGGCTAAGTTTGGCCTGCAGCTGAACCCTTCTCAGGATTGTGCCACTGGACACAGAAATCCACACTACTTCAGAAATCAACACTAATAAGACCAGGAGACTTAGGAGCTTTGCTTAGGACATAGAAAGAGATACGGAAAGGCAGCCAAAATGGGAAGACAAAGAAGCAGAAGCCATATGAGAGAACAAAACAGAGATCAAGATGTAATGGAGTCAAGCAATCTAACAGATGCAGAGTTCAAAATATTGGCCATAAAGATGCTCAATGAACTTTTGAAAAGTGTAGAGAACTTCAACAAAGAGATAAAAAAAAAAAAAACATAAAAATGGAAATGGAAATTATAAGAGGGAACCAATCTGAAGTGAAGAACACATTATCTGAGATGAGAAGTATATTAAATGAAATAAACAAAGGAATAAACAAAGTGAATAAAGGATCAAATGACCTATTTAGAGGATGGGAAAGCCAAGGATGCAAGCAGAAAGACAAGAGATAAGATGTCAAGACTATAAAAATAATTTAAGGAACAAATGGGACACTATTAAGGGTCCAAATATCCATCTAATCAGCGTAACTAAAGAAAATCAAGATGTTGAACAGCTGTTGTTTGAAGAAATAATGATAGAAACCTTATGAAGGAAATGGACATAAATCTCCGGGAAGCTCATAGAATTCCAAAAATCAGGGATCCAAGGAGGCCCTCACCAAGACACATCATAATCAAAATACCAAAAGTTAAATACAAAGAATATTAAAAGCAGAAAGAGAAAAACAGATAATTATAAGGAAATACTCATAAGACTGGCAGCTGATTTCTCCAAAGAAACTATGTAGGACAGAAGGGCTTGGCACAAAATATTTGATGTGATGAAAACTCAGGATCTACAACCAAGGGTACATTATCCAGCAAAGCTATTATTAAGCTATTATTATTATTAAGAGTGGGAGGACAGATAAAGAGCTTCCCAGACAAAAATAAGCTAAAGGAATTCATCAACACCAGGCCAGTACTACAGGAAATGTTGGAGAGACTTCTTTAAGAAGAAAAATATACAAAAGACTCACTTCAGATTAAAAGACACACACAGAATAAAAGGAAGAGGATGGAAAAAGATATTGCTTTGAAGGACCTAGAGGGTATTTAAGTCACAGAAAGATAAACACTATATGATTTCGCTTATATGTGGACTCTAAGGAATAAAAAGAACAAACTAATCAAAAACAGACTCACAAATATAGTGGATGATTTGGTGATTGACAGAGGAGGGGGCAGTTTAAGGGGCTAGGAAAATGGGGTGAAGATTTAAAGTAGTATAAATGAGTAGCTGATAGATGGTCATGGGGATAGGGAGTACAGCATAGGGAATGCAGTTAGCATTAATACATTGGCTAGGTGGAGGGTCAGGGGAGGGAAGGAGCAATTGGGGGGATCATTTTATGAACTATATAGATGTCTAACAAATGTACTGTATACTTGAAACTAATTAAACTAAATAATTTTTTAAAAAATGTTTTAAAAAGAATAATTAAAAAGAAATAAAATGGTAAAAAACATGCTGCAAATGAAACAACAAGATAAAACTCCAGGGGCAAAGAAAAAAAGAGACAAACAAAAAACTGCAGACAGAGTTCAAAACACTGGTTCTCAGGATGCTCATGAACTAAAGGGGAGAGTAGACAAGCTCAGTGAGGACTTAGAGAGATAGTGAGCATAAAAAAGGACATAGAACCCATGAAAAAAAGAACCAGTCAGAAATGAAGAATACAATGAGAGAAACAAAGGATACACCAGAAGGAATCAATGGTAGACTAGATGATGCAGAGTACTGAATCGATGAGTTGGAAGATAAGGTAACAAAAAAACACCCAATCAGCATAACAAAAAGAAAAAAAGAATTAAAAATGAGGAAAGATTAAAAGACCTATGGGACAACATCAAACACATGAACATCATCATAGGGGTACCAGAGAGGAGAAGAGAGGGAGCAAGAGATTGAGAACATATTTGAAGATATAATAACAGAAAACTTCCCTAACCTGGTGAAGAAAATAGATGTACAAGTCTAGGAGTGAAAATGATCCATACAAGAGGAACCCAAATAAACCCGCTCCAGACACATCATCATTTAATGCCAAGGGTTAAAGACAAGGAAAAATCTTAAAAGCAGCAAGAGAAAGGGAGATAGTTACTTGCAACAATACTACCATAAAAACATCAGCTGATTTTTCAATAGAAACTTTGCAGGCCAGAAGGGATTAGCATAAAATATTCAAAGTGATGAAAAACAAGTAAGTACAAACAAGACTACTCTATTCAGCAAGGCTGTTAATTAAAATAGCAGGTGAGATAAAGCAATTCCCAGTTCAAAAAAGAAAAAATGTTAAAGGAATTCATCACCAATGAGCCAGAATTAAAAGAAATCTCAAAGGATTTCTGTAAAAGAAGAAAGAAATCTTCTGTAAAAGAAGATTTCTGTAAAAGAAGAAAGAAAAGAAATTTGCATTTACCCCATAAATGCAAATAATAAAATGACAAAAACTGTGTACCTATCAATAATCACTTTAAGTGTAATAGATTAAATGCTCCAATCAAAAGACGTAGGGTAGCTGAGTGAATAAGAAAACAAGAACCATGCATATGCTGACTATAAGAGACCCACTTCAGATCAAATGACACACATAGACTGAAAGGAAAAGGATGGAAAAAGATATTTCATGCAAATAATAATTAAAAAGAAGCTGGGTTAGCAATACTTGTATCAGACAAAATAGACTTTAAAATAAAGGCTATAATAAGAGACAAAGAACAGATCATAATCATAAAGGGATCAACATAAAAAGAGAACATAACCCTAGTAAGTATATATGCACCCAACATAAGAGCACGTTCATGTATAAAGCAATTATTGACTGATATAAAGGTATAGACTGACAGTAACACACTCATAGTAGGGGACTTAAACACCCTATTGACACCAATGGACAGATTTTCCAGACAGAAAAATCAATAGAAAAACAGCGGCCTTAAAATGACACAAAGGACCACATGGATATAATTGGTATTTTCAGAGCATTTCACCCCAAAGCAGCAGAATATACATTCATCTCAAGTACACATGGAACATTTTCTAGGATAGACCAATGTGAGGCCACAAAACAAGTATTAATAAAATGAAGAAGACTGAAATCATATCAAGTGTCTCCTCTGACCACAACAGTATGGAACTAGTTATCAGCTTCAAGGAAAAAAACTGGAAAATACACAAATACATGAAGGCTAAAAAACATGCTGTTAAACAATGAATGGATTAAAAATAAGATCATGAAGAAATTAAAAGATACCTAGAGACAAGTGAAAATGAAAACAAAACAACTCAAAATCTATGGAACACAGTGAAAGCAGTTTTAAGATGGAAATTCACAATAATACAGGCCTCCCTCAAGAAATAAGAAAAAGCTCAAATAAATGATTTAACCTTACATTTAAAAGAACTAGAAAAAGAAGAGCAAGCAAAGCCCAAAGTGAGTAGAAGAAACAAATAATAAAGATCAGAGCAGAAATAAATGAAATGGAGTCTAGAAAAACAATACAAATGATCAGTGAAATCAATGACTGATTCTTTGAAGGTTAAACAAAATTGATAAAACTTTAATCAGACTCAACAAGAAAAAAAAGAGAGAAGACCCAAATTAATAAAATCAGAAATGAAGAAGAAGTAACAACAGATTCTACAGAAATACAAAGGATTATAAGAAAATAATATGAGCAATTATATGCCAACAAGTGAGACAATCTGGAAGAAATGGATACACTCCTAGAAACATACACTCTCTGAAGACTGAGTCAGGAAGAAACAGAAAATCTGAACTGACCAATTACCACCAAAAAAAATCCAATTAGTAATCAAGAAACATCCAAAAAGCAAAAGTTCTGGACAGAATGGTATCATAGGTATATTTTACCAATTTTCAAAGAAGGATTAACCCTTAACTTCACAAATTATCACAAAAAAAAAAAAATTAAGAGGAGAGAGGGCTTCTTAACTCTTTTTACAAAGTCACCATTTCTTTAATTCCAAAACCAGACAAAGACATTACAAAAAAAAAAAAAAAGAAAAGAAAAGTATAGGCTGATATTCCTGATGAAAATTAATGCAGAAATCCTCAACAAAATATTAGGAAACTGAATTCAGCGATACATTAAAAATAGCATGTACCGTAATCAAGTGGGATTAATTCCTGGAATTCAAGCCTGTTTTAATATCCACAGATCAACTAATGTGATATGCTACATTAAAAAATTGAAAGATAAAAATAATAAGATTCTATCAATAGATGCAAAAAAGCGTTCGAGAAAATTCAGCATCCATTTATGATAAAAACTCTCAGCAAAGTGGAAATACAGGGAACATACCTCAACATAATAAAAGTCATAAAAAACAACCTACAGCTAACATTATACTCAATGGGGAAAAGCTAAAAGCATTTTTCTTGAGATCAAGAACAAGACAAGGATACTCACTTTTACTACTCCTCTTCAACATTGTACTAGAAATTTGCATTCACCCTTTCTATTCAATATAATATGAGAAGTCCTAGCCTCAGCAATCAGGTAAGAAAGAGAAATAAATGGCATCCAAATGTGAGAAGCAGAAGTAAATTGTCATTGTTTGCAGATGACATGATACTATAAATAGAGAACCATGAAAATTCCACACAAAAAAAGTTAAAGCTGATAAATGAATTCAGTAAAGTAACAGGATAAAAAATAAATATTCGGAAGTTGGTTGCATTTTTATACATCGATGATAAACTAACAGCAAGGGAAATGAAGAAAACAATCCCATTTACAGTAGCATCAAAACCAATAAAATCCCTAGGAATCAAATTAACCAAAGAGGTAAAAGACCTATTTTTGGAAACTTATGTCATTGAAAAAAGAAATTGAGGAAGATACAAGTAAATGGAAGTATATACTGTTCTCATGGATAGGAAGGATCAACATTGTTAAAATGATCATGTGACCCAAAGCAATCTGTAGATTCAATGCAATCCCTATCAATATACCAATGGCATTTTTCAGAGAGCTAGGACAAATAATCCTAAAATGTATATGGAACCATAGAAGACCCTGAATAGCCACGACAATCTTGAGAAAGAAGAACAAAGTTGGAGGTATCATACTTCCTGATATCAAACTATACTGCAAGGCTATAGTAATCAAAACAGCATGGTACTAACATAAAAACAGAAACACAGATCAATGGAAAAGAATAGAGAGCTCAGAAATAAATACACATCTACATGTCGTTTAATCTATGACAAAGACGGCAAGAATATACAATGGAGTAAAGACAGTCTCTTCAACAAATGGCGTTGGGAAAACTGGACAGGTAAATATAAAAAACTGGACCACCTTCTTACACCATATATAAGAATAAGCTCAAAGTGGATTAAAAACTTAAATGTAAAACCCTAAATTATAAAACTTCTACAAGAAAACAGTAAAATCTCTGATATTGCTATTTGTAATTTTTTTCCGATATATGTCCTTGTATGAGAGAAACAAAAGAAAAAAAAAAAGGAATGGGGCTACAAACTAAAATTCTTTGCACAGCAAAGGAAACCATCAACAAAACAAAAAGACAACCTATCAAATGGGAGAAAATATTTTCTTATGATACTTCTGACAAGAGGTTAATATCAAAAATTTATAAAGAACTCATACAATTCAATGACATAAAATACAATTAAAAATGGGCAGAAGACTTGAAGAAGCATTTCTTTAAAGATGAACTATAGATGGCCAATAGACATATAAAAAGATGCTTAAAATCACTGATCATCAGAGAAATGCAGAATGAAACCACAATGAAATATCAAATCGCACCTGTCAGAATGGCTATAATCGCTAAATCAAAAAAACAACAGTTTGGCAAGGATGTGGAGAAAAGGGAACCCTCATACACTGTTGGTGGCATTGCACATTGGTACAGCCACTCTGGGAAACAGTTTGGAAGTTTCTCAAACATTTAAAAATAGAACTACCTTTTGACTCAGCAATTGTACTTCTTGGTATTTATCCAAGGAAAACCGAACCACTAGTTTATAAAGATCTATGCAGCCCTATGTTCATAGCAGCACTATTCACAATAGCCAAGATATGGAAACAACCTAAGGGCCAATTAATAGATGATTGGATAAAGAAGAGGTGGTACATATACACAATGGAATGTTAGTCAGCCATAAAAATGAATTTTACCATTTGCAACAACATGGATGGACCTAGAGGGTATTATCCTGAGTGAAATAAGTCAGATAGAGAAAGATAAATACTGTGTGATTTTACCTATATGTGGAATCTAAGGAACAAAAGAAATGAACAAACTAAATGAAAACTGACCTATAGTTACAAAGAACAAACGAGATTGTCAGAGGGGAGGGTGGTGGTGGGGGCCTGGATAAAAAGAGGAATGGATGAAGAAATACAAATTAGTAATTACAAAACAGTTATGGGGGTATAGTACAGCATAGGGAATATAGTCAATATTATTGTAATGACTGTGTGTAGTGTCAGATGGGTGTTAGAGTAATTGGATCACTTCATAAATTAAATAAACATCTAGCCATTTTACTGTAATATGAAACCAATATAAGATAAATTTTAAAAAAGAAAAAAGTAATACAATTAAAAAAAGAAAAGCAATAGAAACTCCAAAAATAAAAATTTAAAACTGCACAAGGACAAAAATTAAAATAAAATAAAATAAAAATTTCACTCTTATCATCACTTTATATTCTCTCTTTTATAATTGCTAGCATGCTTGAATTTTGATTTGTTCTCATTGGAGTTTGAGCTTTATAAATACAGAACTATACTGATGAGTTGGAAAGTTTCTCACAGGAGTAGGCTCATCCAGTCTATCTCTAAAATCTCAAATTCTCTTGTTGTTGGATAGTCTAGTGGTGAAATCTAGAAAAGACTGAGGACTAAAATTTCTCAGTTATAAAGAACACTCAACTAGCCAAAGTAACTAGCTTCCTGACCACCTCTATTAGATGGGTACCATTTCCACATCCCAGCAGTCTTTTGCTGGCTGATTTTAAAATTCAGAATAAAACAGCCACTACTTTGGGCTGCACATTTACTTTATGTCATAACTTTCCATAAAAGCAAGCATCAAATTTACTATAGAAGAGTAGTATTACACTTCTTGAAAGCTATTTATATTTGCTGGAAGAGCCATCTCTTGGTTGAATTTTGCACTGGAGCCAAGTGAATTGTTCACCAATTTGGCAAAATTAACTGGAATTGTCAGAATAGCTTCAAAAAGAGAGTGCAAAGCAGAAAATTAAAAATTAGTGCTAAAATTAATGCTAAAATAAAATAAAATAAAATAAAAATTAATGCTAAAATATTAATTCACAATGACTTCAAATGCAGGTTGAAACTGGGTATGTCCCTAATATGTATCTACCCTATTTGTGGAAAATGTATCTTTGGTATCCTGGCTATGATCTTGCCCCTTGTTGTTAAAATGGTTCAAAAAGTGTTCAGAGACATTGAACTTTTATACAAACTAAAGACTATGACAGGGGATGGGATATTTTTCTATTTGAAGGGATACATTTGAATGTTAGGTCTAGGAGGGCCCTATCCCTACCCTGGTAGTGTAGGAACTAGACTCCTCCCTTAACTTTTGTGTTGGAATCAGAACTTGTGTCTAGGTTGACAACACTACATGTTTACCTCCCATTACACTGGATTTTCCTCCCTTCCCTGACAATTTACCCATCTGAAATATTACCACCGAAAAAGCCCGCCTCAAGCTCCATACAAGTTTCACGTCTGCTCGCATTCGGGACTGATGCCATCTTTGGTTCAGCCTGCCTGTCACTCTTCTACAATAAACCTTGCTTAACCCCTTCTGCCTTGTGCGTTCCTCCTTTGGCAAGCCTAACAAGAGCAAAATTTATGTTAAGTTGATCACTGATGTCTATGAAAAAGAGTGTGTTTGTGTGATTAGCATTTGTATGTTAGAACATGAAGCCCAGTGATCCATTTTGAGGGCATTCCTTTCCCCCACTAGAATAGTTCTTTTGTTTAACCTATCCCTATGTCAGTACTGCCTCAGTGTTATGCATCTTAATCTTCCTTCTCTGTGACTCACTTGCTTTGTAGTCATCTATACTGATGTGCTGTTCCTTCTTTTTTTAAAGATAATCTGCATTATTCCTTTGATGTTCTCTTTAACACTTCTCTTTATTACTTGAAGCAAATGGTCTTAAAAAATTCAGTGCTCCCCACCTTCTGTTTCAACGTTATTCAGGTATAACATCAATGACAAAAACCTGTAAAAGAAAGCAAGAAACTTGAAAGTAATAATTTAATAACTTGTTGAGGGTGCATGAAATTTATTTAGATTTAAAAAAAGCCTAGGACATATTTAACATGTTTAGTAGATTAAGTTAACACCTAAAAACCATTTGTCATGAGACTAGAATTGCTTTCATTTGTTCGATTATGCTTAAATTTATTATTGAGCACATATTTTTTGAACACTCACCATGAGCCAGGTGAGTGGTGAAAATATAGAAATATAGTAAGTTATTTTTTTTTAAGTTTTTGTGAGAAAGGCAATTATGGTGGGATGGGGGCTACTTTGAACTCGGTAATCAGGGAAATCTTCTTTGAAAAAATAACATTTAAAATCATATTTCAAGTACAATAAGGATCTAGGCACATGATAGAGGTGGCAGTGGAGAATACAAACACCGCAGAAGAGAATAGATTATCCCAAGGCCTTGAATTTAAAAGAAGCTTGGCTAGAGTGAAATAGGGAGAAAGTGGCACAATAAGAATGAAGAAAGCTTTGCAGAGGAAAGAAGAATTAGTCCATTTTTTCTGCCTCACTATTTGAGTTGGGACATTCCAGCACATCATCTCCTGCCTACAAACTGGGATTTAAACCATTAGCTCTCCCTGGTTCTCAGGCCTTCAAACTCAGACTGAATTATACCAGTAATAGAATTAGAAATCTGAGGGTGAGAATAGGAAATGTCTTATAACATCAAATTTTAACATGGGATAGACAGATCTGATATCATATATTAAGGTAAATGTGTGTGAGTAAAGTCAGGGCTGGGGTACAGATTGAAGAGTCACAGTTGGTGTTAAAGTATAGAGGGAATAATACCACTTTTCTATTTCCAAAATAGTGATACAGTTTAAAGAAAAACAACTTTTGACAATTAAAATTAATGAAATAATTTGGGAAGAATTTGAGTTTATTAATTATCATTTCTCTAATTATCAGTCAGTATTAAAAGTTATTAGCATTTCCAGCAGATGGCAAGCATAGAAAAGAATAGTTGTCTGCATGACACTAAAGTTTCAATTCACAAATACAAAATAATCCAACCACTCAGGCATTTCAAAACACCCAGATGTTATATAAGCCAGAGGTCCCCAAATCCCGGGCCACAGACTGGTACTGGTCTTTGGCCTGTTAGGAATCAGGCAGCACAGCAGGAGTTTAGCTGTTGGGAAAGCCAGAGAAGCTTCATTTGTATTTGCAGCTGCTCTTCAGGAATAGCATCACCACCTCAGCTCCACCTCAGATCATCAGGTGTGGAATTTTCATAGGAGCACTGGTCCCTGGTGCCAAAAAGGTTGGGAACCACTAAATTCCAAGGAAAATGTACAAATGGTATAATCTTAAAATTTAAAATTTTTATCATTTTCATAAGTTGCTTTTTTGATCCATGCATTTCATATTGAACATTTTTTTATTTATTAGTAGTTCTAATATATTTTTATTTAAATTTTTTAGTATTTCAGAATTTTCATTTTCAAAGCTCTCACTTTTCCACATTACAACTAATCAAGAATTTATATATACATATATTTTTTATTTTTAATTATTTGTTTATTTTGGTGACGGTTAATGAAATCCAGTAAGTTTCAGGTGTACAATTTAATAGTGAAGCATACATATTTTGCATTGTGTATTCCCCTCCCATAGATAGATTTCTCTCTATCACCACATATTTGACCTCTTTTATCCCATCTACCTCTCTCCTTCCCCCTCCCCCACTCTCTGATAACCACTAGTCTATTGTCCATGGCCATGAGTCTCTGTTTGTTTGCCCTGTTCATTTGTTGCTTTTAGGTTTACATTTCACAAATAAGTGATATCATGTGGTTTTCAACTTTTTCTGTCTGTCTTAGCTTAGCATGATTGTCTCGAGGTCCATCCATTTTGTTGCAAATGGCAGTATTTCATCTCTTCTTATAGCTGAGTAATATTTCATTATATATATGTACCACCTCTTCTTTATCCAATCACCTATCATAGGACACTTTTATTATTCTCATGTCCTGGCCATCGTGAATAATGCTGCTATGAACATCGGTGTACTAATATCTTTTCAGATATGCGTTTTAAAGTCTGGGGTAAATAACCGGTAGAGTAATGGATCATATGGTGGATCAATTCTTAGTTTTTTGAGGAACCTCCATACTGTTTTCCATAGTGGCTGCACTAATTTGTAGTCCCACCAGCAGTGTATGAGGGTTCCTTTTTCTCCGCATTCTCTCCAACATTTCTTATTACTTGTCCAGTTAATAACAGCTATTCTAAGAGGTGTGAGATGGTATCTCATTGTGGTTTTGATTTGCATTTTCCTAATAGCTAGCAATGGTGAGCATCTTTTCATATGTTTGTTGGCTATTTTTATGTCCTCTAGGGAGAAGTGTCTAAGTCCTATGCTTATTCTTGATTGGATTGTTGTTGTTGTTGTTGTTGTGGTTGTGGTTGTTGTTATTGAGTTGTATGAGTTCCTTGTATATTGTGGATATTAGGCCCTTATCAGAGGTGTTGACTCTTTACCTTGTTGATGGTTTCATTTGCTGTGTGGAAGCTTTTTAGTTTGATGTAGTCCCTTTCATTTATTTTTGCTTAAGATTCCATATTTTAAGTGCACAATTTCATACACATAATTCCATAATAATTTAACTGGTCTTCCTCATATTCAGGTTATAACTATTTGTCGTTATTCTTTCTGTAAATTTGTTCTGCTTCTCTTTTCTAATATTTTTTAATAGAATTTATTTTTAGAGTAGTTTCAGGTTCCCAGAAAAATTGAATGCAAGTCATAGAAATTTCAAATATTCTTCCTGCTCTACTCATGTGTAGTTTCCCAAATATCACTATTCCCCAACAAAGTAGTACATTTGTTACAATTGATAAACCTATATTAACACATAGTTGTAACCCAAAGTACATGGTTTAAATTATCATACTTTCAATTTTTCAGTTATAGTTGGCATGCACTACTATATTAGTTATAGGTGTACAATATAGTGATCAGACATTTATATAACTTACAAAGTGACCAGCTCAATAAATATAGTACCCATATGACACCATGCACAATTATTACAATATTATTGACTATATTCCTATGCTATATTTTACATCCTCAAGACTACTTTGTAACTACCAATTTATACTTCTTAATCTCTTCTTTTTCACCAACCCCTCACAAACCTACTCTCATCTGGCCACCATCAAAATGTTCTCTGTATCTAAGTGTATGTTTCTGTTTTCCTTTTTTTATTTGTTTTGTTCTTTAGATTCCACATGTAAGTGAAATCATATGGCATTTGTCTTTCTCTGACTTACTCCACTCAGCATAATACCCTTTAGGTCCATCCATGTTATTGCAGGTGACAATATTTTATTTTCTTTTTATGGCAGAATAATATTCTATTATCTATATGTACAACCTCTTTTTCATCCATTCATCCATTGATGCACATCAGGGTTTCCTCCATAGTTTGGCTATTATAAATAATACTGCAATGACCATAGGGATGCACATGGTCTTCCAAATTAGTGCTTGGGTTTCTTCAGATAAATACTCAGAAGTGTGATTATTGCATCCTTCTTTGCCTTTTATTATAGCCTTTGTTTTAAAGTCTATTTAATCTGGTATAAGTCTAGCTAAACAAGCTTTTTGTTTGTTTGTTTCCATTTTCATGAGACATCTTTTTCCATTCCTTTACTTATAGTCTGTGTGTGTCTTTTGATCTGCAGCAAATCTCTTATAGGTAGTAGATGTAAAGGTCTTGTTTTCTTGTCTATTATGCTATTTTATCTTTTGATTGGAACACCTAATCCATTTACAAAGTAATTGTTGATAGATATGTAGTTATTGCCATTTTATTATTCATATTTTTATCTTTTTTTTCTTCTTTTTCTTAAAGAAGTCCCTCCAGCATTTCTTGTAATACAAATTTGGTGGTGATAAAATTCTTTGGCTTTTTCTTATTTGGGAATCTCTTTATCTGTCCTTTGATTCTAAATGATAGCTTTTCCAGGAAGGTAATCTTGGTTGTAGGTCCTTGCTTTTCATCACTTTAAATATTTTGTGCCAGTCCCTCTGATCAGCAAAATTTCTGTTGACAAATCAGCTGACAGTATTATTGGAGCTCTCTTATAGGTAATTAATTGCTTTTCTCTTACTGCTTTTAAGATTCTCTCTTTGTCTTTAACCTTTGGCATTTTAATTATGATGTGTCTTTACATAAGCCTTGAAAGGCCAAGTCACAAATTGAGGCCATCTGCTGCTAGTGCTGGGTTTGAGATTGCTCAGCAAGACGTAGGAGTGTTGAAGCAAGATGATGCTTGTTTAGGTTTTGTAAACCTTTGAGAGATTTAAGGAATGTTTATAGCATGAGCCAAGACAGTGTATTTGTATGGAAAATCTACTTGAAGCAGCTTGGGTGGGCCAGGCAGTTGGGTAGGGTGGGGTCTCAGGGAATCGCCAGGGCTGGGTGATCTGTGTTAGCCTGGTTATTGGAAACTCAGTTATGGCAGCCACCTGCATCTTCACACCAGGAGGAGGAGGGCTTTAGAAAGAAACAATAGATTCTACTAGCATTTCTGTGTGAGCAAAAGCTACCTCTTCAACCCTCTTCCTGAAGCCAATCAATTTATTTCTTCCTTGTATGTCCCTGGTGACTTGAGCTGCTGCTCCAGAGTGAATATCAGAGTGATTGAGCTTATTAGCATGTAAATCCATGTGTGGGCACTTAAGGGGAACCACTGGTACTCCCACTGCCCTCTGTCTCACTTAGACAAAATCTCTGCTTATTTTCCCAGCCAGAAGTTGTGAGGACTTCTCTTTCTGGCACTGGAAGCCTGGACTGAGGAGTCTGGTGCGGGGCTGTGACTTTTTGATTTTCTAGGGAGACTACCATAGCTCAAATATGTCTTCCGATTTTTAACTGCCACACACAGGTGAAGGATCAGCCTGTATCACATCTGCATCCCTCCTACTAGTCACGAGGTGACCTCCATGTGTTCCTAGTTGCAGGACTTCAGTTCACTTAAAGTTCAAATGATTTTCAATGATCTTTGTTCTATAGTTTAGTTGTAATTTTTATCTGGTTATGAGAGGAGGCAAGCACAGAATTATCTATTCTGCCATCTTGACTGGAAATCTTCATTGTTTATATTAATGTTCACCCTTGGTGTATATTTTATGCATTTGAACAAATGTGTAATGTCTTGTATCCACCATTATAGTATCAAACAGAGTAGTTTCACTATTTCTAAAATTCTCTGTGTTACACTTATTTACTCTCCCCCAAACTCTGGCTGAGATTTTTACTGTCTATAATTAGTTTTATCTTTAACAAATATCACATTGTTAAAATCATATATCAAGTAGCCTTTTGAAATTTGTTAATTTCACCTAGTATTATACATTTAAGATTCATCCATCTTTGATTTTATGAATTTGACCTCAAAGGTGAGGAAAGTAAAATCAAAAATAAATGAAAGGGATTACATCAAACTAAAAAGCTTCTACACAGCAAAAGAAACCAACAACAAGGTAAAGAGAAAACCATCCAAATGGGAAAATATATTTGAAGCAACGCCTCCGATAAGGGCCTAATATCCACAATATACAAGGAACTCATACAACTCAGTAACAACAAAAACAACAACAAAAACAATCCAATCAAAAAATGAGCATAGGACCTGAACAGACATTTCTCCCTAGAGGACATAGAAATGGCCATCAAACATATGAAAAAATGCTCACCATAGCTAGCTGTTAAGGAAATGCATATCAAAACCACAATGAGATACCATCTCACGCCTCTTAGAATAGCTATTATTAACCAGACAAGTAATAAGAAATGTTGGAGAGAATGTGGAGAAAAAGGAACCTTCATACACTGCTGGTGGAACTGCAAATTAGTACAGCCACTATGGAAAACAGTATGGAGGTTCCTCAAAAAAACAAAACAAAACAAAACAAAACAAAACAAAGAATTGACCTACCATATGATCCAGCCATCATTCTACTGGGTATTTATCCCAAAGACTTGAAAACTCATATCCAAAAAGATATTTGCATACTAATTTTTATAGCAGCATTATTCACAGTGGCCAGAACATGCAAGCAACTGAAGTGTCCTACAATAGATGATTTGATAAAGATGTGATGGTACATATATACAGTGGAATATTACTCAGTTATAAGAAGAGATGAAATATTGCCATTTGTGACAACATGGATGGATGAAATAAGCCAGACAGAAAAAGTTGAAAACCACATGATATCACTTATTTGTGAGATATAAACCTAAAAGCAACAAATGAACAGGGCAAACAAACAGAGACTCATGGCCATGGACAATAGACTAGTGGTTACCAGAAGGTAGGAGGAAAGAGAGAGGAGGGAGGTAGATGGGGTAAAATGTGTCAAATATGTGGTGACAGAAAGAAATCTAACTATGGCAGGGGAATACACAATGCAATATATATATACATGCCTTACTGTTGAATTTTTCACCTGAAACTTACTGGATTTTTTTAACCAATGTCACCATAAAATAAATAGATAGATAGATAGATAGATAGATAGATAGATAGATAGATAGCATACTGGAGTTGAAAATAAAAGATTCATTCATCTCTTCTCATGGCTTGATAGCTCCTTTCTTTTTAACACTGAATAATATTTAATTGTCTGGATTTACCACATTTTATTTATCCATTCACCTACTAAAGTGCATCTTGGTTACTTCCAGATTTCAGAAATTATAAATAAAGCTGCTTTAAACATCTGTATGCAGGTTTTGATGTGGACATAAGGTATTAAATCCATTGGGTAAATACATATGAAATGGAATATTTTTTCATATGCTTTTGCTATGTAGACATCTTCTTAGGTGAGGTGTCCATTAAGATCTTTGGCCCAATTTTAATTGGATTGTTTCTTTTCTTATTGATGAGTTTTAATATTTCTTCATATTCTTTGGATAACAGTTTTTAAATATGTCTTTTGCAAATATATTCTCTTAGTCTGCCATTTATCTTCTAATTACATTGATTTTTTTCCTCACAGAGCAGAAAGTTTAATTTTAATGAAGTCCAATTTGTCAATTATTTCTTTAATGGATTATGCCTTTGATATTGTATCTAAATATTTATTATTATACCTGAAGTCATTTAAGTTTTCTCTTGTGTACATTTAGATCTATAATATATATTGAGTTAATTTTTGTAAAAAGTGTAAAGTCTTTGTCTAAATAATTTTTTTTGCATGTGGATATCCAGTTGTTTCAACATCATTCATTGAAAAAAAGTGTATTTTCTCCACTGTACTGATTTCGTTCTTTTGTCAAAAATCATTTGACTATATGTATGTGGGTCTATTTCTGGGATTTCAATTCTGTATCATTGATCTATTTTTCTATTCTTTCACCAATAACACAGACTTAATTACTATAATTTGTAGTAAGTCTTGAAGTTATATTGTGCTAGTCCTCCATCTTTGCTCTTCAATATTGTATTGGCTATTTGGGGGGCTTTTACCTCTCCATATTTACTTTAGAATCATTTTGTTGATATCCACAAAATAATTTGCTGGGATTATTATTAATATGGCATTGAATCTATAGAATGAATTGGGAAAAACTGGCATCTTGACAATATTGAATCTTTCTATCCATGAATATGGAATGTCTCTCCATTTACTTAGTTCTTTGATTTCTTCAATCAGAGTTTTATAGTGGTCTTCATATAGATCTTACACATATTTTGTTAGGTTTATACTTAGTATTTCATTTTTGGTGCTAATGCAAGTGATATTGTGTTTTTAATTTTAAATTCCACTTGTTCATTGTTGTTATGTAGGAAATCAATTTTCTTTTGTATCCTTCAACTTGCTATAATTGTTTGTTAGTTCCAGATATTTCCTCTTTTTTGTCAATTTTTTCCAATTTTCTACATAAACAATTATGTCATCTGCTAAGAAAGATGGTTTTATTTCCTTTTTCTCAATATGTATCCATTTTATTTTCATTTCTTGTCTATTGAATTAGCTAGATCTTCCAGTCATTTGTTGAAAAATAGTGGTGAGAGTAGACATCGATGCCTAGTTTTATATATAGTGTTAGCCGTAAGTTTTTGGTAGATATTACTTAAGTTGAGGAAGTTTTTTTTGTTGTTGTTGATGTTTTGTTTTGTTTTGTTTTTGATTTGTTTTTAACCATGAATGATTCTTAGTTTAATGATTCTTAGTCAAGATTGGGTGGTGAATTTTGTCAAAAGCTTTCCCTGCTTCTATTGATAGCGTCGTATAATTTTTCATTTTTAGTTTGTTGATGTCATGGATTACATTAATTGTTTTTTTAAATTTGAACCAGTCTTGGATACTTGAAATGAATCCCACACTGTTGGGGTGTAAAATTCTTATTATACATTTTCAAATTCAATTAGCTAATATTTTGTTGAAGATTTTTATACTTATGTTTATGAAATATATTAGTCTCCAGATTATTTAATGCTTTGTCTGGTTTTGATATTAGAATAATGCTGGCCTCAGAATAATTTAAGAAGTATTTTCTTTCCTGCTTTTTTCTGAAAGAGATCTTAGAGAATTGGTATATATTTTTCTTAACTGGTAAAATTCATCAGTGAATCCATTTGAACCTGGTGCTTTCTGTTTTAGAAACTTATTTATCAATTGATTGAATTTCTTTAATAGTATAGGCCTATTCAGATTGTCTTTTCTTCTTGTATGTGTTTTGGTAAATTATATCTTTCAATAAATTGGCCCATTTCATCTAGGTTATTGAGTTTGTGAGCATAGAGTCGTTCACAGCAGTCCTTGATTAATTTTTTTAATGTCTATAGGATCTATAATGATGCCTCTTCTTTCAACAGATATAAGTAATTTGTGTCTTCTCTCTCTCTTTTTTCTTATTTAGTATGGCTAGTGGCTTATTGATTTTATTGATCATTTAAAAAAACCCAACTTTTAGTTATCTATTGGTTTAATTTCCTATTGATTTCCCGTTTTGAATTACATTGACTTGCACTCTAATTCTTATCATTTCTTTGTTATGCTTACTTGGAATTTAATTGCTTTTTTTTCTAGTCTCCTGAGGTAGGCACTTAGATTATTAATTTTAGATATTTTTCTCTTTTAATGTATGCATTCTATGCAATAAATTCCTCTCAAGCACTACTTTCGCTGCATCCCATAAATTTTGATAAGTTTTCATTTCAATTTAGTTAAAAATATTTTTAAATTTCTCTTCTGACTTCTTTTCTGACCCATGCATTATTTAGAAGTATGTTGGTTATTCTCCATGTACTTTGGGATTTCCCAGTTATCTTTCCATTCTTGATTTCTAGTTTAATTCCATTGTCATCTAAAAGGCATTGTAAAATTTCTATCCTTTCAAATTTGTTAAGATTTGTTTTATGACCAATAATGTGGTCTATTTTGGTAATTGCTTCATGTAAGTTTGAAAAGACTGTTTATTCTGCTGTCATTGTATAAGGTAATCTATACAAGTCTATTATATCTAGTTGACTCATGTTGTTGAGTTCAACTATGTCCTTACTAATTTTCTGCCTGTTAAGTCTCTTCATTTCTGATTGAGGTACTTGAAGTCTGCAACTGCGATAGTGGATTCCTCTACTTTTTTTTTTTTTTTTTTTTGTAATTATGTTAGTATCTGTTTCACATAATTTGATTCTCTATTGATAGGTGCAAACACATGAACTTTGGTTGTATCTTCTTTGAGAATCAATCCCTTTATCATTATACAATGCTGTTGTTTATCCCTGACAATTTTACCTTTTTCGAAGGCTGTTCTGTCTGAAATTAAGTTGGATGCCACTGCTTTTTTTTTCTTTAGTGTTGTCATGGTATATATTTATCCTTTTTATTTTCTTATTTTATTTTATTATTAGTGTCAAGTATACAATACATTGGTTAGATGTTTATATAGATTATAAAATGATCCCCCTGATTGCTCATTCTCTCCTCTGGCTCTACATCTGACCATTACATTAATGCTAACTGCATTACCTATGTCGTGCTCCCCGTACCTATGACCATCTGCCAACTACAAATTTATACTTCTTTAACCCTTCACCCCTTTCTCTCAGTCCCCCAACCACCCTCCCTTCTGTCTATCATCAGATTGTTCTCTATATTTGAATCTGTTTTTGGTTAGTTTGTTCTTTTTGTTCCTTACATTCCACATGTAAGTGAAATTATATGGTATTTATCTTTCTCTGTCTGACTTATTTCATTCAGTATAATAACCTCTAGTCCCATCCATATTGCTGCAAATGGTAGGATTTCACTTTCTTATGGCTGAGTAATATTACATCGTATATATGAGCCATAACTTCTTTAGCCAATTGTCTGTTGATGGGCATTTGCATTGCTTCCATATCTTGGCTATTTTAGATAATGCTGCCAAAAACATAGGGGTGCATAGATCTTTATGAATTATTGTTTTGGTTTTCTTTGCATCAATACCTAGGAGTGCAATCATTGGGTCAAAAGGTATATCCATTTTTAATTTTTAAAGAAACTTCCAGACTGTTTTCCATAGCTGTTGTATCAACTTGCAATCTCACCAACAATGTATGAGGGTTCCCTTTTCTACACATCCTCACCACTTGTTGTTTTTTGATTTATTGATCATAGCCATTCTGATAGGTGTGGGGTGATAGCTCATTGTGGTTTTAATTTGCATTTCTCCAATGGTTAGTGACCTTGAGCATCTTCTCATGTGTCTATTGTCCATCTGTATTTCTTTATTGGAAAAATATCTGTTCAGGTCTTCTGCCCATTTTTTAATAGGATTTTTTTTTTGTCATTGAGTTGTATTAGTTCTTTATATATTTTGGATATTAATCTCTTCTCAGATGTATCAGAAGCAAATATTTTGTCCCATTCAGTTAGTTGTCTTTTCGTTTTATTAATGGTTTCTTTGCTGTGCAAAAAATGTTTTAGTTTGATGTAGTCACATTTATTTATTTTTTCTTTTGTTTCCCTTGCTTGAGGAGATATATCTGAAAAGAAATTCCTAGTAGTGCTATCAGAGAGATAACCATCTATATTTTCTTCTAGAAGTTTTATGTTTTGGGGTTTTACATTTAAGTCTTTAATCCATTTGAGTCTATTCTTGTATATGGTGTAAGACGGTGATCTAGTTTTCTTCTTCTTCTTCTTCTTTTTTTTTTTGGATGTACCTGTCCTATATTTTCAACACCATTTATTGAAGAGACTGTTTTTACTCCTTTGTATGTTCTCACGTCCTTTGATCATTATGAAGTGAACATATAGGTGTGGATTTATTTCTGGGCTGTATATATTGTTCTATTAATCATTGTATCTGTTTTTATGCTTGTACCATATTGTTTTATTTACTGTAGACTTGTAGTATAGTTTGATATCAGGTAGTACCATACCTCCAACATTGCTCTTCTTTCTCAAGATTGCTGTGGCTATTTGGGGCTTCTATAGTTCCATATAAATTTTGAGATTATTTGTTGTAGCTCTCTGAAAAATGCCCTTGGTATTTTGATAGGGATTGCATTGAATCTATAGATTGTTTTGGGTCATACGGCCATTTTAATGATGTCAATTCTTCCTACCCATGAGCACAATATATGCTTCCATTTATTTGTATCTTCAATTTCTTTTTTCAATGACTTATAATTTCCTAAAACATGGCTGTTACCTCATTGGTTAATTTGATTCTCAGGTATTTTATAGTTTTTGATGCAATTGTAAATGGGATTGTTTTCTTAATTTCTCTTTCCAAAAGTTCATCATTGGCGTATAAAAATGCCACCAACTTCTGAATATATTTTGTATTCTGCTATTTTACTGAATTCATTGATCAGTTCTAGAAGTGTTTTGGTAGAATCTTTAGGATTCTCTACTTGTACAATAATGTCATGTGAAAATAATGGAAGTTTTACTTCTTTCTTTCCAGTTATATGTTTTAATTCTTTTTCTCTTCTTATTGCTGTGGCTAAGACTTCCAATACAATGTTGAAGAGGAGTGGTGAAAGTGGGCTTTTTGTTTTGTTCCTGATCTTAAGGAAAATGCTTTCAGCCTGTCCTCATGAATATGATGTTAGCTGTAGGTTTGTCATGTATGGCCTTCATTATTTTTTAACATTTTGTCTTTATTAAAATATAATAGACAATTAGTTGCTTGTACTTACATTGTATGATTCAAGGAATTTTTTTTTCAGTTATAGTTGGCACACAATAATATATCAGTTTCAGTAGTATAGCAATGTGATCAGAGACACACATAACTAGCAAGGTGATCACCCCACTAAATCTAGTACTCCTCTTCCTCCTTACATATTGATTACAACTTCGTTAATGATCCTCCCCATGCTACACTCTACATCTCCATGTCTGTTCTGTGACTATCTTTTTATACCTCTTAATCCCTTTGCTTTTTTTCTGTCCTCTCCAACCCTCCTTTCATCTAGTATTCCTCTATATATTCTCTGTATCTCTGTGTTTATTTCTGCTTTTTTTAGTTGTTCTTGTTGTTGATTTTATTCTTTAGATTCAACATGTACGTGAAATCATTCAATATTTGTCCTTCTATATGTGACACATTTCATTCAGCTCAATACCCTCTAGGTCCATCAAGGGAATATCTTTTACCATCTTGTTCCTTTTAGTCTATATGTCTTTTAATCTGAAGTGAGTCTCTTGTAGGCAGTATATAAGGGTCTTGTTTTTTTATCTATCTTTTGGTAGGAACACTTAATTCTTTTCCATCTGAAGCACTTGTTGATAGGAATGTAGTTATTTCCAGTCTTTATTCATGTTTTTAATACATGTTTTTTCTTCTTAGATAAGTGCCTTCAACATTTTCTGAAATACTGACTTGGTGATGATAAATTCCTTTAGCTTATTTTTGTCTGAGAAGCTCTGTATTTGTTCTTTGACTCTAACTAATAGCTTTGCTGGATAAAGTATTCTTGGTTGTAGATACTGGGTTTTCATCATGTCGAATATTTTGTGCCAAGCCCTTCTGTCCTGCAAGGTTTCTTTTGAGAAATCAGCTGCCAGCTTATGGGTGATCCTTTGTAGGTAACTAACTGCTTTTCTCTTACTGCTTTTAAGATTCTGTCTTTGTATTTAACCTTTGGCATTTTAATTATAATGTGTCTTGTGAGCCTCTTTGGGTTCCTCTTTCTTAAGACTCTCTGAGCTTCCTGGAGTTTTATGTCTATTTCTATCACCAGGTTAGGGAAGTTTTCTATCATTATTTCTTCAAATAGCTCTTCAACGTCTCGTTTTCCTTCAGGAACTTCCATTACATTTTTACCTTTAATCATGTCCCATAGAATTCTTAAATTATTATTATATTCTTGGCTTCTTTTTTCTTGACATTTCGATTGGGTGACCTTGGCTTCCTCATCCTCTGTATTGGTGATTCTATCCTGTTCTTCATCCATTTGGTTAATTCCTTCTAATATACTCTTCATCTCAGATAATGTATTCTTAATTTCTGATTGGTTCCTTTTCATAATATCTATTTCCATTTTTATGTTCTTTTATCTCTTTGTTAAAGTTCTCACTGAGTTTATCACTCTTCTCCTAAGTTCATTGAGCATCTTTATAACCAGTGTTTTGAACTCTGCATTTGTTAGATTGTTTGACTCCATTATTTCTGGATCTCTGTTCTTTTCTCTCATATTATTTCTGCTTCTTTGTCTTCCCATTTTTTGCTATCTTTCTGTGTCTGTTTCTATGTACTAAGCAAAGCTCCCAAGTCTCCCAGTCTTATTAACGTGGTTTTGTATAGTAGGTGTCCAGAAACACAGTCCTGAGTGGGGTTAAGCTGCAGGCAAATTTTAGCCTCAGCTTGTTTCCTTACAGGGCCACCTGTTAAAATTCAGCAAGGAATCCGCAGATGCTGTGCTTATAGTTGCCTCAAGAAACCATGCCAGAAATTGAGGTCAGCAGAAACAAGTGTGGGTCTTGGTGCTTGCTCTGCAAGTTGCATAGGACTTGCCAAAGACAACTGGATGTGGCTTTGGTAGAGTTGTGAGTTGGGGGAAGCAGAGTTCCAGGAAATCCTCTGGACAGAGTGACATCTGTTATTCAGTTTGATGATGTCTCAGCTATGGCAGCACTGTTTTCACATTCTGGGAGAGGTGGAGGGCTTAACAGAGGAACAATGGATACCGCCCACACTTCTTCCCAGGAGAAAGTTTCCTCTGACAACTCAGCATCCTACTATAAGTCCCTGGTGCCCTCCGAGCAGCTGACCCAGTACTGGTGCTCATAGTGAGCAGGTCCTTCACCATGAAAGTACACTCCTGGATGTGGTCCCTTTCCAAGGCAGCTGCTGGCTACTGCTGCCACAGCCTTGTGGGGTGAAGACCCCATCCTACTCCTCCCATTGTAGGGTGATTTTTTATTTCTCTCCTTAGTTGTAGGGCTTTTTCATCTAGATCCTAGGTGACTCTGATTGCTGTATGCTCCATGTTTCTGTTACAACTTTGATGTGATCATAAGAGCAAATGAGCAAAGCCTCTATCATCTATGCCATTTTGACTTGTCAATTTTGGGTCAGTAATTTTTGATCACAGATATAAAAACTACTGAATTACTCTCCAAATACAGAGGCTGGCAAGTACCATCTTTCTGCTCTCTCTTTGTCTCACTCAAGTTCACTGGTATCTCCCAGATGCGAGGTTGTGTCCTTTTCTGGTGCTCCAGTTTTTGTGGCTACCACCCAGGGAAAAACATCTAGATTGTCTGACTCTGGTGACTTATGCTAATAAGAGAAAGAATTCTTAACCAGCTACAATCCTCAGGGCACAACAGAGAAGCAACAGACTGAGGCACCCAGTCTTTCTACAAAAGAGGCCTGTTAAGTTATTTTTATAACTGTAGCATGAGGAGCAAGTTTCTGATTAAACACACATCTAAGGATTGATTGTCATCCTCTCCAGGGAACTTTAAGGGTTGGTGCTATTTTCACACTCTCTATCTGCCATGCTCCAGAGTGCCAATATCTCCCGGAGGGGAGGTTGTACACATATCTGGTGCCTCAGAATTTGTAACTGCTACCCAAGAGATGCACAATGATTGCCTGGTTATGGTTGCCAGTGGGGTTTAAATTCATGAGTGGCATGTGACTGTAACAAAAAAAGGAGAAAATTCTTAGCAGACTACCACCCACAGGGTACAGCAGAGACAGCAGACTGAAACACACTATCAGTATTTCTGTTTAAGAGGCCTATATGCTGAGCCTGGATCTTTGTTGAGCCCAAAAGTCAGGCTTCTGGTTTTGAACGTATTCCAAGTTTTTATGAGATACTTGATGGGGACAGAGGCTGGTAGATATCATCTTTGTGTTGTCCTTCTGTCCCTCTCCAATTTACATGTTCTAGAACGAGAGTGTGTTCACTCATGTTTCACTTTGATTTTCATGGCTGCTGCCCAGGGGATACCTCTAGAACACCTAACAAATAAAGAAAGAGTGCTTACCTGGCTACCAACCCCATGGCATAGCAGAGAGGAGACAGAATTAGTTGCTCAGTCTTTATGTGTAAAAAGGCATATTTGTTTATTGTCATAACTGTGGTCTGAGGGGTAGGATTCTAATACAATACGCATCATCTAAGGACTGACTATAATATTCTTCTGAGGCTTAAGAGAGCAGATGTTATCTTTGTGTTCTCCATCTGCCATGATTCAGAACACTGTTATCTCTGGAAAGGGAGCTATACATGATCTGGTGCCCTGGCTTTTACATATGGTATTCTGGGTTTTGTGGCTGCTGCTCAGGAGATGCTCCTTAACCACCTGGTCATAATGGCCAGTGGGAATTGCGTTCAAGAGTTCAAAGAAATTGTAGCAAAGAAAGAAATAGTTCTTAACAGCCTATCACTCCAGGGTTCAGCAAAGATGCAGCAGAGAGAATTGCCCATTTTCCAATTTTTCCCCATAAAAATTTATATTTTCAGGCTTAAAAAGTTGCTGTATGAGGGTCTCTCTTCCAATTTTCCTGAATTTAGGTGCTGATGGGGATCCTCCATATTGAGACACTGACAAATCTTAGCATACATCAACTACTAGAAGCCACTAAAAATGAAGTAAGCTGCTTATACAATCACAAAGATTTGAGGTACAACCAAGAGCTAAGACAAGGTTCAACAATAAGTTTAATCTTCTGCACAAGGCAACTCCTTCAAAACTGGGAGAGCTGGGTGTTTAATCCAGTGCATAGACATCAACACAGAGACTCAAGTAAAATGATGAAATAGATAAATATATTCCAAATAAAAAAAGATAAAACTTCAGAAAAGAACCTAATGGAATGAAGATAAGCAATCTTCTTAATAAAGAGTTTAAAGCAATAGTCATAGAAAATGCTATCAAGATCAAAAAAAGAATGGTTAACAAAGTGAGAATTTCAACAAGCACAATGTAACAAAGTATCAAATCAAAGTTGTGGAGCTGTGGTATATAATAACTAGCTAAAAATACAATAGAAGAGTTCAAAAGCAGACTGGATGATACAGCCAGCAAAAAGGATAAATGACCTCAAAGACAGGCAGTGATACTCATCCCATCAAAGCAGAAAAAGAAAAACTATATGTAAAAAATGTAAAGATATCATAAGAGACCTATGGGACAACATCGAGGAGACAAATGTTTGCATTATAGGGGTCTCAGAAGAAGAAGAAAGAAAGAGACAGGGGCAGAAACATGATTAGAAAATATAATGGCAGAACACTTTCTTAATCTGATGAATGAAACAAATGTCAAGTTCCAGAAGCCTACAGATTTCCAAAAAGATAAGCCCAAAGTGACCCACACCAAGATATATTATAATTAAAATGTCAGAAGTTAAAGATAAGGAGAAAATCTTAAAATAAGCAAGAGAAAAACAACTTGTTATGTACAAGGTAACCACGATGACTATAAGTAGACTGTTCAGCAGAAATTTTACAGGTCAGAAGAAAGTGTGATATTATAAGTGCTGAAAGAAAGAAAACAAAAACTTTCAACCAAGAATACTCTACCTGGCAGAGTTATCATTCAGAACTTAGAGTGATGAAGAGGTTTCCAGATAAGCAAAAGATAAAGGAGTTTATTACTACTGGACAGGCTTCACAAGAAAGGCTAAGGTGCTTATTTAAGCTTAAACAAAAGAGCACTGTGTCACATGAAATATATGAAAATGTAAATCTCACTGGTAAAGGTAAATATATAATGAAATTCAGATAATAATATTGTAAAGATGGTGTAATAATTACTTATAAAGATGGTATAAGTCCTTGGGGGACAGATAGCAGACTAGGTAAGAGCAGGGTTTATGTACTCCCAGGTCTGCATTGAAATTACAGTCAATGTGTAATCAACATGGAAAATCACCAGAAGTCCAGCTGATCAGAACACCTAAGTCTGATAATATAAAAGAGCCACATCAAAGCTGGTAGGAGGGGCAAAAGCACGAATTAGGCTGGACCCACACCCGTGCATGGTGGAGGATCACTGGGAGGGAGAGCAAGGCTGCATAAGCTCCCCTGAAGTAGAGGGGGTTCCTAGCCTCATTCAGGGACTCCCTATCCTAGAGTCCCAGCCCAGGGAAGAGATCCCAATAATTCTGACTGTAAAAGTCAGAGGATATTCCAGCAGTCCGGGCAGTACAGAAAGAGACTGAAACCCTAGACACCCCTTTGAAGGACCTGCACATAGGCTTTCTGACATGTAGACACTCTCTCAGGATTCATACTGAGACGCATTACCTGGTGCCTGAATGAAGACTGGGAGGGCGGTCACCACTGTGCCTTAGTCCTGACCACCTACCGAAGGGCAATCTACAGACCACGCCAGCTTGACTGTGCAGACACCTTTCACAGGGCCGTTAGGAAGCTGCTGACCTAAGGAGATCAGCCCACCCCACACAACCTGCATATTGCCTGGTATTTTTGTTGTTGAATGGCTGCCACGTGTTACACCAGTTAGGGCCAAGCATTCACAGCTGGTGGCCAGCACTGTGAGGGTGAATTCTGAGATAGTTTCAGGCAGATCACTGCTGCCAACACAAACCTGGGTGGATATCGGGGATCTGAGGATAAATCCCACACAGCAGCTGGTCTTGCTGTGATCTGGGACTTCTGCAGAAACACACAAGTGGTTACTGAAATTGCAACAAGACTGAGGTTGTGTTGATCTAATTGCCATTGTCTCTCTGAGACACTACCCTACCCTACCCTAAAATTGCCCCAGGTGGCCCATTGACAGTGAACTGTCATAGCCTAGCCCTTGCACCCTCGCCCCCCTCTCCCCACTCCATCTCCCAATCCACACAGCCAACAAACCTTGGCTAGCACAAGGCAGGCACTGCAAGGAAATCAGTGGCATGCAGACCTCTGCTGCCTACGAGAGTTACAGTATTGCCTCCGGGGACCATGGGAATCTGTGGGACTGTCTCAGATGGCAGCTGGTCTCACTCTGATTGGAGACTACAGCAAGAATGCTCGGGCACAGAAGACATAGCAAAACTGAGGCTGTATTGGCTTGATGGCCCTTGTCTACCTGTGATCCCACTTATTCCAAGCTACAAAGTGCCTGTAGCCCATTGACAGAGAGCCTCCCATGCCCTACTTGGCTCTGGGGTTGCACAATCTGTGCAGGCAACAGACCTTGGCTAGCGCAGTGAGCACATTTCAGGGAAAAAAAAGTTGTGGGGAAACCACCGCTGCCTGTTCAAGCTGTAATAACACTTGAGGGGATTGCAGGGTCTGTATTGGCCTGGCAGCATTATCTCCCTGATCTGCTGCCTCAACCAATAGGAAAGTGCCTGCTGCACATTGAGAGGCAGCTGCCCCTGCCCAGGGGTGACAAATTCAGGCACAAGGTGGGCAGCAGCTGACCTTGCTACGATTGGAAACTTCTACATGGAACCACAGAGAGAGCGCTGATGTGTAAACAAACACTGCAGAGGCAGGGAGAAAGTTACTCAATAGACCCAAGACACTCCCAGGGTCCATGCACCACCCAACATGCATATCACCTAGAGGCTTTTCCAGTTTCAGAGACTTAACTGGTAACTGACAGGCAATGTTAGACCTGGAGGATGACTGGTCCCTCTTGAAAACGCCCTAGGTCAGAGACGGTGGGTAATCAGGTCACACTGTCTCTTGCACTTATCTATAGATCCAACATAGGCAACAACCATCCACGGAGGATCGCTTTGTAGTTCACACTAGATAGCCCTGAGCAATCAAAAGCTGCAGCTAAACTTGGCCTGCTGGGAATCTCCTCCCAAAGGGCCATAAAACCAACACCCCTGGAGGCTGGCACCAGCCCACAGCAGAGCAACACCTGACCAGCCCCATTAGCAGTACACACGAAAGGTGGTTGTAAAAAGTACATAAGCCTCTTAGGGCAAATCCCACTCAGTGGGGTCAGCCTCCTCAAAACACACAACTCTTACTCTGTGGATGCAGCCAATTCCCACTATTAGTCAGCCTGAGTGTTGATCCTATCCACTGATGTACTAACAACAATGAAGGCTTGGCAACAACAGATCACATGCAACCCACATAAAGATCACATCCAGAGTCCTAGCATAGGGGATCAGGGAGAGTGTGCCACTGGGCCACACAGGACACCTTCCACATTAGGCCATCTGGCCAAAGCTGAAAGATGAAATAAATATTCCTGACACATAGAAATGAACACAGAGAGGCTAATAAAATGAGAAAACAAAGAAACATGCCACAAATGAAACAACAGCAGAAAACTCCAGAAAATAAGCTAAATGAAATGGAGGCAAGCAAACTACCAGAGTCGGAGTTCAAAATAACGGTTATAAGGATGCTCAATGAACTTATGGGGAGAATTGATGAACACAATGAGAAGCTCAACAGAGAGATAGTAAGCATAGAAAAGGACATAGAAACCATAAAAAAGAAACAGACAGAAATGAAGAATACAATAACTGAAATGAATATACTAAAAAAAAAAATTCAACAGTACATTGGATGAAGCAGACAGAATTAGTGAACTGGAAGACAAGGTAGCAGAATACACCCAATCAGAACAACAAAAAGAAAAAAGAATTTAAAAAATGAGGATAGTTTAAGAGACCTCTGGGACATCATGAATTGTAACAATATCTGGATTATAGCAGTGCCTGAAGAAGAAAGAGAGCAAGGAATTGAGAATCTATTTGAAGAAAACTTCCTTAACCTGGTCAAAGAATTAGATATATAAGTTCAGGAAGCATAGAGTCCCAAACAAAAGGAATTCAAACAGACCCACACCAAGACACATCATAATTAAAATGCCAAAGGTCAAAGACAGAGAGAGAATCTTAAAAGTATCAAGATAAAGGAAGCTAGTTACTAACAAGGGTACCCTCATTAGAAAGTCTGCTGACTTTTCAATGGAAACTTTGTCAGCCAGAAGGGATTGGCAAGAATCCCTTCGTGTTTTTCAAAGTTATGAAAAACAAGAATCCGCAACCATGAAAACTCTACCAAGCAAGGCTTTCTATTAAAATGGAAGGTGACATAAAGAACTTTCCAGACAGGAAAAAGCCTAAGGAATTCATCATCAATAAGCCAATATTAGAAGAAGTGTTAAAGGGACTTCTGTAATAGAGAAGGAGTAAAAAAGAAAATAGAAATAACAAATACTACTAATAAAATGACAGTAACTAAGTACTTATCAGTAATCACTTCAAATGTAAATGGATTAAATATTCCAATCAAAAGACATAGGTTAGCCAAATGGATAAGAAAATAAGATCTATGCATATGCTGTCTACAAGAGACCAATTCAGATCAAATGACACTGACAGACTGAAAGTAAAGGGATGGAAAAGATATTTCATGAAAATGAAAAAAAAAAAAAAGCCAGGGTGGCTATACTTATATTAGATAAAATAGACTTTAAAACAAAGGCTGTGGTATGAGACAAAGAAAGGCATTACATAATGATAAAGGGATCGATAAATCAAGAGTACATAACCCTAGTAAACATATATGCACCGAACATAGGAGCACCTACATACATAAGGCAATTATTGACTGACATAAAAGGAGAGATCAATAGTAATACACTCAGAGTAGGAGACTTTAACACCACATTGACACCAAGGGACAGATCTTCTACACAAAGAATCAACAAGGAAACAATGGGCCTAAAAGACACACTAGACCAGATCGATTTAATAGATATTCTCAGATCATTTTACCTAGAAGTAGCAAAATATACATTCTTCTCAAGTGCACGTGGAACATTTTCTAAGACAGGCTACATGTTAGGACACAAAACAAGTCTCAATAAATTTAAAAAGATTGAAATCATATCAACCGTCTCATCTGATCACAATGGTATGAAACTAGAAATCAACTACAAGAAAAAGCTGGAAAATACACAAACATATGGATGCTAAATAACATGCTACTAAACAATGAATGGGTTATTAATGAGATCAAGGAAGAAATCAAAATATACCTAGAGACAAATGAAAATGAAAACACAACTCAAAATCTATGGAACCCAGTGAAAGCAGTTTAAGAGGGAAATTTATAGCAAGATAAGCCTACCTCAAGAAACAAGAGAATGCTCAAATAAACAATCTAACTTTACACTAAAAAGAACTAGAAAAAGAACAGCAAAAAAAGTCCAAAGTGTATAGAAAGAAAGAAATAATAAAGATCAGTACAAAAATAAATGAAATAGAGTCTAGAAAAACAATACAAAAGATTAATGAAATCAAGAGCTGGTTCTTGGAAAAGATAAACAAAATTGACAGACCCTTAGCCAGACTCATCAAGAAAAAAGAAAGAGGACTCAAATAAATAAAATCGGAAATGAAAGAAGAGAAATAACTCTGGCTCTAAAGAACTAAAAGGATCATAAGAAAATACGGCAAGCAAATTGGACAATCTGGAAGAAATGGACACATTCCTAGAAACATACAATCTCCTAAGACTGAGTCAAGAAGAGACAGACAATCTGAACTGATGGATTACCACCAATGAAATAGAATCAGTAACCAGAAACCTCCAAAAAGACAAAAGTCCTGGACCAGAAACCTTCACAGGCGAATTTTACCAAACATTTGAAGAAGAATTAACACCTATTCTTCTCAAATTATTGCAAAAAAATCAAGAAGAGGGAAAGCTCCCTAACTCCTTTTATGAGGCCACCATTACCTTGATTCTAAAACCAGACAAAGACATTACAATAACAGAAAAATATAGACCGATATCTTTTATGAACAATGATGCAAAAATCCTCAACAAAATATTAGCAAACCAAATTCAGCAATACATTTTAAATATCATAGACTATGATCAAGTAAAATTTATTCTTGGGATGCAAGGTTGTTACAATATCCACAAATCAATTAATCTGATACACCATATCAACAAATCAAAATAAAAATCCATATGATCATATCAATAGATGCAGAAGAAGCATTTGACAAAATCCAGTATTTATTTATGATAAAAACTCTCAGCAAAGTGAGTATAGAGGGGACATATGTCAGCATAATACAAGCCATACATGACAAACCTACAGCTAACATCATACTCAATAGGGAAAGGCTAAAAGTGTTTTCCTTAAGATCAAGAACAAGACAAGGATACTCACTTTCACCACCACTCTTCAACCTTGTATTGGAAATCTTAGCCACAGCAACAGACAAGAAAGAGATATAAAAGCTATCCAAATTGGAAAGAAAGAAGGAAAACAGTTACTGCTTGCTGATGACATGATACTACATATAGAGAACCAGAAAGATTCTACAAAAAAAAAAAAAAAAAACTGTTAGAACTGATCTGTAAATTCAGTAAAGTAGCAGGTTACAAAATAAATATTCAGAAGTCCCTGGCATTTTTATACACTAATGATGAACTTTCAGAAAGAGAAATTAGGAAATCAATCCCATTTACAATTGCATCAAAAACTATAAAATATCTGTGAATCAAATTAACCAAATATGTAAAAGATCTGTTCTCAGAAAATTATGTCATTGAAAAAAAAATAAAGAAAATACAAATAAATGGAAGCATATACTGTGCTCATGGGCCGGAAAAATCAACATTGTTAAAATGGCCATACTACCCAAAGAAATCAATAGATTAAATGCAATCCCTATCAAAATACCAATGGCATTTTTCAGAGAGCTAAAACAAATAATCCTAAAATTTATATGGAACCATAGAAGACCCTGAATAGCCATGACAATCTTGAGAAAGAAAAACAAAGTTGGAGGTATCATACTACCTGATATTAAACTATACTACAAGGCTATAGTAATCAAAACAATATGGTACTGACAGAAAAACAGACACATAGATCAATGGAACAGAATAGAGAGCTCAGAAATAAATACACACCTACATGTCATTTAATCTATGACAAAAGAGGCAAGAATATACAGTGAGGTAAAGATAGTCTCTTCAATAAATGATGTTGGGAAAATTGGACAGATACATGCAAAAAAAAAAAAAAGAAGCTGGAACACCTTCTTACAACATATCCAAGAACACATTCAAAATGGATTAAAGACTTACATGAAAGATCAAAAACCATAAAACTTCTAGAAGAAAACATAGGCAGCAAACTCTCTGATATTACTAACAGTAATTTATTTTTAGATATATCTCCCTGGGTAAGGGAAAGGAAAGAAAAAATGAACAAATGGGACTACATCAAAGCAAAAAGTTTGTGTATAGCAAAGAAACCAACAAAACAAAAAGACAACTGACTGAATGGGAGAAGATATTCACTTATGACACATCTGATAAAAAGTTAATATCCAAAATATATAAAGAACTCATACAACTCAACAACAACAACAACAACAACAAAATCCTATTAAAAAAATGAGCAGAAGACCTGAACAGATATTTCTCCAAAGAAGAAATACAGATGGCCAATAGACATATGAAAAGATGCTCAAGGTTACTAAACATCAGACAAATGCAAATTAAATCCATAATGAGATATTACCTCACACCTGTCAAATGGCCATCATCAATAAATCAAAGAACAACAAGTGGTGGCAAGGATGAGGAGAAGAGTACCCTTGTACACTGTTGGTGGGATTGCATAATGGTGCAACTATGAAAAACTATTTGGAGTTTCCTCAAAAAATTAAAAATAGAACTAGTTTTTGACCCAGCGATTCCACTTCTTGGTATTTATACAAAGAAAAAAACCCAGAAGAATAATTTGTAAAAATCTATTAACCCCTGTGTTCACAGAAGTGCTAGTCATAATAGCCAAGATATGGAAGCAGCCTAAATGTTTATCAACAACCAATTGAATAAAGAATTTATATAATGGTATATTACTCAGCCATAAAAAAATGACATCCTAACATTTACAATGATTTGTATGGACCTAGAGGTTATTATGTTGAGAGGAGTAAGTTAGAGAAAAATAAATACCATATGATTTCACTTATATGCAGAATCTAAGGAACAAACTAATAAAAATAGACTCACAAATATAGAAGACAATCTGGTGACTGCCAGATGGAAGGGAGATTGGGGGCTGAGAGAAAGTGGTGAAGGGTTAAAGAGTACAAATTAGTAGAGAAAAATGGTCGCTGGGATGGGGAGCATAGCATAGGGAATGCAGTCAGTAGTAATGTAATGAATAGGTGTACAGCCAAAAGAGAGAAAGAGTAATTAGGGAGATCATTCCATGAAATACCTAAATGTCTAAACAATGTACTGTATACTTGAAACAGATAATAAAATAAAATTCAAAGAGCTTTTTCAAAAAATGGATAAATTAAAAAGAAACCAATTTTTAGACTAATATAATAACTTATGACAAGCTAAAAATATACAATGGAGAAAGAACACTCTCTTCAATAAATGGTGTTGAAAAATCTGGACAGCAACATTTAAAAGAATAAAACAGGACCACTATTTTACGTCATACTAAAAAGTTAACTCAAAATAGATAAATACTTGAACATAAGACCTAAAAGCATAAACTCCTACAAGAAAACATAGGTAGTAAGCTCCTATGGTTTGGTGATGATTTTTTGGACTCGACACCAAAAGCAAAGGCAACAAAAGTAAAAATATATTAGTGGAACTATATCAAAGTAAAGAGCTTATGTACAGCAAAGGAAACCATCAACATGAGAAAAAGGCAATCTACTAAACGAGAGGAAATATTTGTAAATCATATATGTGGTAAAGAGTTAACATTCAAAATATATATTAAAAAAAACCTCACACAACTCAATAGCTAAAAAGAAATCTGATTAAATCATGGGTAGAGGAACTAAATAAACATTTTTCCAAAGAAGACATACATATGGCCAATGGTTACCTAAAATTTACTCAACATCAGATAAATGTAAATCAAAATCACAATAAGATATCACTTCACACATGTTAGAATGGCTATCATCAAAAAGATAAGAAATAAATGTTGTCAAGAATGTAGACAAAAGGGAAAACTTGTATACGGTTGGTGAGAATTTAGTGCAGCCACTATGAAAAACGGTATAGAAATTTCTCAGTTAAAAATAGAACTATCTTAAGATTCAGCAATTTCACTTCTGGGTATTTACACAAAGAAAACTAAAACATTAACTTGAAAAGATATATGTAACTCAATTTCATTGCAGCATTATCTACCATAGCCAAGACATGGAAACAACTTCTGTGTTCATTGAAGTATAAGTGTATAAAGAAAATGTAACATATATTGATTGATATATAATGCATACTCATATGTATATGTGTGTGTACACACACACATATATGGAAGATTATTTGTTCATTAAAAAAGAATAAAATCTTGTCATTTTCTCTAACCTGGATGGATTTTGAGGGCATTAAGCTATGTGAAATAGATCAGACAGAAATAAGTCAGACAAAAGCACCATATGATCTTACTTATTATGGAATATAAATAATAAATAAATAAACAAACAAACAAACAAATAAATAAATAAATAAATAAATACTTGAACTTATAGATACAGAGAACAAACTGGTATTTGCCAAGGCCAGGAGATGGCGGGCAAATGGATAAAGGTGACCATAAGGTACCAACTTTCAGTATTAAAAGAAGTAAGTCATGGAGATATAAGGTACAGCATGGTGACTATAGTAAATGATACTGTATTGCATATTTAAAAGTTACTAAGAGAGTAGATTTTAAAAGTTTGTATTATAAGAAAAAATTATAACTGTGTGATGACAGATATTGATTTATTGTGGTGATTATTTTGCAATATAAACATATCAAACCATATGTTGTGTACATGTAACGAGTATATTATATGTCAATTATACATCAAATATACATATATAACAGCATATATATACACATATATATGTATATGTGTGTGTGTGTGTGGTGTATGTGTGTGTGTGTATGTGTATGTATATATATATATATACTTATATATATATATATATATTTGGTGGATTTTTTTCTCATTGTTCTAATCAGAAAACTAATTATATATTCAATGTACAAAAGAAGGAATGCATAGAAAATGTAAAATGTTATAAGGGAATTATGTGTAATTTCACCAAAAAAATATTTAATATATTTTTCCAGTCATTTAAAGACTCTAAACAGTGGGCATAAAAATGTCCACCTCAACAAATTGTTTTTCATTATTGAACACTACAAATTTTAAACTAAAATAATTTGTTAATTTTATAGGAAAAATAACTCTATTTATGTACTTTTTCATTTGGGGATTTTGTAAAAAATTTAAAAGTTACTGAAAACTAATCAAAAACAAACTTTAGTTCTTGAAATTATTTATCTTAAAAACTATAGCTTAAAATTTTCCCTTGGTCAATAATTAATATGCTTTTTTACACTTTATTTTGTTTTTATTTTTATATTACCTAGTGTATTTTTTATTACATTTTGTATTTTATATTACTTAGTATATTATGGAACCTTTCTATATTCCCTGTATGGTCACCTTTGACAGTAGAGTGGTCCATCCTATCCTGATATTTGTTAGTAAATAACAATGAGTCGAATCTTTCTTGATCCACTGTCCACCCAGTTATTATTAAAATTCTCTCCTCAAATTTTAAGTTTGTAATTTCACAAAACTCCTAATCTAATCTATTGTGAGTTTTCAAATTTATTTTTTGTAACCGTGTGCATGGTTTGGAAGGATTTCTTGGTCTTATTGCCTAGACATTTTATATAAGTGGAGAATTCCTTTTACTAAATACGCTGAAATACAGAAGACAATAAAGAGTTGTGGTTTAAAACACAAGTCTTGGGAGTCACAAACATCTAGCTTCATCTGCAAAACTGAAATAATTAAATTATCTGATCAATTCATCATATTTTACAATAAATAGTAAATATACATTACTTAAATTCTGAGATGCAGTAAGTGCTCAATAAGACTACTTCTATTATTTTGCATAAATTGAATACTCTTTTTTTCCACTCAATATTTTTTATATGGAATAGTCCCTGGTGGCAAATATTTTTTAAGAATATGATTTTAACTGTTGCCTTATGTTCCATTGGATGACTGTATCTTACTTTATTGGACTTGCAGCCAAATATTTAGTTTCTAATTTTTAATTTTTATAAATAGCACATCAATAAACATCCTTTTCCACAAACTGATAATTAAAATGTTCTTTATTTTATTAAGCTAGAATCCCAGGAGCAGTGCTATAGCTCAAAGTATGTCAACATATTTATGGTTCTAGATATATATTACCAAATTTTCTACAAAAAGTCTGTACCAATTTATACTCCACAAAAATGCATGAGATTATTATCATAACCCTGTCATTATCCTCTGCAGTGTTTGGAAGGATTTGCAATTAGAGTTTTTAAAAATCTTATCACTAACCAATCATGAACACACTCTATGGTCCAGTAGGTCCCTTCACAATGACTCAGGAGCCAATTTAAAAAGTCTCTTCCTGGACAAAGTTGGAAAAAATGTATGCCAATAAGTGCAATAATTGGAGCAAAAAAGTATAATTAAGTTCATGAGTTCATATTAATTTAAAAATATTCTTTGGTCTCCTATGCCAAGGAACTGACTCATTGTTTTGAAAAACAGTAAATAGCAGGAAATAATTAAGCATGTATGCAGCATTTCCAACTCAAATTGTACCTTAGTGTGAGAAAATAGTTGGTGAGGATAAATTTATCTGTATTGAGGTATTCTAGCTAATTAATGAAGAAATAGTAAAATTAGATTATTAGCATTTATAACCATTAATGAATCAATGGGTCTAGGTAATAACTATTAATGTCTGCTAACATCACAAAATGAGAAGCGAGTATACATTATGTATCTTCTAATAAAGTTCATAACATATACTTTAAAGAACCATAATCTGCTCAAAATATTTTAATTATTTACTGGATTACAAGAAATACAGTGTATAGAGCACCATGTTAAAATTCTATGTGCAATTTTTAAAAGTCAGTCTTTGAAAAACACTACAGAACAAATAACTTGGTTTCTTTAACAAATTTGCAATGGAAAGGATTAGATATGGAGGAACACCCCTAAGTTTAAAGTTATCTCAACCAATTTCAACGTGTAAAACTTACTTGGATTTGGATTCCACTTTAAACAAATAAACTTAATTCTTTAGCAAACAACAAAATAGCAGATTCAGAAAATCCACGCTCCTATTTCCCCATAGAGAGAAAAAAAAACTAGCAGTAACAGTCTGAGCAAAGATTGTTGAAGCTCTAGAAAACAAAGTTTCATAGCAACAAAGTGAATGTCCAGTTAAGAAAAAGCAATCTTCCAAAGAGTAGAAAAGTTTTATGGTATTTTTTTATTTACTCCTGTTCAATTTTCTTCTCGGTGCTACAACATTCTACAATAATAACATTGCAAATTCTGGAAAGAGCACTTATGCTAAATAAATACATAAATGTCAAATCGCAAAATAAATCATAAAATGATGTTTATTTTCAGGTGACACAATTTTATATGTAAAAAACCCTAAAGATTTTACAAAAAAAAAGTGATTATTAGAACAAATAAATAGAACTCAGTTGCAAGATACAAAATGAACACATGAAAATCAGTAGCATTTTTATACAGTAGATAAATAACTTAAAGATTAAATTTAACAAACTATTCTATTTATAATAACATCACAAAGAATAAAATACTTAGAAATAAATTAAAGCAAGGATGTGAAAGACATACAAAACACTGTTCAAAGAAATTTAAAAAGTACAATTCTTTAATTATAAATATTTATTTATAGTAAATAAATAAGTAAAAAGATAATCAATGTTTGTGGATTGGAAGACTTTCTAGTATTAAGATGATAATAGTACTAAAGTGACCTATAGATTAAATAAAATCTCTATTGAAATTCCAATTGTGTTTTTTGTAGAAATTAGTATATCCATTCTAAAATACTTATGGAATTTAAAGGGACACCAAATAAAACAATCTTGAAAAAGAAGAGCAATAAAGTTGAGAGAGTCACACTTCCTGATTTCAAAACTTACTATAAAAGTATAGTAATGAATAATCTTTACTAGTATAAGAAATAAAACCTCGCATATATAATCACTTGATTTTCAATAAGGGTTTCAAGACCATTAAATAAGAATTTTTTAAAACAAATGTATGAAAACATGATATCCACATACATAGAATAAAGTTGAACATGTAGCTTACATTGTCTGCAAAAATAAAATCAAAATAGATCAAAGGCCTAAATATAAGAGCCCAACCTATAAAACTTTTAAAAGAAAACATAGGGAAAATATTCTTTACATTAGATTTGGCAATCATTTCTTGGATATGCTACCAAACGTTTTAGCAACCAAAGAAACAATAAGTAAATTCAATTTCATCAAAATTAAAATTTTTTGCATTAAAGTATACTAACAGGAGAGTGAAAAGGCAATTTATGGAATGAAAGAAAACATTTAAAAATTATATAAATTTGATTAGGCATTATCCAGAACATATAAATAACTGCTACAACTGAACAACAACAACACAATGCCATTAAAAAATTGGCAAATAACTTGAAACGATATTTCTTTAAAAAAGATATACAAATGACCCATAAGTACATTAAAAGCTGCTCAACCTCACTAGCCACTGAAGAAATGCAAATCAAAACCACAATAAGATACAATTTCATGTTATTAGGATAGTGGAAACTAACTAGTGTTGGTGAGAAGGTAGAGAATTTATAACACCTGTGCATTATTAGTGAGAATGTAATTTGTACAGACACAGTGGAAATTAGTTTGGTGATCCCTCAAAAAGTTAAACAGAATTACCATGTGATCCATCAACTCTATTCCAAGGTAGATACTCAAAATATTCAAAAGCAGGAACTCAAATAGATACACCTATACCAATGTCTATAGCAATAATATTATTCACAATAGCTAAAAGGTGGAAACAACTTATATGTCCATCAACAGATAAATAGATAAGCACACATGGTATATATGTATGTATATGTATACACACATATATACATATACACATATACATATATCCCTATATGTATACATACATACAATGATGTACACAACCAATGGTTATATACATACAATGTAATATTATTTAGCCTTAAAAAATAAAATTCTGTTACATGCTACAACATGGATGAACCTTGAAAATATTATATTAATTAAAATAATCCAGACACAAAATAAAAAATATTGTATGAATCTATGTGAGTACCTAGAATAGGCAGATTCATAGATCCAGAATGTATTGAAAAGGTACCAGAGGCTAGAGCAAAGACAGGAATGAGGAGTTACAGAGTTTTTGTTTGAGATGATGAAAACATTCTAGATATGGATAGTTACAATGGTTTCAAAATAGGGTAAATATACTTAATAATGAATTGTACACATAAAACAGTTAAAATGGTAAATTATATATTAAGTATATTTTACTACAATTTTGAGGTAAACAGGGAATTGTGAACACTGAATATTTGACAGTATGAAAGAATACTAGGAAGATCAGGTCAAGATGACAGAGATGGTAAATTCTGTGTTTGCCTCTTCTCACAAACACATCTAAATTACAACTAAACGACAGAACAGCCATCATTGGAAGTCCCCTGAAGTCTAGCTGAACAGAAGTCTTATAACTGGTGTGGGTACCAGGTCTGGCTGGTCCCAGGTCTGGCTATGATCCAGGCTCACCAAGGAATAGGACCCCGGATTTAGAATGTTACATTAGTGTAGTAGGGCACCTGCACCTAGATCATGTAAGCATGATTCAGCTTATTGTATCACATGTGTGTTAGAATGTCACTATTGTACTCTGACATATGTGGAGCCCATGCAGTCCCCTACAGCAGAAGCATGCTCCCCACAATGAAGTTGGTGCCTGTCGTTTTATTCTCATGTTGCCCCTCTGCATTCTTCCAACTGGGTGTCTCACCACCAAAACATTCCCTTCTCAATCAGCTCAGGGCCAACACTTGGTGTATCCAACAGGAGGAGGTGAATATGGCACACCAGTGCTCTAGATGGTTCTCAGGTGGAGGATACCTGGGTGGAGGACATGTGTCACCCCGTCTCTCAGTGGTATCCCATGCCGCATATCTGGCTACGTGGTCACCACCGGAGGATTGGGAAGGAGTGAAGTCATGTTCGGAGGACGTCCAGAAAGCCCTGGAGATGTTGGAGCCGAAATCCTGACTGTTCACTGGGAGGCAGCAGGTCGTTTGGCCTGGATGTTCTTGGTGGTGCCGCGGCAGGCTAGTCTGGGGGTTCAGGACAAGGCTCAGCAGGTGCAGCAGCTACAACGTCAGGAAGAAGCGCTTGAAAGGCAGCTTGCAGCAGCGAAATGCATGCTACAGGGCTCTGATGGTTTGCCGCCATTGTCCTGGTCTGGGATCCCGCCAGCAGCACCGAGGCAGGTGTGGCTGGTGATATGGCAGCAGGTTGAAGTGGAACAACCGTTGGCCCCGGGGATACAAGCTGGCAGCACCATCACCTCCCCCCCACCACAGGCTAAAAGGCATGCCACCTTGATCTAGTACACCCCTACCGAACTCTGGGACCTGACGAAACAGGTATGGCAGAGAGCCAAGGAGATGGTTCTGGGGTGGTGGTTGAGGCTGTGGTATGATGGGCCAAAAGGAATGAATTATCTCCAGAAGAGATGGCTCAGATGGCCTCCATAATGGTGATACCATCCCTCCAGCAGCACCCCCAGAATGTGGTGTATACCGGGCATGGTGCAGGGGTACTCCCTGATTAACTGGCTAATGCCCACTGCACGGAGAGTGTGGGCCAACTTGGGGGAGCTGCCAGATAAAATGAGCAGATGGACCACATTACTTAGATCTGGTCCAGATAATTTGGGAAATGGGCATGCGACAGATGATGTTTCACACCCAGTATACTAGCCCCAATGAAGAGGTATTTACAACCCATATGAAAGACTTGATTTTGACTTCTGGCCCTGCCAGTACTTTTGGCACCATGATGGCACTGCTACCCTTTATGTGGATGGGCAGATTCACGAGGTGACATCCGCCATAGTTATGGTAGGAGATGTGGAAGTGAAATGCAAGGAGCATTCCACCCAAGTGCATACCATACTGCCCCCTGCACTTCCAAATCGACCAGTGCATGGATGGAGGAATGGCTATAAAAGGGGAGTGGAGCAGTCCCCAGCTCATTAGGCCATGAAAGTGAGCTGTATGCAGATGTGGTTTGATCTCCTTACGGCAGGTGTCACTGTAGAAAAGATTGAGCAGCAACATAATGAAGTGTTGCTGGCACTGTGGAATCAGCCGCACCCTGACCAGCAATTCACCCTTATTCCCAGGAAAGCCTTAACCCGTGAGGTGTGGCAAGCCAATTATCTCCCAAATTAGGAATATGACCAGGACACCCAGTTGGCGGGGAAGCTGGTTGACCTAAAGCCGCATGTGGAACTGACTGTATATTGGTTCCCCTACAAGGTACAGAGAGTATTAGACTTTGTGGATACGGGTGCTGACAGCACCCTGCTTTATGGGAATCCGGACAAGTATCTCGTACCCACTGCAACCATAGAAGGCTATGGGGGTCGAACCATTCATGTGCGGCAGGTCCCTGTGAAACTGGGTATTGGCAGATTGCCTCCTCATAGGTACCAAGTGTACATATTCCCCATACAGGAGGACATTTTGGGTGTTGATGTTTCACGAGGCTTAACTGTGAATACCACTGCTGGTGAATTTCGCCTTCGCATCCAGGTGGTGAAAACTATTATGTGGGGACGTCCACACCATTCTTCATTGGTGCTGCCCCAGGCTACTTGGGTAGTGAGCACAAAACAGTATTGACTACCTGGTGGCCATGAGGAAATAGGACTCACCATTATGGAGCTGGAAGAAACCAGTGTTATTAATCCTGCTCATAGCCCGTACAGCTCCCCTGTGTGGCCAGTGAAGAAGCCTGAAGTCTTCTGGTGCATGACGGGTGACTATCAGGAGCTGAAAAAAGTTGTGCCACCCCTGCATGTGCCTATTGTCATGGACATTATGAACTGATTGTCACATGAACTTGAATGATACCATTATGTGGTGAACTTGGCAAATACCTTTTTCTCTATTGCCGTAGCCCCAGAAAGTCAAGAACAGTTTGCCTTCACCCGGGAAGGGTGACAGTGGACATTCCTCATCCTTCCCCAGATCTATCTGCACAGCCTACCCTGTGTCATGATGTCATGGCTCAAGATTTAGTCTTGTGGAAATGACTGCCCTCAGTGCACTTGTATCATTACACTGATGATATAATACTAACTTCTGATTGTATTACAGAACTAGAAGCAGCAGCAACCAGTCTATGAGAAGCTCTCACCAACTGGAGTTGGACAGTCAATGAGGACAAGGTCCAGGGACCTGGGTACTCAGTCAAATTCTTGAGAGTTGTTTGGTTGGATAAGACAAAAGTAATGCCAGAGCAGTGATTGATAAGATACAGGCATATCCCCAACCTGAGACTATGAAACAGCTCCAAACCTCTTTGGGACTACTGGGGTGTTGGAGAGCGTTCATTTCCCATTTGTCCCCATTGATGCGACCCTTGTACTATCTAGTGCGACGGGGTGCCCAGTGGGATTGGACTCCCAGATAGAAGAGGTCTTTAAGGCTACAAAGCAAGCTATAGCACAATCCCAAACATTACATGTAGTAGATCCAGCCCTCCCATTCCTGCTTACAGTGCAGGTGGATGATGCAGGGTTTGGATGGGGCCTGCGGCAGAAGCACAGTTCCCAGATAGTGCTGATAGGCTTCTAGTCCCAACTGTGGAAAGGTGCAGAAGCATGGTATTCTCTGATAGAGAAGCAACTGGCTGCCATATATGCAGCCCTTCGGGCCAGTGAGGCCATCACTGGCCCTAATCCCGTAATCGTGCAGTCCATGTACACTGTGGAGGGGTGGCTGTGGCTCTGGGTGAAGACATCCCATACAGGAATCACAGAGACCCCTACATTGACCAAGTGGGGGGCATACCTGGAGCAGCGGGCCCAGTTCTCTGTGAGCCCCTTGTCAGGTCAACTGAACTCCCTATTGGGACCAATGCAGTTTCAAGCAGAGCCCCTGACAGAGCCTGATGACACAGGAGACTTACCGAGTCCCTATATAGAGGATTGGGCTCTCGTGTCTGAGGATACCTGGTACACAGATGGCTCTTGCCATGGACAGCCCCCGATGTGGGCTGCCATGTCATTGCAGATGTCCACAGAAACCTTTTGATATGAAACTGGTGCTGGGAAGTACAGCCAATGTGCAGAGCTTCACGCTTTGTAGTTGGAACTCATGAATGAAACTGGCCCAGTGCACATCTGCACTGACAGTTGGGCTGTGTATTAAAGACTAACTCTGTGGCTGTGCTGGTGGGCTGCCCAGGAGTGGATGTTAGGTCACTGCCCCTATGGGGCTGGATGTTGTGGGAAGACCTCTAGAAGCAGGGTCTTCAGCAGGGGGTCACCATATACCATGTCCCCAGCCACTGGCCATTTACAGGACCTGGGCAATGATGCAGCTGATGCACTGGCACAAGTTCGCTTTGCCCATGTACTGCAGGTTCCAGCAGACATTGGAGCCTGGCTGCACTGAAAACTGGGGCATGTAAGGGCCCATACCAAGGAACAGATAGCGAAGTGATCAGGGCTATTGTTGACCCGGGCACAAGTACAAGTTGTTGTATCACAATGCCCTTGGTGTGCTGAGCAGCACCAAGAGAGACAGCGGGTAAAGAGTACCCTGGGGGTGGTGCCCTGTGAGGCTAAGCCACTCCAGGAATGGCAAGTGGACTATATAGGGTCTTTGCCCACAGACTGGAGACACCACTACGTGTTTACAAGTGTGGACATATCCACCAGTTTAGTGTTTGCACGGCTGGTGGCAGCTGCTGGTCAATGCCATACTATGATCGCACTGGAGCACCTCCCGGCCACCTATGGTCGGCCCTTATTAGTCACCAGTGACAGAGACACTCACTTTACAGGGCAGAAGGTGCAGACTTAAGCCTGCACCAATAATGTGCTGTGGTAGTTACATGTTTCTCATGGTAGAATGAATCAACGGCTTCCTGAAGGACAAACTTTCAAGCCTTGGTCCTGGGCTCATGCCTTTGGTACACTAACCTCCCACAGGCTATATGCCTTCTGAATCAGCAGCCTCAGCAAACAGAGTTGTCTCCCTTTGACAGGGTTATAGCAGGCTTGCTGAGGGCTATCAAAGTGTGCCCAGGCACCACTGCTAAATGGCTCTTGCCCCAAGCCTACTGGGGAGCTTTGTTATTGCTGGCCCCAGAAATTTTGGCAGCAGGTAAACAGGCCACCTGGTCATGGTTTTAAACTATACAGGTAACACAGGAGCTGTGGATGGCCCTGGTGGAGCCCTGGGGACAGGGCTTACACAATAGGTTGTGGGTAGAACCCTGGATTTGTATTTGGCCTATGTCCTTGCAAGTGTCACTCCCAATGACTGCAGAACATTCATTGTTAGTGGGGAGTTTTGTCCTTGGCTTCTGGCCCATTCCTATCTATACTGTAATGCCGGTAGAAACCCCCTGGCCTGCTACTCTTGGAGAAACTGTCTGGTATTACAGGCTAGGGGCAGCTCCTCTCCTGGCCACCCTTTTGTCTCAAGATGGGCAAGTGGCCTGTGTCCTCCCAGAAGGACAGAACTTGCTCCTAGTGGTCTCTTTGTTTGCTCTAGTCTATTGCCCAGGTTGACAATAGGGAACAGTGTCATGTCCTGGGCTCATGTGTTTGCTGCTATCCACAATATTTCCCACTGCTGGCTGTGTACTGAACTGCCAACAGAAGTGGCTGAGAGACTGCTGTGGCACATTAATCCAGCCATAGCTGAGAATTGGACGTGGCTGCATACCTAGAACACCACACCTGAATGAGACCAGTGATGATGGGCCGCAGAAGCGCTACTCTGCTATGACCATTGCAACTCCCCACCCCTCATAGTCTATGCCATTTCCAGTGGGTGAATATGGCTAGTGTGAGAACATGTGGAACTGTGGGAGCAGGCCCCCACTGCATAGAGCAAGTGAGATCTCTGCCTAACCGTATTGTGGGGTGGATACTCCCCAAGATGTGTGCTAACACCACCCTTGCTAACGTTCCCAAGGTCTGGTGGAATGGGTAATGTTATGTTGGTACAGAGCCTTCCAACTGGCTACCTGCAGGGTATCTCTGGGTCTGCAAGCATTATGGCTGGCCCTACTTGCCCACTGACCTGGCCATTGTACCTTGGGATGTCCATGTTTAGCTGGACACATATTGCCCATTTTGCCCTGATTGCCTCGTAATTGGGATCCCTTATATCACCTCTGGCACTGGCAGAAATGGGTAGCATGGTGGTTCTACCCTCTGAAGTTATTAATTCCAATGTTGAGATCCATAGATATAGACTTGCAGGTAGAAGCTTTAGCCCAGCACACCGCACAGGCATTGAATGATATGCGTCAGGCTATAACCCTTTTAATAAATGAAATCACGCAAATGCAGAAAGTAGTTCACAAAACCATATGGCCCTTGACCTCCTAACTGATGCTCAGGGTGGCACTTGTGCCCTACTCCATGTAGAATGCTAGGTCTACATTCCTGATCATGCAGACCAGGCACAGGCAGTCCTCCAGGAAATAGATGCCAAAGTCCAAGCATATATGCTCTGGGAGAAGACCCCTTAACAACTTGGTGGATTTCCTTGGGGGTCCTCCTGGTGGTGGGCAGTAGCCACCCTAACCCTTGTAGCCTGTAGCCTGTAGTGTTTTGTTGTTCTTTATATTGCTGTTGTGGATTGCGGGTCCAAGGTAGAACCCTCTGTGCCAGATCCTGCAAAATGCCCTGTAGGGGTGGAGTGCGAGCCCCAGGTCTGGCTTGTCCCAGGTATGGCTGTGATCCAGGTTCGTGGCCAGGAATAGGACCCCAGATTTAGAATGTTACATTAGTGTAGTAAGGTGCCTGTGGCTAACTCATGTAACATGATTTAGCTTATTGTATCACACATGTGTGACAGAATGCCATTATTGTATTCTGACATATGTGGAGCCCATGCAGTCCCCTAACACAGAAGCATGCTCTCCACTATAAAGTTGATACCTGCCATTTCATTCTCATGTTGGCCCCTCATGTGTTCTTCCAACTGGGTGTCTCATCACTGAAACCTTCCCTTCTCTATCACCTCAGCCCTGACAACTGGAGACACACATAAGAGGCCACCTCAAAACTGGTAGGAGGGGCAGAGACCCTGAATGAACTGATTCCACCTGCGTTTGGCAGTTGAGAATTAGAAAGGTTATCTCGTCTGTGGAGTTGCCCCTAAAGGAGCAAGGGGTCCCAGCCCCACACAAGGCTCCCCACCTCAGTGCTGGGAAGAGAAATCCCTACAAGAGCCAGATATGAAAACCGGTGGAGTTTGTGTCTAAGTGAGAGTGAGGGCTGCTAGAGTCTCAGGGATTCCTATTATGGGGTCCGTGTGTGAACTTAATCGCTGATGGACTCACTCTCTCTGAGCTCCAGTGCTACAGCAGCAGCTCGAAAGTTGCCAACAGCATACAAGGAGGAACTGAATTGTCTAGGTTCAGGGTGAGGGCTGTAAGGGAAGCTTTCTCCCAGACAGAAGTGCTGGCAGAGAGCAGTGTTCCTTTGCTGAGCCTTCTTCCACCCAGCTTGCAGACTCAGGCAGCTGCCATACTGAGTCTTCATCAACCTGGCTAACACTGGTTGCCTCATGCTGACAATTCCCTGAGACCCCATCTGACCCAAATTGTAGGCCTACCCAAGTTGCTTCCAGTGGATTTTCCATATAAACAGCCTGTCTGAGCTCATGCAGCATACTTTCCTAAAATCTCTCTAAGGGTCACAAAACCCAAACAAGCAGCATCTGGCCTCTGCATGCCCCATACCTCTTGCTGAGTAGCCTTAAGTTCAGCACTAGCAGCAGTCAGCCTCAGTTTGTGGCTTGGTTTCTAAGGCATATCCAAGCCCAGTGTGCATTGGTGTATTGCTTGGTGGTTCATACCAGGTGGCCCCAGGTGGCAAGGCACAGGCTGCTGCTAGACTTGACCTGCCATGGGACCACTCTCAAGAGGCCTCAGGCTGCACCCCCAATGGCTGGCTTTGGATTGAGCCTAAATACCACACAGGGCCACAACCTAAAATAACACACCCAAAGGGAAGACTGGGAAGGTAACAGAGCCCTGTTAAAGTAAATCTTGTTCTGTAGGGTCAGTCACTGAACAATAGCTCCTCCATTATAGTCATAGACAGTCCTCGCACCTATCAGCCTGAGGGACAATCCCACCCACTGATGTGCTAACAGCAATTAAGAGTCAACAAAAACAGGAGGGCACACACAACCCACACAAGGGACACATCCAGAACATCCAGCTCAGGTGATCAGGGATACTGCACCACTGGGCAACACAGGACACTTACTATATTCGGACACTCTACGAAGACCAGGACACATAGCAACAATACCTAATACTTAGAAATAAGCACAGAAAGGCAGCCGAATTGGGAAGATAAAGAAACATGACCCAAATGAAAGACTAGAACAAAGCTACAGAAAAATAAATAAACAAAATGAAGACAAGCAATCTACCAGACGCAGGTTTCAAAATATTGGTTTTAAGGATATACAACAACCTTAATTAGAACTTCAAGAATGAGATAGAAAACATATAGTACATAGTAAATAGAAAACATTTTTAAAAAGTCAAAAATGAAGAATACAATAACTGAAATGAAGAATACATTAGAGGGAATCAATAGTAGATAAGATGAAGCACAAGTTCAAACCAGCTATTTGGTAGATAAGGAAGCAGAAAATAATCAGAACAGAAACAAGAAACATGAATCCAAAAAAAGATAGTTTAAGGTGTTTATGAGATATCAAACATATCAACATTTGCATCATAGGGGTACCAGAAGAAGAATTGAGAGAGCAAGAAAGTAAAAACCTATTTGAAGAAATAATGACAAAAACTTCCCTAACCTGGTGAAAGAGATAGACACACAAGCCCAGGAAGTGCAGAGAGTCCCAAACAAGATGAATCCAAAGAGGCCTACACCAAGACACATCATAATTAAAATGCCAAAGATTAAAGACAAAGAGAATTATAAAAGCAGCAAGAGAAAAGCAGTTACCTACAAGGGAATGCCCATGGGACAGTGAGCTGATTTCTCAAAAGAAATTTTGCAGTCCAGAAGGAATTGGCAAGAAATTTTCAAATGATGAAAAGCAAAGACCTATAACCAAGATTATGCTACTCAGCAAAGGTATTATTTATAATTATTGGACAGATAAAGAGCTTCCCAGACCAAAAAACAAACAAACAAACAAACAAAAAAGGAGTTCATTACTATCAAACAATATTACAAAAAATGTTAAGAGAATTCTTTAAGAATAAATTTTGGCAATGGATTAAATGCTCCAAATGACATAGAATGACTGAATGTATAAGAAAATATACTGTCTACAAGAGAATCACTTCAAATCAAAAGACACACACACAGACCAAAAGTAAAGGGACAGAAAGACATTTCATGAAAATGGAAAACAAAATTTTAAAAAGCTGTGGTAGCAATACTTATGTTAAACAAAATAGACTTTATAACAAAGGCTATAACAAGAAACAAAGATGGACCCAGTGATACCACTTCTTGGTACTTATTCAAAAAACCCAAAACACTACTTTGAAAGGATATGTGCATCCATATGTTCATTTCAGCATTATTTACACTAGTTAAGGTATGGAGGCAACCTGGTGTCTGTCAGTGGAAGAACGGATAAAGAAGTGGTGGTACATATATATAGAATGGACTATATTACTCATAAAAAAGAGTAAAATCTTGCCACCTTCAAGAACATGGATGGACCCAGAGGGTATTGTTCTTAGTAGGGTAAGTCAGTTAGATTAAGACACATGCCATATGATTTTACATATATGAGAAAATCAAAAGAGCAAAATTAATGATGAAACAAACAGAAACAAATTCATATATAAAGAGAACTTTTTGAAGGTTCTCAGGTGGTATGGGTAAAAAAGTTGAAGGGATTAAAAAATAAAAAAATGTAGTTACAAAACAGTCATGGGATATAGTACATAGCATAAAGAATATAGTCAATAATATTGTAATAATATTATAATAATAATATTGTAATAACTATATTTGGTGTCAGAGGGATACTAGATTTATCAAGATGATCACTTAATAGGTTATAGATGTCTAATCAGTATATTGTACAGCCAGAACTAATATAATCTTGTATGTCAACTGTAATTAAAAATAAAAAAAGAATTATTTAAAACATAAAATGGAGTGAAGAATTTTCTTTAATTCACTTTTCAAAATATTGATTTATAAAAATTAATGCTTCACAAGTAATACTAAAATCTCTTTTGATGCTTCCACTCCTAATTTTTGTTCCCTCCCCTCTCTCCCTTAAAAAAAAAATGTTTTCTTTCTGTTTTTATGAATTTATATGAATGTGTAGAAAATATATAGTATGCATAGGGAATTTAAAAAATATATTTTATCCTACTAGACATATTCCTGTAACTAACTTTTCCTTTCTGGAATGTATGCTGGAGATTTTTAAACTACATTCTATCTTGTTAAAGATCTCCATGTTGGATATCTAAACTTAGCTGAACCTCATTTTTTTAGCATTCATGGTAAAAAAAAAATCAAATAAACTGCAGTCTATGCAGCCAATTCACTGAATAGTCTCACATTGACTAAGAACAATGATCTTCAAGTCAAATGGCTGGGCTCAATTTTGGGGACCTTAGGACAAGTTACTTAATTTTTCTGTGACTCAATTTTTTCTCTTATCAAAATGAAGATAATAATACATTCCTCATATGGTTTTTTGTGGGGATTAAATGCAGTAATACTTGTAAAACCCTTAGGATAGTGCCTTCCACATGAGAATCATGCATTAAACATCAACTATTACTTACTATTCACAAATATTCACTTTATTTCTAGTTTTTAAATACTATAAAAATGATTTACAATCTGACTAGATTGATATTTAGTGATTGAATACATTCAGTATGTGCTTTTTTTGAGTATGTATATGAACCGTTTTTTTTTCTTTTCTTTTCTTTTTGCACTACATACAAAGTGGAGAAGTTGCTGAGTTACAAAGCATACCTATATCTTATTTTGTTTCAATTTTTATATCCTTGTTAACTAGAGAGGCTAAGAATAGTGTCATAAATTTATTGTTATTTTCTATTGCTTTTTTGTTACTTTTCTCTCCATCTCTTTTTTTTTCTTATTGACTTTGTAGTACCTTTAAAATATTTTCTAAATATTTTTATTAATTATATACATTATACATATCTTCCTTCAATCTGTCACATATTTTAAAAAAAACAACATTTTAAATTTGGATGTAGTAAAACATTAATTGTTTTCCTTGGTATGTTTTGCTTTCTTTATTTATACAGTTCTTCACTATTCCAAGGTCATATCATATTCTTCTATATTTCTTTTTTAACTTTTATATTCACTTTTAAAACATTTATGTTGATAAACTTGAAAACAAATGTTTTATTAATGGTATAAGCTTAAAATCTAACATAATTTTGTCATAAAATAATCAATTTAAAAAAATCATTTATTGAATAGCTCCTTCTTTCTCCTAATTTAATATGCATGTTGCATTTTTCTTACTAATATCACATTAGTAATATATTATCACATTATATAACATACACAATTGTATATATTAACTGAACTCTCTAATGTTTTCTAATAATACCTTATTATTTTAATTACTGGAACTTCAAGTTAATTTTTTATAAAAGATATGGCAAGACTAACAAATTTGTTATCCTCTTTGAAAATTATCTTGGCTATTTTTTGATATTTACTCTTCCTTTTGGATTTTAGAAAAACTTGACATATTTCATAATCATCCTGCTCAGTTATATTATCTTATTAGTTCAAATAGTTTATCAGCCAACTCTCCTGGATTTCTATATAGAAAAACATTTGATCTGGGTTCAAGATGGCAGTATGGAAAGACCCTGAGCTCAGCAACCCCAATGAATAAAACAAATTTACAGCTACATATGGAATACTTTTTTCTCTGAAAAGGACCTTAGAGCTAGATAAAGACTGCCTTTACAATAAAAATATAAAAAATAAATAAATAAATGCATCCAGACAGGAGAGACAGAGACACAATCTCACCCAGGTCTTCACCTTGGGTGCAGCGACCCACGACTGGGAAGAATAAAAAAAAATGTGTAACTCTCCCTTGAAGAGTGAAGGGACTGTACCCCACATCAGCATTCCAACCCTGGACCTGGCACTAAAAGGATAAAATGTCTTTTAAAATTAATAGGAATTAAGGCCAAGAGAACTATAGAACAAAAGAAACATTGGGAATAAAGAACCCATTTTTAAAGGGCTTGTGCACAGACCTACTCACCACAAGGTCCAATGTAAGCAACAGTTCTAAAAGTGCCTAAACGATAAATGAGGAAAACCCACTTACTACATTTAAAGTAACTACCAAAGAGGCGGGAACCTGCTCAGACATTATCCTGGGATGGAAGTGATAGAGCTATTTTTTCAATCTCACTCAAGTTTTCTGGTATCTGAGTTGGCAGGCACTATTTTTGGTGCCCTACATCTAATATGCTAGCCATGGTCGTTATGCTCTATCCACCATGTACCACAACTGGGGTGGACTAGTGCCCCATGTCCCACATTCTCCATATAGCAGCCACACCACAACAGAGTTGGACAAGCACCACGCACCCATCCGAACCCATGCAGCTGCCATGCTACAACTAGCTGGGTAAGCAACCCAAGTTCCTACCATACCCACGCAGCAGCCATGTTGCAACCAGAACAGGCAAGAACCCCACATCCCACACAGTATCCAAGCCACAACTGGACTGGATGAGTGTCTCATGCCTTGTTCATCCCTCAGTGTAGCCTTAGCTTCGCCACAGCCAACAGGTGCATGCAGCCCAAATGAGGGATCCTCCTCAAGCACTTGGCTCTAATGACCAGAGTAGATTGCACCTCTGGGCCACAAAGATCATTTCCTGTGCAGTATTACTCTTTCAGGGCTGGGAGAAGTAGCTTTTTGTCTAATACACATAGACAATCACATGGAGTCAGACCACATGAGAAGACAAAAGAATATGTTCCAAATAGAAAAACAAAACAAACCCCCAGAAAAAGACCTTAATAAGATGAAGATAAGCAACTTACCTTATAAATAGTTCAAAGTAATGATTATAAATATGCTCACTGAACTTGGGTGAAGAATAAATGAACATAGCAAGAACCTCAATGAAGAGATAAAAAAAATATATAAAAAGTACCAAACATAAGTTTAAAATGAACTAAAAATTTGACTAGGGGTGTTCAACAGCAGACTGCATAAAGTAGAAGTAAGAAACAGTGAGCTAGAAGAAAAAGTAGTAGAAAATACCAGACAAAACAACAAAATAAAAAAATTAAAATTAAAATTGAGAATAACTTAAGGGACCTCTGGGACAACATCAAGCAGAATAACATTTACATTATAAGAGTCCCAGAAAAAGAAGAAAGAAAGGACCAGAAAGACTATTTTAAAAAATAATAGCTGAAAACTTTCCTAATCTGAGTAAGAAAACAGATATGCAGATCCAGGAAGCCTAGAGAGTTCCAGATAAGATAAATCTAAAGAGAACACACACATCAAAACATATTATAATTAAAACAGTAAAAGTGAAAGATAAAGAATCTTTAAAGCAAATCTTGTTAGAGAAAAAAAAAACTTATTACATACAAGTGGAACCCCATAAAGCGATCAGCAGATTTGTCAGCAGAAACTCTGCAGGTCATAAGGGAGTGACATGACATATTCAAAATGTTGAAAGATAAAAAAACTCCAACTAGGAATTCTTCACCTGGCAGTTATCATTCAGAATTAAAGGAGAGATCAAGAATTTTCCAGACGTGAAAATGCTAAAGAATTATATCATCACTAAACTGGCCTTATAAGAAATGTTGAGGGAACTTTTTATAAGCTGCAAAGAAAAAGCACTAATTAATAATGAGAGCATATACAAAAGTAAAAATCTCACTGGAAATGGTAAATATATAGTAAAGGTAATGGATTAATCACTTATAAAGCAAGTATGAAGGTTAAGTAACCAAAAAAGTAAAATTAATTAAAACTACAATTAGTTTACAATAATTAGTAAAAAACAAAAAGATGTAAAATCTGCCATCAAAAATATAATACACGGGGAGAGTAAAAATGGAATATATTTAAATTTAATTTGCTACCAACTTAAAGAAGTCTCTTCTGTACATAGGATATTATATGTGAGCTCATGGGAACCACAAAGAAAATTTATAGTAAACACACAAAAAATGAGAAAGGAATATAAACATAATACTAAAGAAAGCCGTTAAAAGACAAGAGAAGAGATAAAAAGAAAAAGATCAGAGAGGAGTTACCAAAACAGCCAGAGAACGATTAACAATATGGCAATAAGAACATACTTATTTATAATTTTTTTAAATATAAATAAACTAAACTCATCAATCAAAAGACAAAGAATAGCTATATGGATCAAAAAAAGACCCATCAATATGTTGCCTACAAGAGACTCACTTCAGAATTAAGGATAAAACAAAATGAATATGAAAAATGGGAAAAGACATTCCATGCAAATAAAAACAAAATAAAGCTGGTGTAGCTGTATTCATATCAGAAAAAAGTAGACTTAAGAAAAGACTATTAAAAGACAAAGAAGGCTAATGTATAATGATAAAGCAGTCAATCTAAAAAGAAGATATAACATTTATAAATCTATATGCACCCAACATAGAGAAACTGAGTATGTAAAAAAAAAAAAAAAAATGTGAACTAGCCTAAGGGAAAATTTGAAAGTAGTGCAATAATAGTAGGGTATTGTAACCTCCTACTTACAGCTAAAAAAAAAAATAGATCATTCAGATAGAAAAGCAATAAGGAAACATCTGCCTAAAAGCACACATAAACGATCTGACTTAATAGATATATACGAAACATTTCATCCCAAAGCAGCAGAATACACAATTTTCTCAACTGCACATGAAATATTCTCCAAGACAAATCACATATTAGGAAACAAAACAAGTCTCAATAAATTTGAGAAGATTGAAATCATATTAAGCACTTTTTTTCTGACATAAAAACGTATGAAACTAGAAATTAATTACAAGAAGAAAACTGGTGGGAGTTCTGGGCAAGATGGCAGAGTAGGAAAATGCTGTGCTTAACTTCTCCCATGACCACATTAAATAAAATCTAAATTATAGAAAAATCAAACTAGAGAACCATCTGAAGACTAACTGAACAGAACCCCTATAACTTTAGATATAAAGAGGAGACCACATTGAGACTGGTAGGAGGGTCTGTGATGCAAAACCAACTGTCCCAACACCCATGTATTGGTTAAGCATAAGGAGGGATAGCTTAGCTGCAGAAATCCCCCAGAGGAGAGAGGGGCTCCAACCACACACCGGGCTCCCCATCCAGGGGTTCCAGAGTCAGGAAGAGGAGATCTCACAAAATCTGGCTGTGAAAAACAGCAGGAATTTCATCCATCAGGGTGAGATAGAAGGGTGCTGGAAACCCAGATGTCCTCTTATAAGGCAAGCACACAGATTTACTTGCTCACAGGCACTCATCATGGGGTACTACAGAGGGATGACAATTCTAGAGGCACCAGAAACTTACAGGGAAAGATTGAGTTGTATGGGTTAAGAGAAAAGGCTGGAGGGACAGCTGCCATTATCCTTGTGTTGAGCCCTCTTTCCATACAATCTATGGGTGGGTGCCATCTATCCTGTGTTAAGGTTTCCCTACAAACAGCCAAATCTGAATCTGCACTGGCCTAGCGAGATCTGCTTGTTCCACCCTGATGACTCCCTGGTTCCCTGCACCATACAACTCTACCTGAGGCACTTTCAACAGCCAGGCAACCAACCCCACCCCACATGCCATAGGAAGTTCTATCAGTAGCAAACAATTAGCCTCAGTTTGAGAAATGTAGAAAGCATCTTTGGTGGCAGGCAACCAGGCAGGCTCATGCAGCAGTCTTTCTTGGAAAACTCTCAGGGATCTGTGGATTGGAAGCATGTGGCAGCTAGCTCCCTTGTGCTCTTATTTTTTTGCAAGTGGCCCCAGGATCAGCACTGGCACAAAATCTAATTCTGCATTAATGTGGGGAACATCTTTTGCCTACCCTGGTGATTCCCTGGGACCCTGCCTCATGAACTTGTCAACTGCCCAAGGTTCTTTTAGTGTCTGAGCCTTATAGTCAACTGGCAGGTGGCCTCAAGCCTCAGGGTGCCCTGAGCCTTTTGCTGAACTATTGTAGGCCCAGAACTGGTGGGCAACTGGCCTCAATTCACAGTGTGGCCTGTCCTGTGTGCCTTAAGATCTAGCACAGGCAGCATCCAAACCATGGATAACTTTGTAGCTCCTAACAGGTAGCCTTTGGCCAGTCACAGGCATTAGGTGAACTTCACATGTATAGAGAGCCTCCCAAGGGATCCCAGAACCAACACACCTGGAGGGTGGAAACACACTAGAACAGAACACTACCTGATTAGCCCTATAAGCAGCGCACACACAAAGGGTGATTTTAACAGGCACACAAGACTGTGGGGCAAACTCATACCATGGTATCAGCTCTCACACAACAACTCATATGCTGTGGGCAGGACCAATCCTCAGAGCCAGTTAGCTTGAGAGTCAATCCCAGACCCTAACGTGCCAACAACAATCAACGTTTAACTACAATAGCAGGAACCACACAATTCTCACAAGGAACACTTCTAAAGCATCTAGCTTATGTGATTAGGAAGACTGCATCACTAGGCCACACAGAGCATCTACTACATAAGCCACCCTGACAAGCCTGGGAGAAGTAGCAGATTTACCTAATACATAGAAACAAATACTGAGAGGCAGCCAAAATGAGAAAACAAATAAATATGACCAAAATAAAAGAACAGAAGAAAAATCCAGAAAAAGAACTAAATAAAATGGAGGCAAACAACCTAACAGATACAGAGTTCAAAATAATAGTTATAAGAATGCTCAAGGAATTAGCAAGAACATCAACAAAGAGTAAGTATATATATATATATATATATATATATATATATATATATATATATATAAACATAAAAAAACATGAAAAGAACCAGTCAGAAATAAAAAAATACAATACCTAAATGAAGAATACACTAGAATAAATCAATAGCAGATGAAGCAGAGGATCAAATCATCAATTTAAGAGACAAGGTAGCAGAACTCACCCAATCAAAACAGCAAAAAGAAAACAAGAATAAAAAAGAAGATAGTTTAAGAGACCTCTGGGACAAAATTAAGCATAACAAGATTTGCATTATAGAAAAAAGAAAAAAAAGAGCAAGGGACTGAGAATTGTTTGAAGAAATAATGACAGAAAACTTGCTAATCTGGAGAAGGAAAGACATACAAGCCCAAGAAGAACAGAGCATTCCAAACAAGATGAACACAAAGAGATCCACACAAAGACACATCATAATTAAAATGGCAAAGGTTAAAGATAAAGAGAGAATCTTAAAAGCAGCAAGAGAAAAACAACGAATCACTTACGAGGAAACCCCTGAAAGCTGTTTCCTGATTTCTCAACAGGAACATTTCAGGCCAGAAGGGATTCACACAAAATATTCAAAGTGATGAAAAGCAAGTACCTTTAAGCAAGACTACTCTACCCAGCAAGGCTATCATTTAAAATTGAGGTTGAGATAATGAAATTCTCAAATAAGAAAAAGCCAAAAGAATTCATCACCACCAAGCCAGTATTACAAGAAATGTTAAATGGACTTCTTTCAGTAGAAAAATGGAAAAACATAAATATGAATCATAAAATGGCAATAACTATGTAAGTATCAATAATCACTTTAGATACAAATGGATTAAATGCTCCAATCAAAAGACATAGGGTAGCTGAATAGATAAGAAAAGAAAACCCATTCATATGCTGTCCACAAGAGAGCCATTTCAGATTGAAAGACACACACATTGAAAGTAAAGAGATTGAAAAAGATACTTTATGTAAATGGATATGAAAAGAAAAGCTGGGGTAGCAATACATATACCAGACAAAATAGACTTTATTTATTTATCTATCTATCTATCTATCTATCTATTTTTAGGCGAGGCAACCCTTGGTTGACCTCACTGATTGCTAGGACCTTGTCATCTTACAATCCCTTTTTTAAAATTTTTTATTATTTTTTTTTTATTTTTTACACTTACAGCACCTGGTCTTCCTAGATGGTCTCTCATCCAAGTACTAACCAGGCCCACCCCTGCTTAGCTTCTGAGATCAGATGGGATCAGGCTTGTTCAGGGTGGCATGGCTGTAGACCAAAATAGACTTTAAAACATAAGCTATAGTAATGGAGACAAATAAGGACATTATATAATGATAAAGGGATCAGTCCACCAAGGGGATATAACTCTAGTAAACATGTATGCACACAACATGGGAGCACCTAAATACATAAAGTAAATATTGACTGATATAAAGGGAGAGATCAACAGGAATACAGTCATAGTAGAGGACTTTAACAAACCATTGACACCAACAGAGAAATATTCCAGGGATAAAATCAACAAGGAAGTAGTGGCCTTAACTGACACACTACACAACATGGATTTAATTGATCTTTTCAGAGCATTTCAAACAAAAGCAGTTCAAAAATATATTCTTTTCAAGTGCATATGGTACGTTGTCCAAGATAGGTCACATGTCAGGCCACAGACCAATTCTTAGTAAATTTAAGAAGACTGAAATTATATCAAGTATCACCTTCAACCACAATTGTTTAAAACTAAAAATCAATTACAATTAAAAAAAAACTGAAAAACACACATTAAGGCTAAATAACATTCTACTAAACAATGTATGTGTTAACAATGAGATCAAAGAATTCAAAAGATACCTTGAGATAAATGAAAATAAAAACACAATGCCCCAAAATCCATGAGGAACAGCAACAACAGTCCTAATAGGGGAATTTATAGCAATACAGGCTTACCTCAAAAAAACAAGAAAAATCTCAAACAATTTACCCTTACACTTAAAAGAAGTAGACAAAAAAAAAAAAAGAAAGAAGGAAAAAAAGAAAAGAAAAGAAAAATAAAGAAAGCAACAAAGGCCAAGGTGAGTAGAAGGGAAAAAATAATAAAGATTAAAGTGGAAAAAACAAATACAGTCTAAAAAAAAGAACAATGAAACCAAAAATAAACAATATTGATAAATCATTAACCAAATTCATCAGAGAGAGAGAGAAAGAGAGAGACAAGAGAGTAGACACAAATAAATAAAATAAGACATAAAAGTGACAACTGACACTGCAGATGTACAAAGGATTTAAAAAAATACTACAAGTAATTATATACCAACAAATTGAACAGTCTGAAAGAAATGGATAAATTCCTAGAAACATAAAATCTGTCAAGATTGAATGAAAAAGAAACAGTAAATCTAAACTGACTGATTACTACTAACAAAATCAAATTGTAATCAAAACACTCCCAACAAACAAAAGTCCTGAATGAGAAGGCTTCACAGATTAATTTTACCAAACATTGAAAGAAGAATTAACATCTTAATTCTCAAGCTATTCCAAAAAATTTCAAGAAGAGGGAAAGCTTCCAATTTCATTTTCCAAGACCACAATTATGCTGATACCAAAGATATTACAAAAAATGATTATAAGCTGATATATCTGATGACATGGATGCAATAATCCTCAACAAAATATTAGCAAACCAAACTCAGCAATATATTTAAATCCAACCATGATCAAGTTGGATTTATTCCTGGAATGCAAGGTTAGTTCAATATCCTCAAATCAATTAATGTGATACTACAATAAAAATATAAAAAATAAAAATGATATGGTTATATCAATATATGCCCCCCAAAAAGCATGTAAAAATCCAGAATCCATTTATTATTATTAAAAAAAACTTTCAACAAAGTAGGAATAGAGGGAACATACATGAACATAATAAAGGCCATATATGAAAAACCCACAGCTAACATCATACTCAACCAGGAAAAGCTAAAATATTTTTCTCAGGATCAGAAACAAGACAAGGAAGTCTACTTTCACCACTTTTATTCAACAGAGTATTCTAGTTATAGAAATCAGACAAAAAAAAATAAAAGACATCCAAATTTCAAAGGAAGAAATGAAACTAATATCATTTTCAGATGACATAATAGTATATATAAAAAACTATAAAGATTCTACTAAAAAACTGTTAGAACTGATAAATGAATTCAGTAAAACAGCAGGGTACAAAATTAATATTCAGAAATCAGTTACATTTTTACACACCAATAAATAAACTGTCAGAAAGAAAAATTAACAAAACAATTCCATTTACAATCAGATCAAAAAATGAAATACTTAGGAATAAATTTAACCAAGGAGCTAAAAGACCTGTATGCAGAAAATTATAAGACATTGAAGAAATTGAAGAAGATATAAATAAATGGGGGTATATACCATGTTCATGGATAGGAAGAATTAACATCATTAAAATGTCCATACTACCAAAGTAATCTATAGATTCTATGCAAACCTTATCAAAATATCAATGGAATTTTTACAGAAATAGAAGAAATAAATCTAAAATTTTTATGAAATTACAAAAGACACCAAATAGTCACAGCAGTCTTGAGAAAGAATAAATTTGAAGGTATCACACTACTTGTATACCAAACTTTACTACAAGGCTACAGTAATCAAAACAGCATGGTACTGGCATAAAAACAGACACATAGGTAAATGGAACAGAATAGTGAACCTAGAAATAATTCCATGCCAGTATGGTCATTTAAACTATGACAAAGGAAGCAAGGGTATACAATTAGGTACGGTCAGTCAATTCGCTAAGTTGTATTGAGAAAACTGGACAGATACATGCAAAAAATAAAAATAAAAATGGACCACCTTCTTACAACATAAAAACAAATAAACTCAAAATAGATTAAAGACTAAATGTAAGATTCAAAATAATAAAATTCCTAGAAAAAAAACATAGACAGTAAACTCTCTGACATTGCTCTTAGTAATATTTTTTTTTCTGGTGTATCTCCTTGAGCTAGGGAAACAAAAGAAAAAATGTACAAATGGGATGACCTCAAACTAAAAGTGTATTCAAAACAAAGGAAACCATGAATAAAACGAAAAGAACATCGACTGAACGGGAGAAGATAGTCACCAATTATACACTTGATAAGGGGTTAATATTAAAAAAAAAATTTATGTTGGAATATATTTTTATTTATTTTTATTCATTTATTTTTTAAAAAATATTTATTTTAATTAGTTTCAAGTATACAGTACATTGGTTAGACATCTATATAATTCATAAAACGATCCCCCCAATTGTTCCCTCCCTCCCTTGACCCTCTACCTAGCCAACATAATGGCAACTGCATTCCCTATGCTGTGCTCCCTATCCCTGAGGCCATTCATCATCTACTAATTTGTTCTTCTTTAACCCTTCACCCCATTCTCCCAGCCCCCCAACCCCCCTCCCTTCTGTCTGTTACCAAATTGTTCACTATATTTGTGAGTCTGTTTTCGATTAGTTTGTTCTTTTTGTTTCTTAGATTCCACATATAAGTGAAATCATATAGTGTTTATCTTTCTTTGTATGACTTATATACCTTTTAGGTCCACCAAAGAAATATATTTTTTCATCCCCTTCCTTTAAGTCTGTGTGTGTCTTTTAATCTGAAGTGGATCTTTTGTAGGCAGCCTATGTAGGGGTCTTGTTTTCTTATCCTTTCAGCAGCTCTATCTTTTGGTTAAAGCACTTAATTTTTTTCCATTTAAGGTACTTATTGATAGGAATGTAGTTGTTCTCATTCTTTATTCCTGTTTTTGATAGATATTTTTTCTTCTTAAAGAAGTCACTCCAAAATTTCTTGTAATACTGGCTTGGTGATGATAAATTTCTTTAGCTTATTTTTGTCTGGAAAGCTCTTTGCCTGTCCTTCAACTATAAATGATATTTTTGCTGAATAAAGTATTCTTGGATGTAGATCCTGGGTCTTCATCCTGTCAAATATTTTTTGCCAAGCACTTCTGTCCTGCATAGTTTCATTTGAGAAATCAGCCACAAGTCTTATGGGTGTTCCCTTATAAGTAAATATCTATTTTTCTCTTGCTGCTTTTAATATTCTTTTTTTTTTGTATTTAACCTTTGGTATTTTAATTATGATATATCTTGATGTGGGCCTCTTTGGATCCCTGATTTTTGGAATTCCCTGAACTTCCTGGTGTTTTATGTCCATTTCCTTCACCAGGTTAGGAAAGTTTTCTATCATTATTTCTTCAAACAGCTGTTCAAGATCTTGATTTTCTTCAGTTACACTGATCAGATGGATATTTGGACCCTTAATAGTGTACTATATGCTCCTTAAATTATTTTTATAGTCTTAGCATCTTATCTCTTACCATTCTGCTTGCATGTCCTTGGCTTTCCCATCCTCTAGATAGGACATTTGATCCTTTCCTTTATACACTTTGTTTATTCTATTTAATATACTTTTCATCTCAGATAATGTGCCCTTCATTTCAGACTGGTTCCCTTTTATAATTTCCATTTATGTTTTTATGTTTTTTTTTTATCTCTTTGTTGAAGTTCTCACTGAATTCATCTACACTTCCAATAAGTTCATTGAGCATCTTTATAACTGGTGTTTTGAATTCTGTATCTGTTAGATTACTTGACTCCATTATATCTGGACCTCTGTTCTGTTTTCACACATGGCCTCTGCTTCTTTGTCTTCCCATTTCAGCTGCCTTTCCATGTCTGATTCTATGTACTAAGTAAAGCTCCTAAGTCTCCTGGTCTTATTAGTGTGGATTTGTGAAGTAGGTGTCTAGTGGCACAGTCCAGAGAGGGGTTCAGCTGCAGGCCAAATTTAGCCCAAGCCTCTACCGCTCTGGGGCCACCTGTTAAGATCCATGGATACTGTGCTTAGAGTTGCCTGAAAAGGCCACACTAGAAACCAAAGCCAGTTGCCTCCAATGTGAATCTAGATGCTGCTCAGCAAGGAGCACCTGACTCACTGAGGATATACCTGGAAGGGGCCATGAGTTGGGAGAGGTGGGGTTTCAGGAAATCCTCTGGGGAGAGCGACATCTGTTATCCAGTTTGATGATGTCACGGCTATGGTGGCACTGTGTCCAGCACACTGGTATGGGAAAGGGCTCAACAGGGAACAATAGATACTGCTGGCACTTCTGTACAGAGCCAGTCTTGCCTCGGCCTTCACTCTGTCAAGTCTCCCTATAAGTCCCTGTTGCCCCCTGCACGCAGCTGAATTGGCACTGATGCTCAGAGCGAGCAGGTCTGTCACTGTGAAAATCTGCTGGCGGATGCTGCCCCTTTAAGATGCTTCTGCCCCTGCCGCTGCCACTGCCTCCATCTCACTCAGCTGCTCAAGACTGGGCAGCCCCGCGTCCTTGCCCCATCCTACCTTTTGCTATTTCATGGTGATTTCTTGGATCTCTCCCTAGTTGTATGACTTGTTCATCTAGATGCCAGGTGATGTTTTCTCACTGTTTGCTATTTGTTTCCATCACAATGTTGATTTGGTCACCAGAGGGATGAACAGAGACTCTATCATCTACACCACTTTTTTCCTCCTCAATATTCAAATTTACAAAAAAAAAAAAAACTCATATAACTCAACATCAAAAAAAAAAAACCCACACAATTCAATTAACAAATGAGCAGAGGATCCAAACAGACATTTCTCCAAAGGAAACACAGATGGTCAATAGGCATATAAAAAGGTGCTCAACATCAGTAATCATCAGAATAATGCAAATTGAAACCATACTGAGATATTACCTCAAACCTATATGAATGGGTATTGTTATTAAATCGAAAAATGACAAGTGTCGGTGAGGAGATGGAGAAAAGGGAGCCTTCTTGCACTATTGGTGGGATTTGAAATTGGTACAGCCATTATAGAAAAGAGAATGTAGGTTCTTCAAAAAATTAAAAATAGAACTACATTATGACCTAGCAATTCTACTTCTGGGTATTTATCTGAAGAAATCTGAAACACTAATTTGAAAGAATATATGCAGCTTCATGTTCACTGCAGTGCTATTTACAATAGCCAAGATGAGGAAATATCCTAAGTGCACGTCAATAGATGATTGGATAAAAAAGTAGTATATATATGGAATATTACTTGGTTATATAAATGAAATCTTACCATTTGTAACAACATGTATTACCCTTAGTGAAGTAAGTCAGACGGAGAAATAAATACTATATAATCTCACTTATATGTAAAATCTAAGGAACAAAATAAATGAATAAACAAAATGGAAAAAAAAAACTCGTAGATACAGAGAACAAATTGATGATTGCCAGATAGGAGGAGATTTGGAGGCTGAGTGAAAAAGTTGAAGAGATTAAGAAGTACAAATTGGTAGTTCGGAGATTGTCAGCTTAAATATTAAGAATTTCAGAAGAAAAAATATGTAAAGAATAAGTGAGAGTGTCTAAAGTAGTTTGATAATGGTTGAAAATTTTCTAGAATTATACAGAAATCTTTAGATTAGGGAAACACACCGTACACAGCAGGAGAAATAAAAATATATCCATGCATAGACATTGCAATGGAGAGAAGACTAAAACACAAACAGATGAAACGAATCACCTAAAAAGAACAGCAGTCTGGTTGACAGCTCATTTTTTTTTAATAAAAGAACTAGTTCAACGTGCTATAGAAAAATAATTGTAAATGTAGGATATTATGCCTTTAAGAGTAAATGTAGCATGATACTGGCATAAAAGCAGACACATAGATCAATGGAACAGAATAGAGAGCCCAGAAATAAATCTACACCTATATGCTCACATAATATTTGACAAAGCAAAAAAGAATATACAATGCAGTAAAGACAGTCTCTTCAACAAATGGTGTTGGGAAAACTGGGCAGATACATGCAAAAAAAAAAAAAAGAACTGGATCACCTTGCTATATCACATACAAGAATAAACTCAAAATGGATTAAAAACTTAAATGTAAGACCCAAAACCATACAACTTCTACCAGAAAACATAGGCAGTAAATTCTCTGATATTGTTATTAGTAATTTTTTTTATCTATCTTTTTTGATAAGAAAAATAAAAGAAAACATAAACAAATAGAACTACATCAAAATAATAAGTTTTTGTACAGCAAAGGAAACCATCAGCAAAATGGAAAGACAAATTACTGAATGTGAAAAGATATTTCCCTATGATATATCTGAAAAAAAAGTTTAGTATCCAAAATTTATAAAGAACTCATACAAAAATAAAAAAACAGTCCAATTAAAAAATGGGCAGAAGACCTGAATAGGTATTTCTCCAAAGAGGACATACAGATGGCCAATAGACATATGAAAAGATGCTCAAGATCATTAATCACCAGAGAAATGCAAATTAAAACCACAATGAGATATCACCTCACACCTGTCAGAATGACTATTATCAATAAATCAAAAAACAAGTGTTGGTTAAAATGTGGAGAAAAGGGAACCCTCGTACACTATTGGTGAGATTGCAAATTGGAACTATCACTATGGAAAAGAGTTTGGAGGTTCCTCAAACACTTAAAAATAGAACTACCTTTTGATCCACCAACTGCACTTTTTGATATTAATCCAAAGAAAACCAAAAGTAGTTCATAAAGATCTATTCACTCCTATGTTCACGGCCGAGCTATTCACAGTAACTAAGATATGGAAGCAACCTAAGTGTCCATCAATAGACAATTGGATAAAGAAGAGGTGGTACGTATACACAATAGAATAATACTCAGCCATAAAAAGAATGAAATCTTACCATTTATAACAACGTGAATGGACCTAGCAGTTATTATGCTGAGTGAAATAAATCAGACAGAGAAAGATAACCACTCTATTATTTCACTTACATGTGGAATCTAAGAAACAAAAGAAAATAACAAACTAAATGAAAACAGACTCACAATTAAGGAGAATAAATTAGAGATTACCAGAGGGAGGGGGGTATGGGGGCTGAGTGAAAAAGGTGAAGGGATGAGGAAGTACAAATTAATAGTTACAAAACAGTCACAGGGATATAGAATACAGCATAGGGAATATAGTCAATATTATTGTAATGGCTGCGTGTAGTGCCAGATGGGTGCTAGAGTAACTAGGGGGATCGTTTCATAAATATACAAATGTTTAGCCATTGTACTGTATACCTGAAACTAATAAAATTTTTTAAAAAGAGTAAATGTAATGTGAAAACATCATTATATATTTATAGAATATGCTTATTACTCTCAGATACTCACTGCAAGACCTATTAAAGAATGTAGTTAATCTAAAAGAAAAATAAATTCAAAAGTTAGGAATGGGATTCAAGAAAGTTGTTGGGCAAAGAAATTGACTATAGTGATGGATATAATACATAAATGTTTATTATAAATATTTTTTAATAAGTTTCTTTTGTGTTTAAAACATGTTAAAATTAAAACTAGACAGCAGGAGCATGAACACTGTGAATGAAAAGATTTAAGGGGTATGAGGTATACTAAATTCTTTCCTCCTATGTTTTGTTAGAAAATTAGTAATGGAAAATATATATTGAAAATTTGAGGAGAACCACTAAAAGAATAGAAATAAAATGCATAGCTTACAAACAAGTATAAGATGAAAAAGAATAAAAAAAAGATTATATAAATCCAATAAAGACTGCTAATGAAGGAAAAAAGAGAAGTAAAGCAAATGTAACATGAAAATAACGCCAAAAATATGGTGGTAGAAGTAAATCCAAATGTATATGGGAAGCAAGTTTCAGAATAATACTTTGTACATAGCATTAATGCCTATTATGTAAAATTTTAAGTCCCTAATGAAATATTTATAATGCACATATAAAAAAAGAAAACTGGAAAAATCACAAAAATATGGAGATTTAAAGTTACTGAAAAACAATTGGTCACCAAGAAAAAAAAATTTAAATATTTATAGACAAATTAATTAGAAATCCTCCATACTTAAGAAAGTAATCTCATTTACAATTACAAAAGAGCAAAATACCTAAGAATAAATTTAATTAAAGTGAAAAACTGTATACTGAAATCTGTAAGATACTGATAAAAGAAACTGAAGAAAACAACAATAAATGAAAAAATATTCCATGCTCATGAAATGGAAGAATTAATATTGTTAGATTGTCTATAATGTCCAAAGGAATCTATAGATTCTATGCAATTCCTATGCAAATTTCTATGCAAATTTCGAATGGCATATTTCACAGAACTAGAACAAGTAATTCTAAAATTTGTATTGAACCTCAAAAGACCCCAGATAGCCAAAGCAATCCTGAGAAAGAACAAAGCTACAAGTATGCTCCCTGATTTCAAACTATACTACAAATACATAGAAATCAAAACTATATGGCATTGGCACAAATACAGAGACACAGACCAACCGAACTGAACTGAGAGCTGAGAAGTGAATCCAAACATATGTAGACATTTAATTTATAATAAAGGAGCCAAGAATATACAATGAGGAAAGGAAAATCTCTTCAATAAATGATGGGAAAAATGTACAGTCACATGCTAAAGTGATCACTGTTTTACATCATACACAAAAATTAACTCAAAATAAAGACAAATGGAGGCCTGAAATCATAAATTTCCTAGAAGAAAATAGGTGTTAAGCTCCTTGACATCAGTTTTAGCGATGTTTTTGAGGATCTGACTCCAAAGTCAAGGGACATAAAAGCAAAAATAACAAAGGTTATTATATCAAACTAAAAATCTTCTGCACAGAATAGGAAACCATCATCCAAATGTAAAGGCATCCTACAAAATAGGAGAAGATATTTGTAAATTATACATACGATAAGGGGTTAATATCCAAAAAACATCAAGAACTTTACAACTCAACAACAAAAAACAAGACTGAATTAAAATATGTGTAGAATATGTAAATAGACATTTTTCCAAAGAAGACTTATAAATGCCTAACAGGCATAGGTAAAGATGTTCAACATCACTAGTTATTAGAGAGACTCAAAACTACTATGAAATATCACCTTATACATGTTACAATGGTTATTATCAAAAATACAAGAGAGACAGGTGAAGATGGCAGACTAGGTAAAAGTAGGGTACATTTCCTCCCAGGTCCACATTGAAATTACAAGCAAATTATAAAATAATCAATGTGGAGAATCACCTGAAGTCCAGCTGATCATAACACCTACATCTGGTAATATAAATGAGCCACATCAAAGCCGGTAGGAGGGGCAAAGTCATGAACTGGGGTGGACCCACACTCGCGGGTGGTGGAGGATCACCGGGAGGGAGAACAAGGCTGCAGAGTCTCTCCTGAAGGAGAAGGCTGTCCTGGGCTCATCTGGGGGCTCCCCAGCCTGGGGTCTCAGCCCAGGAGAGGAGATTCCAAAAAATCTGACTGTAGGAACCAGAGGGGATTCTGGCCATCTGGTTGAGCTAAAGGAGACTGAATTCCTAGACACCTCTTTGAAGGTCCTGCACACGGCTTTCTGACCTGTAGACACTCACCTGGAACATGGGCAGTGGGTCAGAGTCTTGTGTAGGATTTATTCTGAAAATATCTGCATTACCTGGCACCAGAATGAAGACTGGAAGGGCAGCCACCATGTGCCTTAGTCTGCCCCGCTGCCACCAGGCAATCTACAGACCTTGCCAGCTTGACTGTGCAGACCCCTCACACAGAGTCATTAGGAAGTGCTGGTCAGAGGGGATCAGCCTGCCTCTCAACCTGCAGATTGCCAGGGGCATTTGTTGCTGGATGGCTGCCAAGCCCTGCTCAGATTCAGGGTCAAGCATTCCCAGTGGGTGGCCAGCACTGTGAGTCACATTTCCATTCCCAGAAGGAGATCAGTGCTGTGAGCCTCATTTCCTAGGTAGGGTCAGACAGATAACTGCTGCCAACATGAACTTGGGTGGATATTGGGGACCTGTGGGCCAGTCACAGACAGCAGCTGGTCTTGCTGTGATCTGGGACTTCTGCGTGAACTGGCAAACAGTTACCAAAGTTGCAGAAAGACTGAGGCTGTATTGATCGGACTGTCATTGTCTCTCTGAGATGGCACCCCACCTTACAAATAGCCCCAGATGGCCCATTGTTGGTGAACTGCCACAGCCCTGCCCTTTCCCTACCCTGAACTTCCAATTCACACAGGCAACAAACTTTGGCTAGCATAGGGCAGGCACTGCACGGAAATCAGTGGCAGGTGGACCTCTGCTGCCTGCAAGAGTTGCAATATTGTGTCCGGGGAGTGCAGGGGTCTGTGGGACTGTCTCAGACTGCAGCTGGTCTCAATGTGATCTGTGACTACTGCTGGAACACCCAGGCACAGAAGTTGCAGCAAAACTGAGGATGTATTGGCCTGAAAGACCTTATCTCCCTGAGATCCTGCTTCACCCAAGCCTCAAAGGGCCTGCAGCCCATTGACAAACAACCTCTTGTGCCCTGCTTGGCTCTGGGGTTGTGCAGTTAGCAAAGTCAACAGATCGTGACTAGTGCAGTGAGCACATTTCAAGGAAAACAGTTGCGGACGGACCACTGCTGCCTGTACGAGCTGCAATATCTCTTAAGGGGATAGCAGGTATCTGTGCAACAGCCCCAGAAAGCAGCTTGTCTCCGTGTGATCTGTGACTACTGCGGGAATGTGCAGACACAGAAATTGTAGAAAACAGAGGCTATGGGCCTGACAGTCCTTGACTCCCTGACCTCTTGCCCCATCCAATGCACAAAGTGCCCAGCGCACATTGAGAGGCAGCTGCCTTTGCCCTGGGGTGGCACATTCAGGCCCAAGGTGGGCAGCAGCTGACCTTGCTATGATAGGAAACATGTACAGGGAGCCACAGAGACAGCACTGACATAAACTGACACTGCAGTGGCAGGGGGAAATTTACTTAATAGACCCAAGAGACTCCCCAGGTCCCTGTATCACCCAACAAGCATATCACCTGGAGGCTTTTCTAGTTTCAGAGACTTACAGGAAACTGATGAGCAGTGCTAAACTGCCTAGGTCTGGAATGCAGGAAACCAAGCACTGCCTACAGTGTTGTCTATTCCACTTATCTATAGATTCAGCATAGGCAACAGCCATCTGCGGATTGCATTGTAGTTCCACAATGGAGCAACTCCTGACTAGTCCTGTTAGCGATACACACAAAAGGTGGTTGCAACAAGTACACAGCCTTTTAGGGCAAATCCCACTCAGTGGGGTCAGCCCCCACACAGCAATTCTTACCCTGTGGGTGCAGCCAATTCCCATCATTAGTTTGCCTGAGTGTTAATCTCATTCACTGATCTACTAACAACAATAAAGCCTTGGCGATGACAGAAGATCACACACAACTCACACAGAGATCACATCCAGAGGCCTGGCATAAGGGATCAGAGAGAATGTGCCACTGGGCCACACAGGACATGTTCCACATTAGGCCATCTGGACAAGGCTGAGAGATGAAACAAATATTCCTGACACATAGAAATGAATACAGAGAGGCTAAGAAAATTAGAAAACAAAGAAACATGCCACAAATGAAACAACAGGAGAAAACTCTAGAAAATAAGCTAAATGATATAGAGGTAAACCACCTATGAGAGACATAGTTCAAAATAATGGTAATAAGGATGCTCAACAAACTTAAGAGGAAAATGGATGAGCACAATGAGAACCTCAACAGAGAGAGAGTAAGCATAAAAAAGGACATAAAAGCCATAAAAAATAACCAGACAGAAATAAGCAATACAATAACTGAAATGAAGACTACACTAGGATTAGAGAAAGCAGAAGAGCGAATCAATGAATTGGAAAACAAGGTAGCAGAATACACCCAATTGGAACAACAAAAAGAAAAAAGAATTTAAAAAAATGAGGATAGTTTAAGAGACTTCAGGCTCAGCATAAGCGTAACAATATCCAGATCATAGGAGTACTTGAAGTAGAAGAGGGAGCAAGATTGAAAATCTATTTGAAGAAATAATGACAGAAAATTTCCTTAACTTGGTAAATGAATTAGACATACAAGTTCAAGAAGCACAAAGAGTCCCCAAAAAGAGGAATTCAAATAGACCCACACCAAGACACATCATAATTAAAATGCCAAAGGTCAAAGACAAAGAGAGAATCTTAAAAGCAGAAAGAGAAAGGAAGCTAGTTATTTACAAGAGTAGCCCAATAAGAAAGTCTGCTGGCTTTTTAATGGAAACTTTGTAGGCCAGAAGCAATTGACAAGTAATATTCAAAGATTTGGAAAACAAGAATCTACAACCACGAATACTCTACCCAGCAAGACTTTCTATTAAAATGGAAGGTGACATAAAGAGCTTTCCAGACAGGAAAAAGCTTAAGGAATTCATGTTAAATGAGCCTTCTGTAAGAAGAAAAAGGGTAAAAAAGACAATAGAAATAACAAATATCAATAATAAAATGGCAGTAACTATGTACCTATCAGGAATCACTTTAAATGTAAACAGACTAAATGCTCCAGTCAAAAGATATAGGGTAACTGAATGGATAAGAAAACAAGAACCATGCATATGCTGTTTACAAGAGACCTACTTTAGATCAAATGACATTCACAGACTGAAAGTAAAGTGATGGAAAAAGAAATTTCATGCAAACAGAAATAAAAAAAAAGAAAAGCTGGGGTAGCAATAATTATGTCAGATAAAATAGACTTTAAAACAAAGACTATAATAAGAGACAATGAAGGGTATTACATAATGATAAAGAGATCAATAAATCAAGAGGACATCACTGTAGTAAACTTATACACATCCAACATAGGAGCACCTACATACATAAAGCAATTATTGACTGAAATAAAAGGAAAGATGAATAGTAATACACTCAGAATAGGAGACTTTAACACCTCATTGACACAAATGGACAGAACATCCAGGCAAAGAATCAACAAGGAAACAATGGCCTAAAAAACACACTAGATCAGATGGATTTAATAGATATTTTCAGAGCATTGTACCTCAAAGCAACAAAATATACATTCTTCTCAAGTACATGTGGGACATTTTCAAGGATAGACTACATGTTAGGACACAAAACAAGTCTCAATAAATTTAAGAAGACTGAAAACATATCGACCATCTTCTCTGATCACAATGGTATGAAACTAGATATCAACTACAATAAAAAGAACTGGAAAATACACAAACACATGAAGGCTAAATAACATGCTAATAAACAGTGAATGTGATATCAATGAGTTCAAGGAAGAAATCAAAAGATACCTAGAGACAAATGAAAATGAAAACACAATGACTCAAAATTTATAAAACACAGGAAAAGCAGTCCTAAGAGGGAAATTCATAGCAATACAGGCCTACCTCAAGAAATAAGAAAAAGCTCAAATAAACAATCTAACCTTACAATTTAAAGCATTAGAAAAAAAAAGCAAAGCCAAAAGTGTATAGAAGGAAGGAAATGATAAAGATCAGAGCGAATTTAAACAAAATAGAGTCTAGAAAAACAATGTAAAAGATTAATGAAATCAAGAGCTGGTTCTTTGAAAGGATGAACAAAATTGACAGACATTTAGCCAGACTCATCAAGAAGAAAAGAGAGAGGATTCAAATAAATAAAATCAGAAGTGAAAAAGGGGATATAACCATGGACTGCATAGAAATACAATATACCATAAGAAAATACTACAAGAAATTATAAGCAAATAAATTGGACAATCTGAAAGAAATGGACACATTCCTAGAAACATACAATCTCCCAAGACTGAGTTAAGAAGAAACAGAAAATCTGAACTGACTGATTACCACCAATGAAATAGAATCAGTAAAGAAAAACCTACCCAAAAAACAAAAGTCCTGGACCAGAAGCCTTCATAGGTGAATTTTACCAAATACTCAAAGAAGAATTATCACCTATTCTCAAATTTTTGAAAAAATTCAAGAAGAGGGAAGGCTCCCTAACTCCTTTTAGGAGGCCACCATTACCTTTATTCGAAAACAAGACAAAGACATTTTAAAAACAGAAAAATATAGGCTGATATCTCTTATAAACATTGATGTAAAAATCCACAACAAAATATTATCAAACTGAATTCAGCAGTACATTAAAAATATCATACACCATGATCCAACTGGATTTATTCCTGTGATGCAAGGTTGGTACAATATCCACAAATCAATTAATATGATACACCACATTAACAAATCAAAAGATAAAAACCATATGATCATATCAATAAATGCAGAAAAAGCATTCTACAAAATCCAGCATCCAATTATGGTAAAAACTCTCAGAAAAGTGGGAATAGAGGGAACATACCTCAACATAATAAAGGCCATATATGACAAACCTACAGCTAATATCATAGTCAATAGAGAAAGGCTAAAAGTGTTTTCCTTAAGATCAGGAAGAAGACAAGGAAGCCCACATTCACCACTCCTTTTCAACCTTGTATTGGAAGTCTTAGCCACAGCAATAAAACAAGAAAGAGATATAAAAGCTATCCAAATTGGAAAGGAAGAAGTAAAACTCTAGTTATTTGCTAATGACATAATACTATATATAGAGAACCCTAAAGATTCCACCAAAAAAAAAAAAACTGTTAGAACTGATCAATAAATGCAGTAAAATAATAGTTTACAAAATAAATATTCAGAAGTCCCTAGCATTTTTATACACCAATGATGAACTTTCATAAAGAGAAATTAACAAAACAATTGCATTGAAAACTATGAAATACCTGGGAATCAAATTAACCAAAAAGGTAAAAGATCTGTTTTCAGAAAATTAGAAGTCATTGAAAGAAGAAATGGAAGAAGATACAAATAAATGAAGCATATACCGTGTTCATGGGTAGGAAGAATTAACATCAATAAAATGGCCATACTACCCAAAGGAATCTGTAGATTCTATGCAATCCCTATCAAAATATCAATAGCATTTTTCAGAGAGTTAGAACAAATAACACTGAAATTTATATGGAGCCATAAAAAAAACACCTCGAATAGCTACGGCAATCTTGAGAAAGAAGAACAAAGTTGGAAGTATCACACTACCTGATATCAAACTACACTACAAGGCTACAGTCATCAAAACAGCATGGTACTGACATAAAAACAAACATAGATCAATGGAACAGAATAAGCTCAGAAATAAATACACACCTACATGCCATTTAATCTATGACAAAGGAAGCAAGAATATAAAGTGGCGTAAAGATAAACTCTTCAATAAATGGTGTTGGGAAAATTGGACAGATACGTGCAAAAAAAAAAAGAAGAAGCTGGAACATTTTCTTATAACATATACAAGAATAGACTCAAAATGGTTTAAAGACTTAAATGTAAGACCCAAAACCACAAAACTCTTTTAAGAAAACATAGGCAGTAAATCCTCTGATATAGCTAACAGTAAATTCTTTTCGGATATATCTCCTCAGGCAAGGGAAACAAAAGAAAAAATAAACAAATGGGACTATATCAAACTAAAAAGTTTGTGTACAGCAAAGGAAACAATCAATAAAATGAAAAGACAACCGACTGATTGGGAGAAGATATTTGCTGATGATACATCAGATAAGTAGTTTATATCAAAATATACAAAGACCTTATACAACTCAACATCAAAAAGAAAAAAAAAAACAAGCCCATTAAAAAATGGGCAGAAGCCCTGAACAGATACTTCTCTAAGGAAGAAATACAGATGCCTAATAGATGTATGAAAAGATGCTCAAGGTTGCTAATCATCAGAGAAATGCAAATTAAAAACAAAATGAGATATCACCTCACACCTATCAGAATGGCTATCATCAATAAATCAAAAAACAACAAGTGGTGAGGACATGGAGAAAAGGGAACCCTCATACATTGTTGGTGGAATGGGATTGCAAGTTGATACAGCAGCTATGGAAAACAGTCTGGAAGTTTCTCAAAAAATTAAAAATGGATATACCTTTTAACCCAGCAATTGCACTTCTGGATATTTATCCAAAGAAAACCAAAACAATAATTCATAAAGATCTATGCACCCTTATGTTTACAGTAGTGCTATTAACAATAGCCAAGATATGAAAGCAAACTAAATGCCCATCAACAGGTGATTGGATAAAGAAATTATGGTCCATATATAAATAGAATATTACTCAGCCATTTAAAAAAATGAAATCCTACCATTTGCAATGACATGAATGGACCTAGAGGTTATTATGCTTGAGTGAAATAAGTCAGACAGAGAAAGATAAATACCACATGATTTCACTTATATGTGGAATCTAAGGAACAAAAAGAACAAACTAATCAAAAACAGATTCACAAATATAGTGGACAATTTCGTGACAGACAGAGGGGAGGGGTATGGGGGTACTGAGAGAATGGGTGAAGGGTTAAAGAAGTATTAATTAGTAGTCGATAATTGGTCATGGGGATGGGGAGTACGGCATAGGGAATGCAGTTAGCATTAATATGATGGTTAGGTGAAGGGCCTAGAGAGGGAGGGAGCAATTGGAAAGATCGTTTATGAACTAACTAGATGTCTAACCAATGTACTGTATACTTGAAACTAATTTAAATAAATAAATTTTTAAAGGTACAAGAAATAAATTTGGAGAGATTGTAGTGAAAAGGGAACCCTCATACACTGTTGGTGTGATTTTAAATTGGTGCAGTGACTATAGAAAACCATATGGAGATTCCTCAAAAAATTAAAAATAGGACTGCCATGTAACCTAGCTATTCCTCTTCTGGTTGTTTATCCAAAGAATAAACAAACAAACAAACAAACAAAACATCGATTTGAAAAGATATATACAGTCTTATGTTCAGTGTAGTATTATTTACAATAGCCAAGATATGGAAACAACCTAACTATCCATCTATGGATGAATGGGTACAGAAGATGTGGTGTGTGTGTGTGTGTGTGTGTGTGTGTGTGTGTGTGTGTGTGTACATCCGTCTATCCATACAAAAGAATACCACTCAGCTATAAAAAATAATGAAATCATGCCATTTCTGACAATATAGATGGACTTTGAGGGTATAATTTTAAGTGAAATAAGTCAGGAAAAAAGCCAAGTACTGTGAGAATGTGGAATATGAAACAAAGAAACAAACAAAAGGAAACAAATAAATAAACTGAAGAAAATAAAGCAAAAAAAAAAAAATACTCATAGATACAAAGAACAGACTGATGGTTACCAAAGGAAAAAAGTTTGGAGGGGCAGGGTTGAAAGGGCCAAATGTACAGTGATGGAGAGCAGTTAGACTTTTGGAGGTTATCACTTTGTGGTCTACATGAACATCAAAATATAATGTACACCTGAAACTTATGTAATAAAAAAAAATTAAATAATGGCAATACTGCATTGATGAGTAGCATTAATAAAAATAATCCTTCTCTTGTTTCTGATTTTAATGGCTATGCTCTTAAAAGCTCATCACATATACATTCTGATCATCAATGCTCTCTCATACGAAATCCTTTCTACATCGGGGGTCATTACATTTAACTTTACCATCCACTCATTGTTGCTCAAATCTGCTTATGTCCTAGTCAGTGCCCCACCTTCCTGCTCATTATTTATTAAAAATGTCGACACCTGCCTCACTATCTTTCCATCTTAGTTTCTGTCACTATTCTCAGCTACATCAAGAAGCATGTGGAATACAGATCCAATATACTTGCCTCTTGGTTCTTAACTTCCTCATCACCAGAAACCCTTATTTATATTCTATTTCAGTCACTTAATCCCATGATTATAATCTCAACCTTATCATTATTCTCAATTTTAAAACATTAAATTTATTATCCTGAACTTTGAAATATGAAAGTCAAAGTTTGTCAACAATCTCCCATGCTTTTCTCTAGCTCAATGAAAGACTCAACTCTCTTTTCCTATCTAAGGATAATCTTTTTACTTTTTTTATTTCCTTCTTTATAACTTTCTCAAGCACCGAGCTCCAATAATGTCCCTAACTTTCTTGTATCTTTAACCTGCGCCTCTCTAATGGTCTCTTCCTATCAGTATTTAAACATATTTAAGCTTTCTCTTATACCCTGCCATCTGGGTTATATTGAGATATAGCTCTTTTAGTGTAGTATATAGACTCTATGTTTCAATTAGAAAAAAAATACATGCTATTTGAGGTCAAAAGAAGAGCAGAACTTGACAATCTGTATTATCAGAACTTTTATGATTTTGGAAGCAACATACACCATACTTGAACCTGCTGCTCCAACTCATTCAACACATAATAGATACAGTTTTCAGTCCTGAGTATGATCTACAGTAAAACACTCTAAAGCATTTTAGGCTCCAGTTTAAGTTGCTTTTCACCACGTGGGCCTTATGACCCAGTAGACATGATGGCATTGGAAGTTTGTGTGTCAGACAAAATATTCTAGGGTAATCACAGAGTCAACTCTTAAGATTCTGGAGCAAGGCTATGCCCTCTTCTGACAACTATTCTCAATTTGAAATATTACTCCTGTCTTCTTAGTAGGCATAGTAGAGACTGAATGCCTTACTATGAAATACCAAGTGACTATGAAACTCAAACTCTTCATCATAAAAATAGTGTTATCTGATGCATTGAATCCTTAAAGTTGGGTATGAAAAAATAATATTCTGAATATGCAATGATTGTGTTGAGAGGTAGCAACCTTAAAGCAGCAATTAATAAATGATGCGCTCTCTCTCATAGCCAGAAACCAATGGATGGAGATGGAAGTTACACCTTTCATAATTATATCTAACAATGCATTGAAGGAATGCTTGCTTCTGTTACAATATTGGATTTGGTAGATTTGGAAGTCCTATTGCTCAAGGGTAAAATGCTTCCCTTAGGGAATAGAGTCACGCTTTCAATAAATTAGAAAGTTGATACTGATTCTTAGCCATTTGTGGCTTCTCATGAACTAACAGACACAGGAAAAAAAATCACTGTACTGGCTGATTAATTGATTCTAATTATCAAGGGAAAATTGGGTTTCTGTTACACAATAAATCCAAGGAGGATTATTATTGGAACCCAATGGATTCACTGAGGTTCCTCTTTTGCTTGCCAAATAGCAATAATCAATGAAAACTGAAACATAGGATTATCAAAACGCTCAGATCCTGCAGTGATAAAAGTTTGAGTTATTCCACTGAGCAAAACAAGACACACCCAACCAAGGTGCTGCAGAGGGCAAAGGAGAACAAAGAATTGGTTGTGGAAAAAGAAAAAGAAAACTGTAATTATCAAACTTAGGACTCATAAGAATCTAGAAAATCAGGGGCCAAAGAAGTTATGCTTTACTTTTTTTTCTTTCTTCTCACCACTATTTAAATAAAGAATAATGGTAGTAACTAACATTTTATTTTCCAGTGGAAATAACATTTAATTGACATTATCCTGCAATTAGATGGTAGCCAATGGGAATTTGTGTGTTCTCTGCATTGGAATCACAAGTATTTTATCTGAATAATGAGTGGTTGCTGAGGAGCAAGAAGAAATGAGCTGTACTGGATATTACTTGCCTTATTCTCCAGAGCCACTCTTCACTCTCACCCATTCTGCATATGTACAGGAGGTTAATCTTTGTGGACTTCATCAATGCATTCCTTTCCCTCTGGTTTCTAGCTGAATTTGATTCATGGGGGACACCAGCAGGAAATTAAAGCACAAATTTGCTGTGTCTTTTTACCAAAGGTCTCAGTTCTTGTCAGAGAAAGTCTTCACTTACAGCTAGTATTTCCAGGTTCTGGGAATCATTCTTTCCCCCACATCTTCAAAGCAGAG